>VXAZ01004602.1:104484-542048 GCA_013399875.1 Gymnorhina tibicen | reverse complement strand
GCGCCGGGCGAAGGCCAGCGGCCTCCCGCAAGAGCCCGGCAGCGGAGCAGAGGCAGGCGGGCGGCCCCCGGCCCCTGCGGGGCGGCAGCCCGGGCTCCGCGCCCGGCGGCGGGACTGCCCCGCCTGCTCCCGTGCCCCCGCCGGCGCTATCCTTCGCCCCGGCAGTATCGGCATCTCCGTAAGTTCTGGGGAGAGGCCCCGGGGGACGGCGGAGGGGTTCCGTCTGCTGCTCTCCCGTGTTCCCAAACGCCCACAAGGGCAGCTGCAGCCTCTGCTCTACAGAGGTTTAGCGTGTAGGTGCCTCACGCTTTCCCCAGGAGAAGAAAAACTTAATCAAACCAAAGCCTAAGCTGGGTATCAAGTACTCGGTGCCTGTCCTTCGCTAGCGATGTCGGGGTATCTGGGGATACTGCGGGATAAGGTGGTGTGTCGGGCCAGCCGGGCTGCGCCGAGCACGGCCGCGCCGGCAGGACGCGGGCTTTGCCGTGGTGAGGTTTAATGAGCCAGGCAGTTCCAGCCGGGGCTTTGGTAAAAATAGCAGTGTCTGCTGCCCTTGAAACAATCGGTGCTATTAGTCCCTCTTGCGAAGAACTGCAGCATGGCCCTTGTCAAGTCTTACCTATCTCTTCTTGCATGCTTCTTCTAATACATGTGCTGGCATCTGTAGCTCTGCCCTTGAAGTCAGGCACCCGAGCATTATCCTTGAATTTTTAGTTTTCAAAGCAATGCCATTGATTGACATAATAATAATGTCCTTTCATTATTATCTTGTATCTGCACATTAGTTCTGCAGCGTGCACCGAAGAAGAAAGGAAAAAATGCCCACTTTTTTTTTTTCTTCAAAGTAAAAGTTGTAAAACTTTTATTTGTTCTGTGATGAAGTGGGAGGAAAATACTCTCTTAACATCACTTGTTGTATTATGCTCATGGGAGCCTGCGGGAAGATGACAAAGGGCTGTGTGTCCCCTTAGATTTAAGGATATCCAAAACCCCATAAAAGTATTTCAGAGAAAAGCTCATGTAGCAGACAGAAGTTTTGCATTTGTAGAACGGTTTCCTTGCATAATAGTTGCCAAGGATACAGCATCCAGTGAACAGAGCTCTGCCTGAAGCACAAAAACTTTGGAAGCTCTTGGTGCGCTGGGTCAATTCTGTTTTCATGTGCTCAGTCGTCCCCAATTCAGAGAGTGGTCCCATTGTTTTCAAGGGAGCCTTTTTTTTTTTTTTGAGTTAAAGCTAATTAAAAGAGAGGCAGGATGGATTCTGACACCTGATGAAGTAGATAAAGACATAGTTTAAAATATGGATTTAGCATTAATTCAACCTCATTTTCAAGGGTATTTCACTGTGTTATGTTTTGCTTTGCTTTGAATACTTTCCTGGCAGTTTTTTGACTTTATGTACTAACACCACCACCACCTTCGTTTAGTATCTTAGGAGCCATCCAAAATCCATGGCTGTTGTAGTCCCCGGCACATGGCCACTTTTATATGCTTAACTCCTGCCCAGTCTTTCTGTGTGCAGCGTTTCTCAAATTTAATTAATGCTTGGAAAGTGGACTTGGAGACTTTGGGTGAGAGATGGTCTGTGTCCCTAGAGGTGCTGTAAACGCAGCTATTGAAAGGTAGCTGCTCTGCTAGAGGCAAGTCCTGGCCCAGTGACTTGTTAATCTGAGGTTCTGGCTCTTCAAATAATTTGTTTCTGTTGTGAGGGTGTAGGCGGCTCATTGAAATCTGCTTACATGGTTACAGTTACGTTTGTGTTTGCAGAGCCACTGCCTGTTTCTAGAGAGCCTTAATTATGTCTCTTGGCTATCTCTTGGCTTCTACAAGGTAAAAAAAAAAAACAAACAAGTGTTGATTAGACTTGTTTACCTTTATTTATTATAATGAAAGCGTACTTCCTTGTTTGCACTTGCAGTTAGGGCAGCATTTCTGTGTTTGGCATTACATCTTTGTGCCTGTAATTCTGTAGAATAAACTGATCTGTGTTGCTTTCTTCTGTTTTCTTTTTGGGAGGTGGGCATATTCTTTCTGCAGCTTTTCCTCAAGACTGTATTCACTATTCAGTAGAAGATCACCGCATTAGTTGATTGAGAAGAATTTTGCTCCATTTCACCCAGAGATCAGGGCAAACTCTGTGATCCCAGAGGAATGCAGCTGTCAAAGCAGAGCATAGGTTGATATTCAGGTGTCGGTCCACATTGACACATCTGAGGTTTGATTGATTAATTACTTTGAAAATTAGTGAGCTAATGGATTGATGGTCCATTTAGTATCATCACGGTGACTAGTGCAAAATATCTTGAAACAGACCTAGGAGTTCCTAGCTCAAATGGTGTCCCTGCCCACGGCAGGAGAGTTGGAGCTTCAGGGTCTCTTCCAACCCAAGCCTTTCTATGATGATGATGAAATGGATAGGAACACCAATGTCTAAATAATTTCTGAAGTCTTATAAACCGTTGGCCTTTTTGCTAGCAGGTTTGAATGATCAGTGCTAGGTTTTTATCCAGCAGGTTTTAAGTTGCCATCTCTTGACTTAGATGAACATTCACTTACTCTCTGAACAGAGCTGCCAACTTGTTGCCTTCACATCACTGGAGGATTTGCACATCTTGTAGATGATATACTGCTGTGGGATGTACTTGAGAGGATGAAGTCAGTAGCCGGAATCCAGCTCACTTCAGTGGGGTCAGATTTCGCCATTGCTGTCTTGAAATTAGTAATGACGACAGTGTAGTGACGATGGTATTTTTGTAGTTAGTAAAACAACTTGTTTATTGCAAGTCATTGTAAGTTAAACATTATAAACAATTATTAAGAAAATAATTTAAAAAGTAAACGAAAAATGCTTTGACATTCGGACCTGTCATAGTATGTCATTAGTAGCTTTTTTGTAACCAACAGATGTTCTTGCTTGACTCCAAAGGGCAGGATTTCTTCAATCTAGTTCTTTGAAAGTACAGCTCAATTTCACATGTTGGTTTTACTGCTTTTTTTCTTTAAACTTACAATTTTACTTGAGTCTAGATCTACAAATTGTCTTCTGAGCAGCAATGTTTTTAGATCCTTACAGAGGTTCGCAGGGAAGTTAAGAAACGGAGTTCCAAGAATAATGTCTGGGATTGTCTTTACCACCCTGAATAATGTGGGGCACCTAAGCTGGTTGATAGGGAAAACCGATAAGAAGAGTGTCTGCAATCTTTCTTTCACTTGGAATTGAGTGCCTAATTGTATCCTTCTCCCTCATCTTTTTTTCCCTGCTTCTCTCTCTGCACATACCTTTCTCTACCTCCATATCCGTGGATACAGCAGCTTGCTGTAGGTTGGGTTGTGCTCAGTTCTGTCTGGCGTGCACACTGAGCCTCATGGGGCAGGGCACTGCCATCAGGAATGCTTGTTTCAGCTATCCCCCGTGGTTTTGAGTGATTTGGTTTTAGATGGTAACACACCATCCTAGTTGACGATGCAATGAAGTACCGCAAATTCTGTTATGGTATTTTTAGCCACATCTACAAATTCTTGCTGAGTAACTACGCCACGTTGCAGGGCTTTTGTGGGTTGCCTATATAGGTTTGGCTGCCTAAGGTGCCATTTTGAATTTGGCTTTTATTGTTTATGAGGATTTTAGGTCATTCTTACTGTCTGTTGTACGAAGTAGAACTGGATCTAGTTTGGACTGTGACTTCAGATGTCCCTTTTGCCCATTTCTGTGAACCTTGGGAAAATTCAGAACTGGGTCTAAATTTGTGGCTCAGGCCCAGTGCCAGTAATGCTCTTTGAATCTAATTCGGTACATTGGGTTTGTTGGTTTTGAATTGCTTTGAGTTACTTGATACTTATGACTTGCTGACATAGGGTCGCTCAGGAGAGTAGCTATATATACATGGCCAATGTCAAGTGGTGTGCTTTTTTTAGAGATCTTCTTCATTATAACTTATTCACATAATTACAGCATGCAGAGTGTGTTGCCATAGTCTGTTTTCACATACCACAGTGGTCTTCAGTGTTGGGGCAGCTCTGTAAGAAGTACATCTTTACAATAATACAGGACATCATGCTGCCTAATTTATCAAGAAAATGTAATTGAAATACTTAGTGTAACAGTGGAAAACAACCAAAAAAAAAATCCTTCCATGCATATGGTGTACTGGTGGTGATGGTGGAGAGTTATAGTGCCATAAGGATATTTGTTTTGACCTCCTGTTCCCTCTCAGAAAACTGGAGACAACTTCTCTGTTTAAATCCATTCCAAGAATTTGTAATTAGGAACAGTGTCATTCAGAAAACAGCGGTATAAGCAAATAAATCCAGTGAGCACTAGAGGGATTCGAGAGTTTCATTCATAAAGAAGCCATCCACATTTCTGTCTTCAGCTGCTGTGATTTAGCCCGACATTAAAGCCAGGGCTCACTCTGAGGTATGGTGTGATGTAAACTGATAGCAGGGGTTGTTCCACTGGTTGTGTCCTGGCATGGAGCTCAACTCTGGCATTGAACTCTGTGCCAGGCTATATCCTGGCAGCAACCTCAGGTTTTCTGAGACCAGTAAACCTACCAGCTGGCTCCTCTTCCCTGGGTTTCCTTGGCATTAAGTAATAATGCGTTGGTCCATAGAGGCTAGGCAGAAAAAGAAGGAAGTATGGTTTGGATCCTGATCCTGATGGAGGTTCTGGTAAATAGAGCAGCTGTTCTCTGAAGAGAGTATTTTTGGATTAGTTGTTACGTCATTAATGGGACCTGAAGAATAGAAGACAGAAACTAGGGAAAATGAACTCACACTTAGGGGAAACTGGCTGATATCTTCTGCAAGTGTCACTGCTGAGGACTGGGAAATATTTTAGTTGAGGGCTGTCAAGACACACAGGTCTTTCATATTCTCCCTGAAGCCGGTGGACATCAGCGTTTTTTCATCCTTTGAGAGAAGAGGGGATTTAACACAATGGTTGTTTCCAACAGGTTTCCAAAGTATTCTGATTCTAGTTAAGTATTTCTGGAGCTGACAAATTCCTGTGCTTCAAGAGATTGACCCTGTAGTAGTCGTGTGTGCTTGAATTTTATAGGGGATTATTTATGAGGGCAGAGGAGGGTAGGATACTGCTCTGTCTCCTGACTTGACAGCACAAGCTGCATCAGAGTCCTGTGTGAAGCACACTTTTTTGGGGGAGTATAAACACCCGCCCTAAAGCACAGCTGTGAAAAGCTTCTCAGTCTCCAACAGCTTACTGTCTTCTGTGGTGTGGGCCTTGAAAGGAGAAGAAATACCTGTAGAACAGATACAAAGTAATTGTCAAATGCCGGGCTTTACCTCTGGCAGTTTAAGGTAAGATGCCTTTGAAGTTCTTCTTCAAGGTTCTTCTGAAAAGTTACGGTTTGGACAAGTTGTAGTTCAGTTCAGTTGTTTGATCTAGGCTTAAAAGCTGTGTTGTAAAAGCAGGAGCACAGATCTATCCCAGAGATTCCTGACTGACGCCTCTCTTGCAAGTCACTCAGTTTGGCGGATCATAGCTCAAGAGTCTTCGTAGAGCTCTGTGTCAAGAATGATAGGAGCGAGTGTGCTGGTAGTTCTCAGGACTCCACTAAATTTTTAAATCGCAGATTGGTCAGATGCAGCCTCTGGAAACTCGCAACACCCTGTGCTTCCTGGAGGTTCTTAATCAAAGAAAGGAGATAATTAGAAAGAAGTCTAACCTTGATGTTATCCTACCACAAATCTTGCACTTGCAGTTACAAATTTTGATGTTTTCTCTCAAAACCAGTTTGTAGATACCTCATTTCTTCTTGTATGAAGATTACTAGTGGATTCACTGAGCAAGAAACTTAAGACGACTGCAGTTCATACCTGTGTTGGTGAAGGAATAGTCAGAGATGTGGGACTTGGCATATTGCAATCTCCTCTTCTTCCTGTGTTGTCCTAAATAAGAACAGAAGTTCTCACAACATTTAAAAAGAGTTTTCTCTTCCTAGTTAGTGCATGCACAGCCATCCTACCTTGCCAGTAATTAGGGTCTAAATGACAGTCCCTTTTCTTTGTGTCTGATCTCGCTCACTGGGTTGTGATGATGAGCGTTACAACCTTTGTGTAAATGTATGCAAGGCTGTAACTCACCCATCCATCACATTGTCACTTTTGACAACCCTGCTTGGTTTTACAGTCCACTTCTCTGTCTGGAATTCAGCACAGGTTGGTACCTCTACTCTTTCAAAAGGTGTTTTGTATTTTTGAGTGATCCCAAGTGGTCTGGGTTGGGGCTATACAGCTCCTTTAAGTGCTGCTTCAGTAGGCTGTACCCATGTGCTAAGATATTACTTCATTACCAGCTCAGAGGAAAGAATGCCAGCTACTTACACCTCTGTCATCACTTTCCACACAACCTGGATTGCGTTATATTAATATTAACTTTATATTGTATTACAGTTATTAATAAGACAGCAAGGAATGTTGTTAAATATTTTTAGCGGTGGAACAAGTTGGGACAATAGTAGCAGTGAGCTCTCTAGTAGGCCCAGCTACCTAGAAACATCTGCACCATCTGGCATATGAAACTATTGAAGTAAAGGTGAGCAAAACTTGAAAGTTCACTGTCCATGTCATCAGCTTAACACATATATACAAAAAAAATGCATTGCAATTTCCAATTCCAAACAGTTAAAAAGAAGTAATTCTGTCATTCCCAGCATTTTAAGGATGCTTAAAAAAAAAAAGGCTTAGACCTTTTCCTTTACTTTCAGTATGACTACTTGGCTTTAGTAGTCATACTTCTCAACTGACCCTCTATCTATTTTGTAAGGAGGATATTTATTTATTTTATTCCAGAAAGTTGTGGAAAATTGCTAGTTTTGGTGCTGCATGCCTAGTGGCTGTTGTTAAACACGGGCAATGCATTATTATTAATCTTTTGGTCATATCGGTCATCATTTTACATGGTAGCAATCGTTAGGCTGAACAGAAAGGATAGGGTGACTAAAAAAGCAGCTTCATCTTCTTTTAGTTGTAGTTCTAGAGGGATTTTTATGACAAAGCATATATACTTGGAAAAATGAAACTTGGACAGTGGTGTCTTGTCTTTACTAACAATTAAACTCTTGATATTAGGATGATAAGAAGAAGCTGGATAAATAAACAAGTTGTAAACAAAGTAAAGTCAGGTATGTATGATTACATGCAGTAGTGGGGAGTTGTGTACAGCTTGAAGCTTTGTGGTCATCAGCGCCACAAAAGTAGTAAGCTGTATCTCGTGCAGTTGTATTGCTTTAACTCTAGTGATACAGATAAAGCAATACACTTTTCTTCTTGTACACAGCATGCATGGTTATATTGGAATAAAATGCACTTATGGATGGCTTATGTTTCCCTATTTAGGAAAGAAAGTTTACCTGCATCTTGGTTTCTGTGTTGTCTTCTCTTTTAGAAGCTACAGACTACGCCAGTTAAAAAGATAATTTTAAATAACTTTGATATTGGTTAAGAAATAAAAATGAGGGACATTTCAGTGCTGTTCCTTGAAGCTAGTTGCTTCAGATTTACTAATGAGCCCTTCAGCCTTTGTAAGTGAAATTGAGAAAATAAGTATTTTCTTTAGAACTGGAAATATACTATTGCAGCCACAAGTAGCAGCATCAGAGGTAAAGTAGCTGCTCCAGCTGCTGGTGAGATGCCTGTGGATTTTGTGTTCAGTTTTTTTTTGATGGCTGTGTTGTCGGCAAGGAGCAGATGAAGTCTCTGGACTCTGTCTGGTGGGGTTTCTCTGCATGTTCAGTGTGAACCACCTGGCATTATTTTGGGGCTGGCAAAGAAGGCATTTGCAGCTGTCATAGCTGTGCCAGCCAGGTTGCTTATCTAAGGGTCATATGCCAGGTAAAGCTAGTTGAAAAACCCCATTTTGTCTGGTTTCTTACTTCATTACTGCAAGGCTTGCAAGGAAAGAACATAATAGTGGAGTGTGCAATCAGGAAACCAACAGGAATCTCATCTGTGCTAGTGAATGCCAAATGGGGACTTGTGCCTGTTTTTTGTCAGTGTGGAATAAACGTTCTGAGTTTTCTCCAAGTGCCAGTGATGAACCCATTCTAGCTATGGGGCAGACATAAATAGACTTCTAGTACTTGGAAAGACTTGGCATTTTATGGGAAGTGAAGAAATTTAAAAAACTAGATATCTACGCTCTGTTTATTACCATCCTGCAGCAGCTGGCCCTGGAGCATGACCTTTGACTCCACACACAAAGGGTTGTTATTTTCCCCTTCAGCTCTAGCATTGTGAAGGACTTGGCTTGTGAAAATCTTGAGTCCTTTGCCCTCTTTATAGGAGGTCTTGGTGTCTCTGTTAGGGAAGACCCTTCCAGGTTTGCCAAGCAGAGAATTAAGGATACCTGTTTCAGGTTCCTGAAATGGCGAGGTTCGCCTGTGCTGCCCTGCCTCATAGGCAGGAAGGACCTCTTTGTCTGACTATTGTCTGTAAATAGTAAGTGGATTTGCAGGATTTTCTTTGTGTTTTGGTTTGGGTTTACTTATTCTTTTTAAAGTTGGTCACCTTCGAAAGGGTGCAAGGACTGGGAAGCTTGATAGTGGTGAGTGCCAAGGACATGCAGATTCATGTATGTCTCGTTATGAAACTGTGCTGGTCCTAAGGCTTTCTGAATTTCTAAGTCCCCCTCATGAGGGACACTTCATCAAACTCCTTCCTCTAGGCATCTTTATAGGAAATTGTAATGTGATTTGAAAATGGGTGTTTTTTAAAAAACTGTGTTCCTGAGGAAGAAAAGGTGCTGCAGAATTACACTGTTTGTGCTTTTCAGTCTCTACATGTGTTCTTTTAGTGTTTTCATCATTCTTTTTCGAGTACTCTACCATGCTACTAGTTAATTCAAGCTTCAGTTACAAATACAAGTGGTCTGTAACTCCAGTGACTACAAGTAAGGCAGGCATGCTTCATTCACAAGTGGAAAAGCAGTGTATAAGTGAAACATGGTATTTTATTTCAGACAGACATGACTGATTTATCCTGTATTAGCATTCAAAATGATTAATGTATTGCAATGATCATTGCTGGTCACAGTTAAAAGACTTTCATCTTACTGTGATTTTTTTTGTTCTGGTTTGATTATAATACATGAGGTGTTTTTGTCTGTGACTATAGAAGGCAGAAAGAAATGCAACTCTTCTGGGTTTGGTATCCACAGTTTTGTTTGCCTGTGAGCTGAGTATTCCTGTAGTGTCTTATATACGGCCTTCACTTTATACTGCAGTATTCCTTATTATTTTTGCTTGGTTGTGTCCCCTTTATTTTTGCACAGAAGTGAGCTTGAATTACTGCAAGTAATGCACTTAGATTTGTTATAATTTCCTTGTAGACAATAATGTGTTCTTGTTTACATGCTGATTTCAATTGTTGCTTTTTTTAGCCTAATTAAAATGTCTATTTGTCTGCTATATTGTTTCAGCTACTGTATGGTGGATTTGCTGGATGTTATTCTGCCTTATGTGTGCATTAGTGTAGTTCTTCTTCTTCTAGACTGAGCTTTGTCTGGGAAGAAAAATGAGTAATTTTTCTGACAAAGCTGAGAGTTGTGGGGGAAAGTGGTGGAAGAAAATCCTCATCTTTCAGAAGTTAAAGAAGTATGCTTTCTGAGACTTAAGATGGGTTTCTCAGTTCAGATGCTGCTGAATTATGCTTTTAGCTTTTCTGTCTTCTTAATGGATTTTTTTTTGCTTAGTTTTGAAATGTGGATGAAAAAGCCACCAGTTATGAATGTGAATTTATGTTAAGCCTAGGGTGTGACCGTGTCATTGAGTTTCTGAACTTATTATTCAGAGACTCTGAATTTGGTTTTTTCGGTGCCTTCGTTTCAGCTTGCTGAAGAGAAATGATCAGCACTCAAAAATGTGCCCTTTGGAGAAATTACCACCTTTACTAAGTTTGAAATCTGGAAGCTTGTTATAATGGAGAGAATTATCTCAAGATACAGAATTCTTTCTTTGCTAATTAGATGTGCCCATAATTTATATATGCGTTTAGCTTTAAAGCCCTCAGAATATGCACGTGTTCCTTGTGGTCTTTTTCTCTCTCTCATCAAGGGGTTTGAAGGAAGTATTTCCTAATGGTCATTTGTATAAAGATGAAGAGGAAGAGGATACTGTTTAGGCTACTTTTCAGAGGCTGTATCAAAAAAGATTAATGGTCCTATGAAGCTGGTAATGGAACACAGCCATACGCTTCCTCACATTGTTGATTAGTATTCAGCCATAGTTTTAGTGTATGAAAGCCTTTACTGTTTGATAACTCATTTAACTATATCCTAAAGAATAAGTGGTTGCATTGTGGTGTCACCTTTTTTTTGTTTTGATAGCCTCGGAGCATTAGATCCCATAGGTCCTAAGTCTGATGCTGTCTGTTACACGGCAAGGTTCTTTTTTACAATTTTTTTTTAAAGTCTGTATAGTTGGATGGGAAGAGCCTGAAAATGTGACTCCCGAAGATTAAAATCCCAGCGAGAGTGTAACATATTTAATTAAGAGTTAGCACTTGAATGTGTAAAAATATTTTGGCTTGAAAATTTTAAATATTTTTCTTCGGTATTATGAAAGACAGATATTTAAAAGCATCCTTGCAAATTTTGTAACTGCTACCTCAGAACAAGGGTTCAGGAGAGCACAGGGTGAGGACAGAGTTGTCTCCTGGTTGGCAGGATTGAAAGGCGCTGCTCAGCGTTGGCAAAGCTAAAGGCATCTGAACAGCTGCCAGTGAAGGTAGAAGGATATTGATTTTTAAGGTTGCCAAAACCTTAAAACCTGTTGTCTGTCTTTCATAAGCACTAAATCATATTGAAAGGAATTGAGGTAAAACTGTCATTTGTTTTACTATTTTCCTTTGTGGTCTGTTAGCAAAGATGGGCGACATGGGAGTGAGTGCTGTGCCAGTAAGGACATTGGCTACCACGGAGCAGCTGCCTGTCCGGTGCTGTTCTTCCCAACGTTGACTCCAGTATGCCGCCATGTTCTCTCAACATGTTTCAACATGAAATTGCATTGGCCTATATGCAGCAACGTGTCTGTCTTGGACTTTAATCCTTGCCATTGTAAGAGTGCTGATTGAATTGCAGGCTAAAAATAGGCTGTACTCAGACATGCTGTGTGCTATCAGTTGCACTCTGCTTTGGCAGTCTGTTGGTAACATGACATAATTAAAAGTTGAAAAAAGCCATAGGCAGAATGCTGTCCCATGATTTCTAGGATTTAATGCTTGAAGAAGGTATTTTCTTAACTTGATGAATTTGGCTCACATGGTTACAGCTCAAATAAATGGCCTACTATACTATTCTTCGATAGTTCTGGTAGGCTGTTGAAAGAATGTCCTTGCCTTAAACCCATTCTTTAGATTGATGTTGCTTCTGTGGGAAAGCCACTGGTAATAGACCATAGCATTTGGAAACCATTACAGCTAGGTGTGATTGGAGTGACAAAAAGGAGATTAGAAATATTTTTCAGTGCAGTGTAAGTTGAGCTATATTTACTTCCTTTATGTTATTACGGTTTGTCACTGATATTCCAGCAAATATTTCAGAAAGATATATGCAGCTGACAAGAGGGAAATAGCTTACTATCTTGTGAGTACTCATCAGCTAGTGTTATTTTAAGAAGTTTCAAGGGAGATTGATTAAAATTATGCTTTCATGTTCTTCATCCACCAAATTAGATTTCTTGAAATAAAAACAGTAATCTAAATGTCAGAGATAATTAAGCACCAATTCATAAAATATGGCTTGAAGAAATACTCAGAAAGGGAAAAAACCCAACCTTTTTCCTCAGTGAATTCCTCTGAAGGAGCTAGCATGGGATGAAGGCTGACAGATACTCAGTCTCTGCACTGAGTTGTTAATATCAGGGAAGGGAAAATAAGCTACAAATAATTACTGTGAAAAGATTACTTTTTTGGACATTTGTGTATATATGTAGATGCAATCAAAGTAATATTAATCCTACTTTTGTTTTCTCCTGTTGATTATTTGTCCATTTCTTCAAAATAAGTCAAGACTGAAGTGTGTTCTGTAGGTGAGTCATAGGAGGTTATTATTGAAGCCATGACCCTGTGGTACTTTTTAACCAGCTGGATGTTTGACAGTTTAAATAAAGTGACTGAGTTCATGCTGTATTTCCATGTGGCTACTAATAAGTTGTATGGTTCAAGTTATTTCTGAAGGCAGATTTCTGAGACAACCAAACACTGATGGAGTAGGGTGAGGGTATACAATAAGAAAGAAAAGAAAGTCTATAAAGCTTTCCTGGCCCAGAAACAAGAATACAGTCATGAGCAGGTTGCTAGCCGAATTTAGTATCTCTTGTGGACTGCACTTTGTCACTTGTAACTTTGTGAATAGGTGTTATGCCAAGATATTTTGTAGGAGAATCTGTTCTAGCAAACCAAACTCCTTGTTTGTTTTTGGATATCCCATATTGATGGGATTTGTTGTGAGAAGTTCTTATTAGCTGCTTGGGCAAGTCTGAGTGATTTGACTTGAATGTTCCTACCATAGCCTGTAACAGCATAGTTGTGTGAACTTGTGCCTTTCCTACCAGGGAATTTGACTCATGTTTGCTGTTGCAGTGGAAACTGTTGTGGCTTGACTGTAAAGCTGTCACCACGGGGCAGTGACCTGAGTGGTGCTCATATTAGTGTCTGCCTTTATGAGCTACTAATGGAAACGGAAAACCCTATTTACCTAATCAGATGCTATTGAAGCTAATTACTGTGTTTAGTTTGTTTTTCTTGTGGAGAAGGGAGGTGAGTGCAAATCCCCAACCACAGAATGTTTATACAAACACATGGAGGTGTTTGGGCAATTACAAAGGCCTGTGTAGCAAAGCAGGCTGTATGGTTTGTGCCATGTCTCATTCTTCCTACCCATCCCCTTTCTGCTCTTCAGTATTGCATCCGGTGCTCTATCAGAAGGCACAAGCTCAGCTTAAAACTAATGTGGGTTTGCGGGTCACTGTGAGCCAGCCTCCTCAAGGAGACAGATTTTGGCCATTGAGGATAACTACTTTGTTACTCTTGATGGGTGACACCATGGTCATGGGCATTTTGTGCGTGGAACAACTGTCTTGAGTAACTGGGGCCTGCTCCTTTCTTGTACTACAGGTAATAGAGGAAGAAAAGTGTGTTCTTTTTCAAGAAAAGGGCTATTTAAAACCCATAAATAGCATTGTAATTGCTTGATTCTCAGAATCAGTTTCTGGAGGGCCATCTATGAAAGGGCTGAGGGTGTAACCTCCAGTGCTAATAAAAGGATAAGCAAGTAATGAAATTACATTTAAACTGTGCAGTACAACCTAATATTAAAAGCCTTGTGTGCTCCTGCCCATATTCCTGAGTTGCAGTTGGGAAACGCTTACTGTTAGTTGCAGAGGTGCTTGCAGTGGGTCACATAAAGATGATTTGTTAAGTTTTTGAGGTCACTGAGTGAAGAGCTTCCGTTTGAAGTAAAGAGTTGAGGCTTTGAAGCCCATCAGTATAGAAGGACAGAACCGGTAGAGCTACTATGCTAGACCAAAAACCCTTGTAATACAGACAAAGCCTGCCTCACCCTTGGATGTACATCTGTGTTTGTATAGATGTATGAAATGAATAATGCAAAACCTATTTTCTTTCCTCTATCAAGTCTTGGAAAATAGCCATTTCATCTTCCCAGAGACTCAAGAGGTTTTGGAGCATGGACCGTTGTCTCTCTGGGTGCAGGAGCAAGTGGGTTGGTAGAGGAGAGTAGTGCCTGGGATTCCAGGAGAAGTATTTCAGCTGTATGTCTCCTAATGGCAAAATTGGTATGAAGTTTAAATACCAACATTACTGCTGCAGAGTATTCTAGAGTTAATGTTTTGTTTATGTAGTTTTCCTAGAGTGTTATATTACAACCTTAGCACAGTCTTCTAAAGTCATACAAAACAAAAGTACTAAGCTGATGAGCAGTCTTTTATTGGCACCTTGTTTTGTTCTGGTTCAGGATAAAGAAGGTTTGTAGTTAATCTATTTATGATTTGGAGGCAGGGGAGTTATTTAAATTCTTCTTTGGAAGTCTATCCAACTTCCCTGAACTAACTTTTATACTTCAGCCAGCCCCTGAGAACACTTTCGCAACTCATTTCACAAATGAGTTGGTATCCAGCTGTTCTGTTTGTCTGGAGGAAAAATTATATTTACATCGTGGTCTCGTCAGTGTCAGAGCAGCAAGTGTCTAAAGTTGCTGCGAGGAAAACTGGCTTTTTACTACATAGTAGGTGAAACATGTTTAAGCCATGGTTTTAATATGCTAGTCCAGTGTACTAAAAATGCCCAGTTAGTGCAATAAAACTGTGTCTAGATGGACTGTTTTGTCTCAAATGTAAACCTCGTGTTTACACACGTGAAAGTAGTTAGTTGAATGCTTGTTGGAAAAGTTTTTGGGATGAAAAATTTTACAGAATTTGTCAGGATAGTCATGTCAGTACCTGCTTAAGCAGTTGATTTTGGAACGGGGCTCTTACCAACATTCAGTTTCTTTTGCCTGAAGGGATCTGTATCTTCATCCCTTACCTCAAAGGAGAGGGCTATCACTGCTAAATGTGGACCATTCCACATCTGTATTAAAAATAGAAATCCAACATACAGGACAGTGGTGATGTTTGACAATATGACCCACGCTGCAAGCTGCAGTCACCCTAGTTTTGGAATGCTGAATTCTGTCATTCGCACAGGGAAGGTGTTAATGAGACTTCCCTTTGGGATGTACTTCTTTTAATGGGCTTAAGAGTCTTCTAACTGTCATGTTTCCTGTGAGAATGTTATTGGTATTTGAAATTATATTAATGAGTAAGACCTTGGTTTAAAAAGTAGTATATATTTTTGCTATTCAATTCAAGTCATTTAAATTGAAGAAAGTAAAGAAGGAACATATAAATGGGAACCTAAATAAAAAAATCATATTAAATTAATCTTTTGATTTGAACCAAGATTTTTTGAGATATCTTCAGTTTCTGGGAGAGACCATAGAAAATGAATGATGGGAAGATATTTTTTGCAAAATACTTGCTGTTGAAGGAACACATCATGTTGGCATACGCAGTGACATATGTAGACTCTCTAGATATGTAAGGTTCTCTCAGCACAAATATATTTTTGTTAATTTTAATCTTATTTAACAGATTGTAACAAGACAGTTGTCAAAAGGTGGGAATATTTTCTCCATGCTCTTGATGACACAGTGCTAGCTAAAACTTCCAGATCTTATAATAATTACTTCTGGTATTTTCCTGTGTGTCTCCATAGCACAGTGGTGGATGACTCGTACTTGAAAGCCATTTTCCTACTTGCTTAGCTATCTCCACTGAGATTTTCTAGATATGGTTTAGAGACATTTTTCTTGCAAGTTGAATGAAGATGAATCATCATGAATTGGATGTGGTGGCATAGTGGGCCATGAGTATGGCCTTAATATGCAGCTCAGCTGGATTCTCAAATGGTATTTTTACTCTTTTTAGTGAAATAATGGCTTAAACAGCAAGTTTCTGTGGTAACACTATCCTTGTGTAAATTACAGTAATTGTTTTACTATCCAAACCCAGGGTACTTTTTTCAAATATATTGCAGATATCATTTGGCTACTGAATGAATATTTAGTGCCTGTATGCATGCTTTTTTCTGCTTTTTCTTGTGATTATATACTTCTGTTATCTGTTAGCCCTTTGTTAGTGGCTTTTGATCATGCTGTCAAATTATTCAGTATTCATAATAATAAGAATAAGCAGGTTCTGGTTTGTACTTGTCTATTGAAACTGGTAGTTCTTCTGCCTTTTCTTTTTCCTGGAAAAAGTAAATATCCGTATTTGGTATTGCAATGATTGTTTTGTCACAGGCTATCATTTAGGCTTACAATAACAGTCATCCAACAACTGCTAAAGGCTTTACGTGAAGTTTGTTGCATTTTTTATATTGTTTTAGGTTTGCAAACAAATGAACTGCTACCAAAGAATACAGAAGTATGCGAAGCTGGACATGTTTAAGGGTAACTCAGCTGAGTGGTTGTCAACTAAAAACCCTCCCAGCAGAAAATCAACCATAGCTAGTAATGAACATAGATTCCTTTCTCTTCACATCCTGTTGAGGTTTCAGCAACCACTATGTCTATTCAGGCCAAAGCAGGGTCAGCTTGTCATCATGACACCATTGTTTAGCAATCAGGGCTGATCTTTCTGGAGTGGAAATTGCTGAATGACTTGATTACACTCTTTGAAAGATGATCATACTATACCAAAAAGGTCTATGACCAGGGAGAGGAATCTCTTGAATGTTTTATGTGAAATGTACCACTGTTCTCAAGTTGACTTGTGTCACCTGAAGCTGAATTCCAACCAAGGCTGTAGTGGGAGGGTAGCATGGATACCGGGTTAGCCTTTGGCATGTTATGCATTTATGTACTGAGGTTCTCTTAAATGCATTTCTGCAATGGGACCCTCTGTGCTGTGTAAGCCTTGTTGTTTTATGAAATCAAGTTTTCTGGTTTGGTGTCTCACTAGGCCTTGTGACTGAGAGCTGTTTCTGTCACCCATGCTTGAATGGTTGCCTTTGCTTAGCAGAGAACCCTACTACCCCCACAGCTCACAAGGCCATTAAGATATACAGGTACTTCTGCATTTTGGACCATCTCAGTACTGAAAAAGTACTGATGAAAAAGTTACTGCACATGCCCATCAGCTGAAATCTTTAATCCACTGTTTGTCAAAGCTAATGAAGGGAGCCTAATACTGGGGTTGAGAGATCCGACATAAGCTTAAATTGCAAAGCTTCACTTGCAGGATTTCTGTCTATCATGTATTTGCAGCATTCTTGGCTTTTGTTTTCAGTGATGTACTGAGTTGTGGTTCCCCTCCAGCGTAAGGACAAAGTTACCACTTACGTAATAATTGCAAAGTATAGTAGAAATTGACCGCAGATCTATACCCGAGGCTGTTTACAATCCCCCACCCTGATTATTTAATAAGTGGTTTCTAAAGAAGGACTGTTTATTCACTAGTAATCAATATTTTCATATGGTTCTGGAAGGGCAGTCAGGACAAATGAATTGTGTTTATTAACTTTTCTGTTGGTTCATAGGGCTTGCAGTTACTCATCCAGTTACTCTTCAGTGCAATTTCTTGTTATAAACATAATGCAATTTCATATCATAAACACTATGTCTGATTGGAAAAGGAGAGAGAAAAAGAGAAATCTCATAGATTTAATGCTCTTACTAGAAATGTTTTGTGCGCCAATGAACGTAAAATCAAGATTTAAAAATTTTTGTTAGTGCAGCTCAAGACACAACTTTGTACATTTGGTCTTATAAAAAATATAAATCAGTTAAATATTATCTTCTCTCTGTGTGTTCAGGAAAAACAGCTAATTGAGACAAGACTGCCTTCAGAGCTCTAGCTCTGAAGATACTCTAAGCAAATCCTTGTAAACTGTGTTGGCAGATCTTTCTGCTTTGCTCTGAGATTCAAGAGGTATTGAAGATGATTCCGTGGAGATTTATGGAAGAGCTGTGCTTATGGTGTGAATGAGAAGTTGGTGTATAACCATGAGTATGATAGAGACCCGACTCCTGTTTCACTGAGGAGAACACTTTTCTGTTTGCTCCCTAAAAATCAGAACCTTCACCTCTTCCGGCTTGATATTTCTCAATATATTTTTGTGGCCGTCTAAGAAATCTGTGTACAAAATCTGTGTCTTCCTACAGGTGGCCATGTAGAGTCCCAGTATCTTCTTTGGGAATTGTGCCTGTGTATCTATGAGGAGTAGGAGGTGCTGCTGCCAGAAAAATCCAACAAAAGTACATTAAATAAACCTGCAAACCCGGTCTTGTATAGTGCTTCCCAAGACGACAGCTGACATATTTCCTGTTTAAAAAAAGCATGCGGTGTTAATTTTTCTTCCCAGCATTGCTTGTTTAGAATTCTTGTGCCAATGGCTCAGGAAAAAAAGACAAAGCTGCAAAGAGAAGTAGGGTTTTTTTCTTAGATGGTGAGCCTTTCCTCAGGTCTGAAATAGAAGTGGGAACTCTGAAACCTGAATGTCGGAGCACTCTCTGATAGTGTAACTGGATGATGTTAACATGACAAACAATTTGAGAGGGAAGGTGGCTGATAACTGGGGTACAGAGACAATGTTAGCAAAGGTGGGGAGAAATGGCAGCAGTTACTGCCTGCAAGACACCCAAAAGTTACCTATCAATAAGGAAAAGCAGAGAGAGACATGAATTTTGGCTACTGAAATAACATGATCATCAAGGGTTCTGCATCTTACTACCTAAAAGATAGGTCTACACATCATTAAAGCTACAAGACTGTCCGAAGTTTACAGAAATGAAAACCAGCCCTCATTTTGACCTACTTCATGTAATTAAAAGTAGAGATGATGTATTTTTAATTAGATTTTTTCTGCCAAATTTTGCTTGCTGTAGTATGCCAAACAAGGATACAGATGTGCAAAACATTTCTAAGAGGCAAGGACTAGGAAGATTTAATTGCTGCTCACTCTTTCAAATAATCCCAAATCCATCTGGTGCAGTCTACACCTATAGCCTATGGATACATTTGTAATAATCTCATAAGCAACTTGTTGGAAAGAACATATTCATGCCTGTCATGAAGAAAAAATAAGTTTGGACTATTAGATATCTGAGACATCTGGAAGGGCCATGAATTTCCTGGTGGAAAACCTTCTCAGTGAAACATCTGGGGCCTATTTCTCTGTCTGAAACCAAATAACCTGAAAACTGTTTGAAGCATGTATTTAAACATAATAACTAGCAGGATGTTTGCTCCACCAGCGAAGAGCAATGAAATGCTTCAGAAAAAAAGGACACAAAAAGCACAACCTGGAATGTCTCTGCTGCAGAAATTAAAATATCATTTTCAAAATAAAGGAAGAGTAGGAAGGTCTTGCATGCACAATTGCTTTTTGCACTGAGCTGACACTTCGTGAAAATGTTTTCTGATTTTTTTTGGTTGGGTTTTTTTTTGGCTTGTTTTGTTTTGTTTTGTTTTCTTATGGAGCAGAAAACTATATTTTTAATTTCTTACTTTGAACCTTCTTCATGCATGATAAAAAGGTTCATTCCTCTCCTGTTTTAGGATGATTGAGTCAGCTATTCCTTGCCTGGCCAAGCTGAGCAACCATAGCTGTTGTTTTCTTTTAAATTGGGCTTCACAATGGCTTTTGGATCATCAAAAACTTCCTGCTACTTAGGTTGTCAGCAGTTTTCCAATCTGTGGATCTTTGTTTGTTGGCTTGTGTTTTGTTTGGGTTTTTTTCCTTTGGACCACTGCCAGGATGGGCTTGAATGCTTAAATGTTGCTTCATGCCTTTAATTTATTTTTTGCTCTGGAAGTGAAAGGTCATCCAGAGGCACTTCAGACAGGAGAAGAGTGAGTATCCATGGCCACAGGAATGCCCCTGGGTGCCCAGGGTTTTCATGGCCATGCACCAACCAACTACAACAGCAAAGCACCTGTGGAGAATTTCAAAACTGTGTCCTCTTTCACGGACTGCCTTTTGAATGCATCCCCAATAGTCAGTCCTTGTTTTGCCCCTTATAAATAGAGAAGGACTAGTGTTTCAAGAGGGGACAGTGTGTGCACTGAAAAAATAATGGGTGAACTCTCTGGGTGGTCGAGTCCAGAGAGTGATGGTGAATGGAATTACAATCCAGTAGGTGGCCAGTTACAAGTGGAGTTCCTTGGGGCTCATTATTTGGGCCAGTCCTGCTTAATCTCTTTATTGATGATCTGGATGAGTGGTTGAGTATATCCTAAGTAAGTCTGAAGACAGCACTAAGTTGGGCAGGAGTGTTGATCTGCTGGAGGGTAGGAAGGCTCTGTAGAGGGATCTGGACAGTCTGAATCGAGGGGCCAAGGCCAACTGCATGAGGTTCAACAAGGCCAAGTGCTGGGTCCTGCCCCTGAGTCACAACAATCCCAGGCAGCACTAAAGGCTGGGGACAGAGTGGCTGGAAAAGTGTCCAGTGGAAAAGGAGCTGTGGGTGCTGGTTGACAGCAGCTGAACATGAGCCACTGTGTGTGCCCAGGTGGCCAAGAATGCCAATGGCACCTGGCTTGTATCAGGAATAGTGTGGCCAGGACACTGATTGTCCCCCTGTACTTGGCTCTGGTGAAACCACACCTTGAGTTCTTTGTTCACTTCTGGGCCCCTCACTGCAATAAAGTCATTGAGGTGCTGGTGCGTGTCCAGAGAAGGGCAACGGAGCTGGTGAAGGGTCTGGAGCACAAGTCTTACAGTGAGCAGCTGGGGGAGCTAGGGTTGTTTAGTCTGGAGAAAAGGAGGCTCAGGGGAGACCTTATCACCCTCTACAACTGCCTGAAAGGAGGCTGTAGTGTGAGGTGGGAATCAGTCTCTTCTCCAAGGTTAACAGGACAAGAGGAAATGGCCACAAGTTGCATCAGGGAGGTTTAGATTGGATATTAGGAAAAATTTCTTTATGGAAAGGGTGGTCAGGTACTGGAACAGGCTGCCAAGGGAAGTGGTAGAGTCATGATTCCTGGAGGTATTTAAAAGACATGTAAATGTGGCACTTGGGGACATGGTTTAGGGCTTCACTTGGCAGTGCTACAGTTAATGGTTAGGCTTGATTATCTTAAAGGTCTTTTCCAACCTAAATGATTTTATGATTCTGTGAAAGCCAAACAAAAGCATTGGGCCTTCTTGCTTGTTGAAAGAACCAGTTTCTTATTTCACTTAGAAGTTCTTGGAGAAGATGACATCATCCCTGCAGAGCTGATAAAGTTACACTGGTGTATACATTGTGAGTGTAGAATGGCACCAAAGGCTTTGATGCTTTACAAACTGCAGTTGTTTATATGTTAATTTTTTTAGTTATATAGGGGTTATGCCTCTGTCCTTTTGCTGTGTAGTCTAAGAGGGCAGCTTAACCAAGCCACTCTACTCTTCCCACTGTAAAAATTGCTTTCAAATTAACTGGCAAACAAAAGCACCATGAATAAAACAGAGCCTTGTGCTTCGTATTTCAGAGTTTTTGATTGTAGCTAGCTCCCACTAGAGACTGTGAGCTATGTGAGACATTTGCCTGTAGTGAATGGAACTGGAAGGATGAATAGCAACAGCTCTAAGGTAAGGCTCTGTTATGTTATTGTGGTATAATAGCGGTTAAGCTCACACTGAAAATGAATTAGTTCTTGTAGTAATTCATAGTAAAATCGATTCTAAAGAGAGAGACTAATGGCTGGGTTTTTTTCCTTGAATGTGTTGTTTACTTGTTTTTGTGTTTTATGGGTGTGCTACTGTTTTTTTTTAAGTCAGTGAAGAGTATGGTGATTATAGAGGGAATATATAAAGTGAGAGATAGGTATATCTTCATACTAGTTGTTCAAAATGAATGCTGTTTTTATCAGAGGGGATAGTTTTCCATTTTATTTGAGCCAGATACTTTATAATGAGGTTAAAGAGGCTTTAGGGAAGGGAAACCTATTTTATTCATCATTACTAGTTAACATGATGCTTTTTTTAATGTAAGGTAGTATATAATTAATTCCTGTGTCAGAAGAAAGCATATACTTTTGTTTTCAGACTTTTGCATCTCAAAACAAGTACCAAAAGGCCATGTTTGGAAAGAGGGGATGAGCTTATGATGAATGCCTTGATCTAAGGCTTTGGAGAACATTTGTTCTTTCTGAATGTGCCAGAAGCTTGCTGTGTGACTGTGGGTTAACCACCTTAGGGTTGCCTCTGCTGTGGGAAGTGTGATTCTTCCCACTGTTTTAAATTTGCTCCTAGCTTTGTTTCAAACTTCAAGTATTGGGCATGTTTCTCCATGTGAAAACATTAAAACTCTTTTCAACTTTTAGTATTAAAGGTGTCTACATGCAGCCGTGTTCCCTTCATAAACCACATCCACATTCTCATTTAACTCAAAACCATAAATCAGTGTAATCAGTGTGCTTAGTGAGGATTTTTTTTCTTTTTTTTTAAGAGAAGTTCTGCATCACAAAGTTGGGAAGTCCCTAGTTTTGTAAGGTGCAAGGATGGCGTTCTTGCATCTTCCGGGAAATATTAAACCAGATAATCCATATAGCCTCAAGGCATATTCTGTACCTAACAGGGTATTCCAAGTTACTTTGTTACAGGCAGCTGCAAGGAGCATCTGAACTCAACCATGTGGGTATGAAGGCTTATCTGTGGTATAAAATGTTACATTAATTAATTTGGGAATGGAGAGCTTTGTGTAGTCTAGGCCAGCTTGTACGAGCACACCCCTCAGGACCAGATCCGCACAATAGCCCTGGGCTTCTCTAAAATAATTTTGACAATCTTCAAAATAGCATCTTCCCCTTCCTCACTAATTCTCAGCTATCTAAAGGAGAGTTCTTCCAGGATACATGGGTTTGGTGGCAAGTGTGCGTCAGGCACTTCCAAACAGCTGGTCGTGGGCTGTTTTGACAGCTTGATGTCCAGCTGCATTGCAAGGAAACACAACCATTTGTTGTGAGGTAGATTGTCACAATGATCTATGTTACAAGTTGCAACTGCTGGCCGGGGGCTGGAGTACACACATGAGACTTTGCTCTGAAGCTGACAAGTTCCGGTTTGGCTGATGCTGGTATGTAGTTACTTAAAGGTGCCATGTGCATACGTAGGTCTGTAGGTGTCTGTGACCATTTCCAGTATCTTTTTTTGCAGGCAAATCCACTTCTAATCAATTAGATAGACTTCTGTAAGTCCGGTCAAGTACTGCAGAAAGCCATGTGCAGTCTTAGTGGGTTTGACCCATATTGCCTATGAGAACTACTCTTTAGGCTTTATTTTGGTCATTCAGATTTGTTTTTTTTTTAAATATTGGCAGCAAGCACTGAAAACAAGGGCCTCAAGTGGGTTGGTTTATAGGAACTTTTATGCTTATAGAAAAGTACAGGTACTTGGTATTTCTTTTGTGCATAGAAGAAAGTGATAACTAATGTCATTGATCTAGAGTAGCTAATGCCAGGTGGTTCAGAGGGATTACTGAAGTGAGGCAGGCACGTTCCACAGCAGAGTGGGGAATCACAGCATACAGAGGGGCGTTTCCTGAGATGGGGAAATCCCAGGGAAGTGCCAAGACCTGCCAGCAGCTGGCCACTTGCACGAGACATGGTGGGATGGGTCCTATGACTAGAATGGATGGATACAAGCTCCTTATGAAGGACAGGCAGGGGACGCAAGGAGGGGGTGTTGCACTCCAGTCAATGACTGGTTGGAGTGCATGGAGCTCTTGCTAGGGGTGGGTGAGGACACAATGCAGAGTTTGTGGGTCAGGATTAAAGGGAGGACATTGTAGTGGGGGTCCACTACAGGCTGCCTAAGCAGGGAGAGCAAGTAGGGAGACCCTCTATAGACAGACAGGAAAAGCCTCACATTCACAATCCCTGGTCCTCAAGGGGGAATCCAACCATCCCATTAGCTGTTGGAGGGACAATACAGCAGGGTAGAAGCTCTCCAGGAGGTTTCTGGAATGTGTTGATGATAACTTCTTTCTCCAAGTGGTAGTGGAGCCATTGAGGAGAAGTGCTATGATGAATTTTGTTCTCGCCAACAAGAAGGGGCTGGTGGGGAATGTGAAGCTCAAGGGCAGCCTTGGCTGCAGTGGCCAGGAATTGGTGATGTTCAAGTACCTCAGGGAAGCCAGGGGTATGCACAGCAAGCTTTCTGCCCTAGACTTCAGGAGATCAGACTTTGGCCCCTTCAAGGACCTGCTTAGTAGACTACCATGGAATGAAGCCTTGAAGGAAAGAGGGGCCCAGAAAAGGTGGTTAATATTCAAGGTTCACCTTCTTCAAGCTCAGGAGCGATGCATCCCCAAAAAAAGGACATCAGGCAAAAACACCAGGAGGTCTTCATGGATGAACAAGGAGCATCTGAACAAATTCAAACTCAAAATAGAAGCATACAGAAGGTGGAAGCAAGGATGGGTAGCCTGGGAGGAATACAAGGAAATTGTCCGAGCAGCCAGGAATTGGGTTAGGAAAGCTAAAGCCCTGGCAGAATTAAATCTGGGAATGTCAAGGACATTCAGGAGGTACATCAGTGATTAAGGGAAGATTAGGGAAAATGTTGGCCTTCTATGGAAGGAAGCAGGAGACCTGGAGACCCAAGATATGGAAAACAGTGAGGTACTCAATGACTTTTTTACCTTGGTCTTAAATGGCAAGTGCTCCAGCCATACCACTCAAGGTGCAGAAGGCAAAGGCAGGTACAGAGAGAATAAAGAACTGCCTGTCGTAGGAGATCAGGTTTGACACCATCTAAAGAACCGGAAGGTGCACAAATCCATGGGACCTGATGAGATACATCCATGAGTCCTGATGGAACTGGTGATGAAGTTGCTAAACCACTATCCATTGTATCTGAGAAGCTGTTTCACTGTTTGAAAAAGGGGAAACATAACGCGGGGAACTACATACCAGTCAGTCTTACCTTGGTGCCCAGCAAGATCATGGAGCAGATCCTCCTGGAAATTATGCGGAGGCACATGGAAAATCAGGAGGGCATTGATGACAGCTGATGTGGCTTCACTAGGGGATGACATCTGATGTGGCTTCACTAGGGGCAAATGGTGCCTGACAAATTTGGTAGCCTTCTGCGATGGGATTCCAGTGTTGGTGGGTGAGGGAAGAGCAGCTGGCGTCATCTACCTATACTTGTGCAAAGCATTCAGCAAAGTCACGTACAACATCCTATTCTCTAAACTGGAGAGACATGGATTTGATGGACAGGCCACTTAGTGGATAAGGAATTGGCTGGGTGGTCTTGCTCAAAGAGCTGCAGTCAATGGTTCAGTGCCCAAGTTGAGACCAGCGATGAGTGGTGTTCCTCAGATACCAGTAATGGGACCAGCACTGTTCAACATCTTTGTCAGTGGCATGGACCTTGGGATTGCGTGCACCCTGATCAAGTTTGCTGATGACACCCAGCTGTGTCATGTGGAGGGAAGGAATGCCATCCAGAGGGACCCTGACAGGCTCTGCTGCTGTGAGACCCCACCTGGAGTTCTGTGTCCAGCTCTGGGCCCCCCAGCAAAAGAAGGACCTGGATGTGTTGGAGAGAGTCCAAAGAAGGGCCACAAAGATGCTCAGAGGGCTGGAGCACCTCTCCTTCATAGACAGGCTACAAAGTGGGGTTGTTCAGGCTGGGGAAGAGAGTGCTGCAGGGAGACCTTATTGCACTTTCCAGTATCTAAACGGGGTGTAAGATACCTGGAGAGGGACTTTCTACAAGGTCCTGTAGTGATAGGAGAAGGGAGAATGCCTTTAAACTGAGAGTAAGTTTCGATTGGATATTAGGAAGGAGTTCTTTACAGTGAAGGTGGTGAGGCAGTGGGACAGATTGCCCAGAGAACTTCTGGATGTTATCCCTGGAAGTGTTCAAGGCCAGGTTGGATGAGGCTTTGGGCAGCCTCGTGCAGTGGAAGGTGTCCCTGCCCATGGCAGAGGGGTGGAAGCTAGATGATGTTTAAGGTCCTTTTCAATGCAAACCATCCTATGATTCTATAACCTATATTGAGTACCTACTGAGACCCTAATGAACTTATTTATATAACAGATATTGGATGGCTGATGTCTTGAAACATACATGTTTTATTTGTGCTTAAGTACAAAAACTTAGTCTTCCTATTCCTAGAAATATTTAACTGCATTTGATCTCTAAGCTTTGAACTCTAATTATGAGCTTTACTGGCCCATTATGTACTGTTTTGAATGCTCACTTTTAAATAATGTTGCATTTCTTTCAGGCTAAAAGCATAGTTAGCTTGCTTTGTGTTGGTGTTCTTGAGTACCATGATCCTGTCTTGCTATTTCCCCAAACTATTCCAGTCTTTTTTTTCCTCTTAGGCCATCGGCTAGTCCTCTGTGGTACCATTTAGTGTCTGCCCATTATAAAGGAAAATAGATCAGGAGTTTATTATTAAAGCCATTTGTTTCTACTTATTTTCTTGATGAACTTTGAAATAGGGTGATCAGAGTGCAAGCAAGGAGTGAGTATTGTTGAGATATGGCTGGTAGTGTTGCATTCATTCTTTCCCCCAAAACTTATTATTTTACTTGTAACTGCATTGAAGAGTGTGGGGTTTGTTGTTTTTTTTTTTTTGTTTTGTTTTAGTGTTATTCAGATGTTATCCTAATGAATTCAGAGGGGTTTTTTTATTTGCCTGTTCTAGTCCAGACAACTGTTTTAAAGCTGAGGGTTGAAACTTCTTGGCAGCTAATCAAACAAAGAAGAAATGACTGATTAAAAAAAAAAAAAGAAGCACAAGTGCCAAATAAATTCTGCTTAAGGGCAGAAAATGTGACTTGAGATCCTTTGTGCTTTTTTAAAATCTTGAAGTTAAGAAGAGAGTCTGCAGGGTACATGTATTTTCACCATTTTTTCAGTGTTCTTATATTGAGTTTCATTCTCATAAACTTTAATCTTGCTCTTTTAATGACATCCCAATTGATGTTTGGTTTAGAAACCACAAAGCCTTTAAGAGGCAGTCTAAGTATTAGGAAGAGTTGATGACTGTACTCATTATAATATTGTTAGCAGAGCAGATCTTTCATTTAAACCTCCAAGGTTCAGGCTGTGTCTGAAAAATGATTCTGTTGACAAATGTATGATCTTCTCATTGATAGTGCTGCCATACTTTATTTTCTTTTGTATTTCACACAAACCCTTTGTATGAATATATTTAGTGTATTTTCTTCTATCTAAACCTATGGGTTTGTGCTAGTTTTTTAGGTTTTGTTGTTATTGTTGTTGGGTTTTTTAGCTTTCAGACACCTGATCAGAAGCCTCTGAGTCAAAGTTTGATTATAATAAGACACTTTATCCTGGGCTTCTTAAATCTTTTACTGGCTCAGTCTTTGACTCTACTTAACTCCCCATCTCTTTTGGCCCTCAAAGGTTTGTGAATTTTACTAGAACTGCTGTTGTTTCCGAACTGTTCCCTGCTCCTCTTTCTCTGAACCTGTCTTTTTCCCAGGACCTTCCTGCTCTAGGTTTTCAAATGGCCTGGTATTTTGTCCCTACTTTCTCATTTTTCCTTTGTTTTCATTTTTTATAGAGTAGTGCTCATGGATGCAAATAACCTCTTCTATCAAATACTGATTTTAAGTACATCTTACTGCAGGACTGACATTTCAGCTGCACTGTTTTTAAAAGAGTGCTGATGTGGGTCATATAGATGGAAATGCCATCTGCGCACTGTGCTATTGCTTGGTATCTTTCTTTTTGTGGTATATTGTCTAATAGGTGTTCAACCACTTACGACAATGAAACCACCACAGCCAAAGATGGGTAATTGCTTACTGTGTGCTTTCCTGCATGTCTGTAAATTGTGTGGGTGGTTCTGAAGTAGTCCAGTATTTTAGTTTTGTGATAGTGAGCAACTTGTGGTGTCCCCAGTGCAACTAGAACAGCAGTGGTGCAATCCTTGGAACAACCTGTGTGTTTAACTGCTCACACAAGGTGGAGATACCAATAGAAAGCTTTTTCTCGGGGTTATGTGTTAAGAATAAAAGGCTTCAAGTTATATGTTCATTCTTCTACATGACTTCAAAAATCCTTTTTCAAATATGAAATACTTCAGTTTTCAGTTTGATAAGAGATGTACAAAAGACAGATGGAATTGTCATGAAGTAGTTATCATTTTTACCTTCCTGGACTACTGCTTACCTTTAAAAGAATGACTTCTGAGATTTTAACTCAGTGCTTCTCCTGCACACAGATACACACATGCTGAACAAAAGATTCCTCAGATGATAAACTCCATTGAAGCTAATCCTTTCCCTCCTCCTCTTCTCACTTTTCTTGACCTATCTCCTTCTTTGAGATTATTTCCATTTCCTTGGATACCTTCACAGTAATTCCAGCCAAATGTTAATGAGAGCTTGTCAGCTGTAGGCATCCCCTGTGTATCAGCCAAAAAGCTGTATATACTTTCAAATAAAGAATCCTGTTTTTATGGCCTCTCTCCTTTCTGTTCAGCTGAAGATGTCCTTAACCGTGAAGGTGAGGAGAGCTAGCTCTTTGTCTTCTTAGTTAGGAAAAGCTGAACACAGATGGGGAAAAGGATTTGAAAAATCTAGATGTCAGAAAGCTAGAATGGATGCAGAGGTTAGGTTATTCTCATGCGATAGCTTTGTTATGTTTACTGTGAGAAAAATGTTTTTTTTGAGTTAAAGAGATGAAGCTTTTTTTGGTCTAAATTTGACTTTGCTGAATTCTCTTGCCTGAATTTGGTTTGCGTGTCATCTGAAATTTAAATAACCTAAAATGATAGAATTAGGTGTGTAGTTCCCCATCCCACATGCTATTTTTGGTATTTTTATGCAGAAATGCAATTATTTTAATTTTTTTTCAGTTAGCTTTTTTTTTAGTTAAACATTGCAGTAACACTAAATGAATTTGGCTTTCTTGTTTCATGGCTATTGACATTTTGAGCAATCATACGCTTTCTAACAATGGCTGTGTGGCTGCTGTTGGAAGCCACGATGTCACACTTGGACGCAGATACTGTAATAAATTCTGAATTGCTCCCTGGGGAGCACTGTGTTAAAGGGAATCACAAAAGCAAAAGGTCTGAGAGTCAGTGACAAAGCTGCCTAAGAGTAGCAACAGGTAGGCATCCACTCGTTACGTGTTTGCTGTGGTGTGTTGTCTGTATTTGAGACCCCTGAAATAGCAGTTTCAGAATTTTGAACTCTGAACTTCCTTTTGTTATTCTTAAGTCAAACCCATAATATTAATATAACAGCTTTCTATGTTTGTTTTCAATGTCTTTGTTATTTCAGCAGAATATTTTTATTGGCAGTGTATTTTTCCAGTGGCTCTTGAGGATCTAATGTGGCATTTATGTTTTACTTCACTCACTGTATTACCTGATCCCAGGAGTATTTTGTGGCGTCTGCCAGACCAGAGATAAAAGCTGCTGTTTCAGACTAGGAGTGCAGGCTATGTTCAAAATACCACCATTTCCATATCAGAGTAGCAGTTCTTTTTAAAGTGATTGTTCTCCTACATCCCTACGCCCAGTTGTGCAAACCTTTGGATTATCCTTTGTGTGGAGGCATGGCATGGTCAATGTGACTGCACATAAGCTCTGCGAAGTGAACGTAGTTCATGAAGCAGTTTGACAATGGCAATTACTGTGCTAAAAATAAATCACATGTGCATTAGCATTAATAACTACTCCTACAAGATATGCTAATCACTCCTAAAGGGCTGAAGAATTCGGGAATACTGTTGTACATGCTGGATTACTTATTATAATGTAAAGTTTAAGGTCTAGAAAGTTATTAGGGGTTTTTCCACCAACCTCTAAATGAGTATGGAAGAGCAAGTTTGCTAGAGTTTGGAAACCTACTGACTAGTGAGCATGGATGACTGAAGGTGGCACAGTTGCCATCACCAAAAATGACCTTCTGTATAGCCCTGGTGCCTGACCTTACTTTTAAAACTCTGACCTCACAGAAGTATTGGTTTAATTGCAATTTTAAAGGATAGGTTTTTGGGTTTTTTTAAGACAATACTTTGAGTTACAAAATTAGCTTTATAAAGGAGAAAGGTGTGGGGGAAGGAGTATAGCTTCGTTTCAAGTAGTTGCAGTGGAGCTACTTGGCACGCAGGGCTTTTAGATCAAGACGTGATGGCATGTGGGGTTGCTGTCATACTTGAAAATGAGAGTACTTTTTGGTGTACACTGCTGATTTTGGGCACTAACGTGTCTTACATACAGATTATTTGCTTTCCTTTTATCTCATTAATGTCAAACTTTTCACCCAAGATGGGTTGTGTGGCATCAGTCCTGGCCTAGATGCTTTGTTCTTTCTCCATCATATTGCCCAAAATGATGATGACATGACACAGACCAGGTAGCACCTACTCACATGAGAAGGGAGAGACTGAGGCCCTTATCAAGAGAGCAGTTGGTTGTAACTCTAAAGCCAGATAAATAATTATGGTGGGTTTGCTGTGATTTGTGGGATGCAACTAGACCATTCACATTTTTCATTAGTCCATGACAACTAACAGCGACAGCAACCCTGTTACATTTCAAAGGGCCACCAAAGGGCCACTGGCCATGTGCAGGTACAGAAAACCTGAATCTGCTGATCTGCAATAAAATTTGAAAAGCATTAAAATATGGCACATTCTGAAAATAGTGTGATCATTCTCAGTGTGAAGCTTGGCCTTGGATGAAACAATATTAAGTATTCATTTCCACCAATCAGTTTGTACTACTTTGCTTAGAAATATGGAATACTTTTGGGCTGGTGAGTAGGAAGAGCTGTTTTTTCTGCTTTTTCCTGAGGAATAATTGGTTTTATTAAAGAAGGGAAGATATGACAATGCAAAGGGAAAACTGAGACTTGTTGGCCCTGGTAACAGGATTCCCATTGTGTTGGAAACAGCTGAACCAGAAGGGAGAGTGTTTAAGAACTGCATAGCTTAACTGTGTGAATGTGTCAGACTTGTGATGTGTAAAGCCAAACAAGGCTTTGGATTTAGAAAGAGAAAACTGAGCGTAAAGAAACTTTGCTTTTCATCAGCCCTACTCTGCAGAACATGCTGTAGGTGAATAAGGAGTGTACCACCACTAATAGGAACAATTGTAACCCAGTCATGTTTAAATGAAAGATGAGCCAAGACATTTGAGTAAGATAAGGATTTTCAGAGGCTGTGCCAAAAGCTGGAATTGAAGAGAGATTTTTATTTCTGCAGCTTGATACTGGATTACTCTAATCTCTCCCTCTCTCATTCCCTTTCTCTTTAATTTTGGAAACAACTAAATGAATAAAATAATCTGTCCAGTGGGTCTAGCTCAAATTACTGGAAATCTGGTGAGAGCTGGCTGTGGTTCCAGCTAGAGACTGCAAAGTTGAGTGGTTTTGGTGATTTGTACTTACACCAGTAAACAAGAGTATCCTCTCGTCTCATACTGTAGGTCCCTTTGTCCTGTGAATGTAATCCTCAATCACTGAACTGCAATTTTGAAGGGTGCCTACTTTTATTTAAATAGAAGGTAATATAAACAGGATACTTGACTATATCTTGGCACACACTGGCTGCCAACTTGGTAACACTTTCTTCGCATTTATCATAGATTAGTTTGGGTTAGAAGAGATCTTAAAGATCATCTAGTTCCAACCCGTTGTCATAGGCAGCAATGCCACCCACTAGATTAGGTTGCTTGAGGCCATCCAACCTGGCCTTGAACATTTTGATGGATGGCACATCTCCAGCTTCTCTGGGAAACCTGTTAAGAATGCCTCACTACTCTGAGTAAAGAATTTCTTCCTAATATCTAATTTAAATCTGTCCTCATTTAGTTTAAAACTGTTCCCCCTTGTCCTTTCACTATCTACTCATAAAAAAAAGCTTCTCTCCCTTTTTTTTTACAAGCACTCTTTAATACTGGGAGGCCTCAGTGTGGTCTCCCTGAAGCCTTCTCCAAGCTGAACAACTCCAGCTCTCTCAGCCTGTCTTCATAGGAGAAGTGCTCCAGCCCTCTGACCATCTTCATGGCCTTCCTCTGGAACCCTCAGATAGGTCCACATCTTTCTTAGGCTGAGTACCCCAGAACTAGATGCAGTACTCCAGCTGGGGTCTGAGATAGGCACAAGTAGAGAATCACCTCACTGGACCTGCTGGTCACACCATTTAGAGAGATTTGTTCAAAATACGTTCTTCTGAATGGATTCTCAGGGCAGGGAGTTGGAGGTGGGAAAAGAGCATTTCTCATGATTGTTTGAAAAAATACAACTCTGTGGTCTTTGAATAAACAGGGAAGAAGAGAATGGCTTGTGGGTCTGCTGTGCCTTTTTGAAAAGACAGGAGGGTGCATCTGCCATTTCCCCCCACTTAACCTCTGCCAACCTACTGCTGCCCCAGGACAGAGACATTAAACCCGAGGAAAGTCCACTTTGGATGTATACTGATCTATCAAAGCCTCCTGGAGGAAGAAAAAACAGATTTTTGGGAGTTCCTTTTGGCACAGTAAAATATGTGTTGCCTTTGCATTGAATTATGTACCCAGTGGGCTTCTTGAGTGGGGAGACTGGTGTGTGCATGGAACCTCGCAAGGATGCGTGAGGAGGAGCACGTGGCAGTCCTCAGTCTGTGCGTGGACATGGGAGTTGCTCTGTTCTCTCCTCACACCCCTCACCCTTGGTTTCTTGGTATTTCTCTTGGAATGTAAGAAGCTAAAGGCAGTAGATGAAAACTATGATTGAATGCATTTTTTTTTTTTAATTTACTGTTATTTCTGTAACTTCAATTAGTTTCTGAAAGTGGCAGCAGTCATTTATTGGCATCAGCTAACTGGCTGATCATCACCTTTTCTTGCTGCTCTTCTTTTTTCCCCTGCTGTCCTTTGCTCCCTTTGGTGATGTACTTCAACTGTGAAATTCAAAGAAAAGATGAGCTTTCCTGTTGCATGGCAACAAGGACTTCTTTATGAAGAAAAATGGATGTTACCTCTTTCTGTTGGTCAGTGCTTGAGCAGAAAAATCATCACTGGTGTACTACTATCAATCTATTTTGAGTCTTCTTAAGCTTGACAGTCTTGTAATATGAATTATTTTGGCCCCACAGGTCGAGGGACTAGCCACTACTAGCCAGATTTGGTTACCTGAGACAGAAGATGACAAACTGAGCTTCTGCCCTATGTTCTTGCTTTACTGGTAGCCTATAAGGAACACTTGCATGAGTGGGTTGCTTAGCTTTCTCCAACCTGTGTGTGTTTACTTTGCAGATGGGTGTGTTGCTACTGAGGGCTGTCCATGTGCTGGTGAGCTAGGAGTGACCCTTGAGGGATCAAGCTGGGCTGGGATCAAGCTCTGCAGCTCTGACCTTGTTATGCTTGTTCCTGGTTATAATTGAAGCCAGGACACCCCTATCCTTTTGTGTGATACAGTTTCACTCTGTAATGGGGGAAATGGCAAAAGGTGAAGGAGTAGGAAGCTCTGCTTTTAAATATTCTCATATTTAAACTTTTTAATCAAATGTTTGTTTGCTTTTGCATAATGAATTGTGCTCAACTTCTCTAAGTGAAACTTTAACCAGCATACGTATAAATATATAACAGTCTAAATATTGTTTGTAACCTTATGATCTTTTAATGTTCTTCCTCTTTAGCTGTTTCGCATGTGTCTGAATGTGTCTGTCAAATTCAGGCAATTGTTACTTTTTTTTAAAACTGCAGAGAAAAATATCTAAAAGGCATGCATAATATATATATATATATATATATATATATATATAACTGTTGGAATGGTGATATTTAGGTTTGTGTGCATGGTGCTTTCATGGTTTTCCCTTTGTGCCAGTTTTGGTTGCAGCATAGGTACTGTAGTGTATGAATGGTGTTGATCAGTTACCACTGTGTGGATACCAGCTATGATCTGAAAAAGTTGAAACATCTCTCTGTCTTTCTTCTAGAACTTTTATTACAGGAAGAGTGGTTTAATTTAGTTGTTCTACTTGCATTTCGGGCTGTTGTACACAAACATCTGGTTGTCTCACTGTTTCTGGTCAGTTATGGAAAATCAGTGAGTAGCTAGTGAGGTCAGTGCTGCTCAAGAAGCTTTTTCCAGGTTCTCATCTTGTCCAAACAGACAGCTATAAATCAGTGAATCAGCACCTAAGCAACTACTGCTTCTTGATACTGGTCTTGTCATGACAGACTACGGATCTTAACATTTCAGTATTAAACTGAAGATGATAACTAGCACATCAGTTACAGTTTTAATGAGGAAGACCTGTATAAAGACAGTCTTATTCTCCTTGCTTCCTTCATGTAAACCCAGTGGATAGGTCTGACTATCTGCTGCTGGTGATTCTGACTAAAGCACTTGTTTTGTTGACTGTTACATATGTTTTTGTTTCTTCACTTTTGTGAATGAGACTATTCCTAGGTAGTCCCAGTCTTTGTAGAGACAAGAGATTTCAAAAATTCCATAGGGATTCAAAAATATACCATGGATGTTTTCCAAAGAAACTGTTCATTTGAGAAGATGAGAATGTAATTGAAATGAAGACGTGGGGTTTTTTATAGCTTTATGATATCATTTAATGCTTATGCTAAAATGAAAAACCTTGAAATCTTCCAGAATACTGATGATGGAGTAACCCTGTGTTTGACTCAGAGAAGTGGCATTATTTTTATCCCATTTGATGGTGTGTCGTTCTGTTTATTGTTCCTTGATACCTGTAGTATTCTTTTAATGTGACTATAGGAAAGTATTGAAAATTACTGTAAAGCCTACAGGACGAGTTCCATTTAAATTATTTGTATCAACCTTTTGGCTCTTTTCAGCAATACAGTGAAGTGTGATGCAAAAAATTATAAACAATTTGAAGGGATGGGTTTTTAGAACAAAGAGTTTTGTAAGAAGAGATTTTTAGAACAAACAGTTTTGTAAGATTTTGAAAAGGTATTGGAGAATCTCACCTTTAGTATAAATGGATTATGCAGTTTAATAACAACCAAATGCAAATCAGAATTTTGGGACTAGTAAGGAATACTGAACAGTTAGAGAATATTATGAAGAAAAAGGTTAAATAAATAAAATAATTTCTAAAAAGCTGAATAGCAGTCTCATTCATGATGATGTAAAACAGCTTAGATAAATGTTCTTTGAAAGATTGTTTGTATGAATTCTGCCTTTTGATCTTCCTAAGAGAAGATGGTTTTTAATAAGGATTTCAATATGAATTATGATCAGTGGGAGAAGCATGTAATGAATGAACTAGATGGGGCTATTTGTGACAGTCTCCAGAGACGGGAGAAGTGATGTGTAGCAAATAAACATGGGATTAACGTTGAGCACAGGGGAGGGACCAACATCCTGAATTGTTACTAATAAGCACTAATGAGAGAACATCAGCTGTCCTTTGTGTTGAAAAATGCAGGCAATTTACTAATTAAAAATAATTCATGAAGTGGCTTCTCTTTTTGTATTCTGCCTGTAAAATATGTGTGCAAGTGAAGCTTGGAGGCAGAGTAGCAAAGTGATCCTATATAAGGAAGATTTTAAGAGTTCATTGCCTGAATACTTACCTTAAGTTTAAAAGTATTGTTTTGATCGCTTCCATCTTTGTGTGTACACATGAAAGGGAAGAAAAAACCCTAAACTTTTTGGCAAGACTCAGCAATAAGTAATAGAAATAAAAGATATTGCCATTTCTCTCATTACCATAACTCTTGTTAACAAATACAACATGCAATGTACAGTGCCTTAAAGCCCAAATGAATACCATGTTCAGCTGAAACTATGAAAATGGGATGAACATAGGTACAATGTACTATTCTTATTTATTTTGTCCATGAAGGACTTCCTGTTCCCATAGTGCTTTTTGTACACTAAAGTCACAAGATATTAGTAAAGGACAACTTCTTTTCCCTAATTATGCAGTATAAATGGAAATTGTGGGCAAGTCTCCTAATCTCCATAGAGACAGCACAACATTTATCTAATTAGTAGTTTGCCTTTTGGCATTACTTTGAATAAATTAGCATTTCATTACATTCCCTGAACTACTTGGAAAAAGTTTCCCAGAGTAGTATTTAGTCTTTCTTCACTAAAGAGTGTATTTTGAATTAGTATAGGTTAATAATATCCTTTATAACTGGAAAGAGACAGAGTAGCAATACTGTTGTATTTTTAATATCAGAGGGTTGTGCTTGCAGGTTCTTTGCTTTCTTTAATCCGCAGGAATCAGAGTAAAATCTTATGTCACCGTATTTAATGGCTTACTCCTTCACCAGGGAAAAAGCCAAAAAAGAAAAGCAAAAAAACCGGAACAAGTTTGAAATACAACTTGACTTCCTCTCTCTACCCTTTCTCCAGAGGCTGAACTTTTCTTTCAAACTGCAAACAGTACCAAGCATAGTGGTGTGGACTAATCCAAAAGTCGCACTCTAGTTATAAATGAGCTTTTCTACATTATTTCTAATGCAGCTAATCCAGAATACACTATTTGTCTTCTTTACTTGTATCAGTGTCAGGAAACTGGGTGACTAAGTTTAGGTATTGACTGCCAGATAAGATGAGTGGCTGCTTATTATGCTTTTCCTGAGCAGGTACTGGGAATCAAAACTTTGATGGGAAATTAAAGGAGGTAATTCATCAAGAATAGATTTTAATTGATTTTCTTTCTAAGTGTTAGAAAGAGCAGAAAGAAAAATCCACGGAAGTGATAAAGGGTGGTAATTTCCTTTCCTTGAGTCACTTTCAGACCCCTGCTTACCCCTTCAGAGAGTCATTGGCTGCCACCTGTGGCAGAAGATTGGCATGAAGTATGGTGTTAAATATTCGACTCTTCTCAAAGTGGCCTTTGCAGCAGGGATGTATGGTTACACCACCATTGCCATGGTTGCTTTTTGGTAGATGGAGGCATGCAGTGAACCTGTCAGTTTGTTTTTGCGAAATCCAGAGAAATGAAACATCTTCATTTTGGGTTCTTTGATCATGACACTGGGCCTGCTGCCAGGAGACAGGGTACATGTGTCTCAAAGGGGGAAAGGGTCTTTGCACAGAAGTTGACAGGTCACACTCACTGAGAGAGCTTTAAACAAGATTTGAAGGGGTGAGGGGATAAAATCATGATCACTGAAGGCAGACCTGGAGGCACAATGCCACTGTTAGAGAGACTGTGTTAGTGAGGTCCTTTGGTCTGCTGCCTCGTTAGTGGTAGGGGGTGGAGATCCATGCAGCAGCAAGGGTTATCAATGTGCTAGGAACTGCAGAAGCACCTGTGAATGCTCATGCAGGAACTGGAGCTTCTTCCCCTGAAAAGAAAGCAGGATTGATCACCCAAATGAAGTGCACCTATGCATACGCATGCAGCACGGGCAGCAAACAGGAGGAACTGGAACCCATTGTTCAGCAGGAAAACTGTGACCTAGGGGGTTGGAAGTAGGTGATGTTTAAGGCCCCTTCCAACCCAAACCATTCTATGATTCTGTGACAAGAGGAAATGGCTTCAAGTTGCACCTGCAGAGGTTTAGATTGGATATTAGGAAAAATTTCTTCACTGAAAGGGTGTCCAGGTATTGGAACAGGTTCTCCAGGGAAGTGGTGGAATCACCATCCCTGCAGTTTTCAAAAGGCGCGTGGATGTGGCATGGAGGAACATGCTTTAGTGGTTAACATGGTGATGCTGGGTTAACAGTGAGACTCGATGATCATAGAGGTCTTTTCCAACCTTAATGATTCTGTGTTCTGTTTGGCTGTCAGACTGGATTTTGTATGTAGTAGCACAACACATCTGGAGGTTACAATATTTGTGAACTTAGAACCAGTTCCAAAAGGACCCCCAGTGCAGTGCTGCACATGAAGGTCCCATCAGTGTGTTCAACTGGACTCACTGATGTCCATTTTTATGCTTCTGGGCTGGATTCTCTGAGCAGATGGTCACTTACCTCCCTAGTAGTGAGGCAGGACAACCCTGTACATTCACCTGCCCCTTGGTAAATGTTGTCTTGTTCACCTGCCCTGGGAAGGCCTTTTTCCTCATTCTTTGTTGTTTGACACTGAGTCATGTCATGGTGAGAGAGGAGCTCATGTTCCTTTCTAGCTCTTCTTCCAGCTTCTTTAGTTATCCCTCTCGATCCAGTAATTATCTTGTATTCCTGGTCAATTAGTTAGAGTTTTGGGATGATTCTTCCTAGATCTTCTACTGTGATGAGCACCCTGCAAATAAAACCCCAGAAAATTTCTATTCTAACTTTCATCAAATCTGGCTCTTTTTAACAACAGCTGGAACAATTAATGGAAATTAATGTTTCATTAAAAATTAATGGAAAACTTGAAGATGAGGGAAGACAGGAGAGAAATAAAGACAGTTTATTAATTGCTTCCTCCCTTCCTCTTAAGCCTCATTGTGGGCAGGTTTCTGCACTCAGGTCTGGTCCTTGGTTACCTCAGTACCTTTGCAGGAAGCTGGCACAGGTTTCCAGTCCTCCCCCACCCAATGCCCAGGAATGTTGTTCCTGTACCCTCTGAGGCCAGTTAGTTCCTGGTCCTAAAAGTAGAATACCAGAAAAATCTGTGACTTGGTTGACTGTACTTGCCCTAACTGCAGGACCCCAATGCTTGGCTGCCATGTTTTGCATTGTCCCTTGGCTATATCTGTCCTCACAGGGGCCATTCAGTAGCTCACAAAACAGCTCCTTCTTCTTCTATCTTCATCCAGAGGCTCAGAAACTCGACTTATGACTGTACTGTAAGAACAGAGAACAGTCATTTATATCCTAGATACACATTGAAATTAACTTTTCTTTCTGTATTACATTTTAAAGGAACTGTGCTAAACCCCTCTAATCTTCTTCTGTATGTTCAAATAAATTTCTCTGTTTGTTAGTTGTGTTGATATTGTTGTGAGCAAGCATGGTCTAGGGAACATGGATTTGGGATTGCATAAATTGCCAAACAGTACCATTTTTCTTATCTGCTCCCAACATAAAGTTTGTTTTAGGGGGAAACCTGTTTTAGGGAACCTGGAAAATGAGAAGGCAATGTTAGAGGTATGTCAGAGAGAATGACTGCTCTAATCTAATGGTCTGAATTTTGTTCTACAGCTTGATGACTGCACCCTGCAATTGTCTCATAATGGTACCTACCTGGATCTAGAATCTACCCTAGCAGAACAAAGAGATGAATTGGAAGGCTTCCAGGAGGATGCTGGGTAAGTAAAGGCTTACTAAATTTTTATAAATAAGGTTGTGGTTAACTTCATATGTTCAGGTCAGCATAGGAACAGAAAAGATAAAAATCTTTCCTTTGTATGCCCGTATGTCTGCCCCTTTGTATGATTAAGAATTTTATGACTTCTCTCTCTATGTTCACTCTTACAATTTCTTTAAAAGAAGGTGACGTACTGTAAAGAAGTCTATGAATATGAATGTCTTGATTAGTCTAATAAGATTTTATAGTTCTTTGAAACATGATAAATGAGGATGGTTTGTTCGGAGAACTCTGAGATCTTTCTCATGATAATAGTCATATAGAGGATTATATTGGGATGGTGGTCCTGAAGTTATAAACTCCATTTATTTTGCCTTGATATGTAAGTCCTCCATTTATATTTTTGAAGAAAAGACCTGTATTGATTTCTGGTTTTACTCCTGGAATTGATTAAGCCAGCCCAAGGGATGGAGGTGCATGTTGTTTTTTGAATATTCTCCTCTCTTGCTTTTTTTCTTACTTGGTTATTGCTGGCACACATGGATTGCTATGACACAATAGCAATCTTTCCATAGTCATTTCTTATGAGAACTGAAAGTGAAAGCAAAAGTTAGCGTCAGTGTGTGTTTGTGTGAATGCACATAGACAATTTCCCTTTTGAAGAAATTTCCTTTTCTGGACCTTTCAGGTGATTTTCTTAGTTAAGATGTAAAATTAACAGAAAGTCTAGATCTGTTTTTGTCTTTCTGGTTACTGTATTGGCCTGGATAGTTGCGATTATTTTATGGGTGCGTTTTGGCATGGACTTCACATGTGAGAAATGCAGCTGTGTCAGAAGGAAATTCATAGAATCACAGAACATGCTGAGTTGGAAGAGACACATCAGGATCATCAAGTCCAACTCCTGGCTGTGCACAGGGCACCCCAAGAGTCACACCATGTGCCTGGGAGCATTGTCCAAACACTTCTTGAACTCTGTCAGCCTTGGTGCTGTGACCACTTCCCTGGGGAGCCTGTTCCAGTGCCCAACCACCCTCTGGGTGAAAAACTTTTCCCCAGTAATTACATGAATTTTGAATTGATCAGAGTTTGTTAACAGTAGGAGATGCAACCCTTTTGCTTATGCTCCTTCTCCACTTTTTCTGATAGCTGTCTTGCCTTTGATGAATATGTCTTATAAATTTAAACTGTGCCTCTGAAGATTATTTTATGTGGAGAAGAATTTTAAATAGTACGTTCCAGATATTCATGTGTGTGCATTTGTGTATGTCTTATTCACACATATGAGTTTGAGGCATGTTTTATAACCATTGCAAGATAAAAACCGTTCTATTAGAAACCAGCTAAAAGAGAGATCTTCAATAGACAGAGTAGCCAATACAAGCTGAACTGAGCCTCCTTTCCCATGCAATAGGAGTGTTGAGTGTAGAAGTTGATACGGTCTTCAGTTTTATGCAGAGGTGATAAAAATCACTGCAAAGAACAGCAAGTTCCTATTTCCAGCTAATTTTATAATGAGTTGAAAACAAGTAATATAAAGGAAATTTTTTTTTGGTGGCAATACGTTTTGAGTTTGTCACATTTTTTTCCCTTCCATTGGTGTCTCTGTGATAATTTTGGTAATTTTAACTTCACTACTTTTGACACCCCAAAGTAGCAATATCGCACTGCCAAGCAATTTGACAAGTTAGAGACCACTTGGTGCTTTTCCTGCCAGACTTTGCTCTTGAAATGGCAATGTCCACCTTGTTTTATTTTTATGCTTCTTTTGGGCATGTAAAATCAATGATATGAATTGTTCCTGAAATATGATTCTAATTTTCTCAGTGGTGGCTATCCTAGGAAAAAAAAAACAAACAAAACAAAAACATGGAATTGCTGCTCCATGAAACTGGAGTTTTGTACTGGCAAGGATTCAGATGGATTTCTGCATCTTTTGTCCATGTTTTGTGAGAGAAGAAAAGATAAACAAGAACAACCAGAACTCCAGTAGTGTGTGGGATAAGCTTCTCTGTAGGACTTAGCATTGTTACTTCAGGGTAAATGCAACTTATGTGATGTTATTCAGAAAAATGGAATATTCTAGACATAGGGTATCAAATGCAGTCAGTAATGCCTTCCTCAATCCTGTCTTTCTAGTGACTTAAACTCCATTTTTTTGGCCTTCCAGTTCTGAGACCAAAGCACTGAGCTGGAGCTTCTGGCTGCAGACCTTGGGAGCTTAGCAGCAGCCCGCTGTCTGCGAGGGACTGGCTGCAGAAACCATTTAGTCTCTCTCTTTTTCTGTCTGGGTCATTTCAAGGTCCTGCTCTTAATCTTCAAAGCTTTTAATTTTCTGAGATTAGGCTACCTCAGGACCTGCCTTTCTGCCATGCCAAAGCTGCTGTGCTCATCAGGGTCACTGAAGCTTGCTGAACTCTGAGTGAAGGCTTTAGTAGCTGGATATTCATGGCATTTTTAAAATTTTAGAACCTCAGCTGTGGAAACTCCTCTTCAAAGTGACTAGAATGTCCTGTAATCTGGCTGTTTTCAGCATCTTTTTGCCAAAAGTTCTTGTTCATCCAGGGAAAAATGATGAAGATTTTTTTTTTTTAAACACTGTTGAAAGGAGACTTGTAAATAAAACAAAACAAGCAGAAAGCAAAGTCTTGAAAGTTTTGATTGGTTTGAGAGGCTGTAGGTATTTGTTTTCTCTGGGAGGGATTGGATGAGCATGGTGGAAAACATGAAGGATTTTTCTTCAAAAAGAAAGAAAAGAATGGTGGCAGTTGCTGGAGGTTTATAATGTGTATCTGTAAATAACCTGTATAAGAAACATATGCGCTCATGCAATTTCAAATGAATGCTCTTCTGTTACTGCATATAGCGAAAGGAGGCTTTTGGTAGTTGCTGTCCACTCCAGCAGAATCAAAACTTTTGTCTAGGGAAGGAGAAACGCCAACACACGTGCCCTTGTACCCTGGAGGGCTAACTGAGCAAAACATGGATGGGGATTGGACTGCTTTCCTGTCTCCACAACTTTACCTGCTGCCATTTGCAACCTTGGGAATAGCTGTGGGATTCAGGAGGGGCTGGTTTTGAAAGAGCCAGGATGAACATCTAGCCAAGTAATGAGGCTGGTCCTGCAAAAGATGTTGCAACCAGCAAAAGGGTAGGTTAGTAGCATGTAGGAAAATCACCTTTCTTTTCAAGTCTGGAATGTGTTCATGGCTCACTTGCTTGTTGGGTGTCGTAGCTGGTTTTTTTCTTTTCTCTTGCTTCCAACACAAATTACTTAGTGGATGCTTAATTGTGTAGGGTGATAATGTGGAGGTTTTTTAGGTGGGCTGGCTGCTTTAAGGTATCAGTGACAGGTGAAGCTCCTTTCCTTGGCTTCCTTGAGATTTTACAGAGCAAGCAAAATTGTCAAGAGGCTGATGTGTTTAAATTACCATATAATTGCTCAAGCTCTCTTTATGGATATGTCTTAACAGGCCCTCATGGTAGCCCACAAGGTAACACAGTCCTAAAATGCAGAACATGAGTTTCTTCAGACATAATGCTGTGAGAAATGAAAATTTCTTCAGGGAAGATGTTTTCAAGACTTCTGTTCAGCAGGGATTGTTTTAAAGTACTTCTGACAAATGGCTTCAGCACTAATGTTTTTGCATTCTTTCTAGACACCCTATCTCAAGACATTTTGGCTGGGTGAGCCCCATGACAGACCTTATCCCTCCTGATGGTGCTGTTCAGTCTGGGCTTGATTCAGAGTCTGTTGGAGGCAATGGAGTCTGGCAGGGATCTCTAACATTCTTTTCCTGCTTATGTACTGTATTTTTTCCCACTTAGACTTTGCAAACAGCACAACTGTGAGAATGAAAACTTTCTGTCACTTGTTTACATAAGGAAGTTGGGGATGCATTTGAAAGTTAATTTAGTTTTTGTCTTACAAAAATGGTGTGGCTCATTTCTTATAGTAGTACTGAAAACTAGTAGATTCTATGCTGATTTTGTATTAGTTTAAACAGAATGTATTTGTGTTTGTTCATGGGTGGAAAAAGCTCTCAGCTTCTGATAGCATTCTCTCTGTGTTTTGTCTTGATGTCATTTCTATGTTTCTCAGTTCCAACAACAAGAAAAATAAGGGAGGTGCCAGTGAAAGACTGTCATTGTGTTGCTGCAAACAGGAGACTGTGACTGCTTATTGACATTATTTACTCATGTTGTGAAGAATATATTAGTCCACCCAAATATTTTGATTTCTGTGACATTCAGCTATTAGGTCTGATGAAATGAAAAGTTTACTCAGTGGTCACAATAAAAAGCATGCGACAAAGCAAGAAAATCCCCAAAAAACCACAAGAAAAACAGCTCTCTAGAAACATCAAACCAAAAAACCTGGGCTAAGAGGTTATGGTAATTTTTGGAAGGTAAAAGAATTCCTACAGGGTAGCAGTATTCCACTCTAAAATGCATCAGACTGAGATGCTGAACCATATTTTGAAGTGGATGTTTAGCTAAAACCTTACTGTTGCAGAATAAATGGTGATACAGATTAAGATGTCACATTCCTAAAGAAATACATTGGTTTTTATGGATGAGTAAGTTGATGCTGTTCTTAATTACCTCACAAAGATTGAGGGCAATAACTATTACTACCTGTATTTTCAAAACTTTATGCAGCTTTTGAGCTTCTTAATCCTGATACAATTTCTTTGCTAATATATAAAAAAAAAATTAGGTAAAATACTGAAATTAATCTTTAGGTGGAACTGTAGAAATTCATTTTCATAGTTATCTTGCGATAACCATTAACAGCAAAATGAAATAAAATTACTGGTCCCATATGGTTTCCCTGTACAGAAAATTAGCAAGGCATCTCTGAGCATTCCTGCTTCCACAGCATGTAATCAAAATAATTACATAAATGTGCATATATTTTGTAGGCCTGACAAATGAGACATGCAACTTTGAGGGATGTGCTCTGAAAGCAGGATGGAGACAATTAACAGCTGAAAATTCCACCATGGAAATTATTCACCACTTATAAGATAAGGATTTCTTGTCAGTGGATCTCCTTGACACAGTATCTCGTGAAGAAATGATTGTCAAATTAAGGTTCCTACTAATAGTAAAATGCTACTTCTTCCGTAGTTAAAAAATGAATACTGATTTGGGAATATAAAATGTATTTAGAAAACAAGCATCTGCAAAATATAGCAAACTTGAATAAATTTTACTGCAGGCCAAGGCTTGTTTTCTTACATAGTTTCAGGTTTAAAGCTGGCTTGACGGTGTAGAAGTAAATCTCTTCTGCATATGTTGAGGTCAGAGACTGCAAGCCACTTTGCTTGCACCAAAAGACACAAAATGCAAGGTCTAAGTGAGCTTGTGGAAAGAACCTGTGGTGCCCTGTTTTGGTGTGTGCTGTCTAGGAGGGACCTGGAGTGTGACAGTAAGAACAGAAATTACAGCAATCACAACCTATTGCGTGTAGTAGAATTCTGGGGATGTCAGATGAGGGTGCAGTCTGTGCACCTTACAGCTTCAATCCAGTCTACATGGAGAACCTTCAGGCAAGTAGCCCACAAAAAGAAAGCTGCAGTACTGGATAAGTGTTAACTTTCACTGATGTACTGAACATGTCCTTCAAAGGGAAGCAGAGTTGGCTTTGCTCCTCTCCAAATGCCCCAGTCTTGGAAACTGTACTGCGCTCCTTTCAGCTGAGAAAGAGCCAGCATCCATAGCAGTGGCTCCCCTGGCTTGGACAAGGAGTCTTCATGGGCTCTTTACCGTGTGTGTGGTTTTGGTTTGGGGTGAGCAGGAGCCTGGGATTGGTAGACTTGACTGGGGCAGGTGGTGGGCAGCTCTTGGAGTTGACACTTAAGAAATGTGAAAGGGCACAGTGCTCTTAATCCATGTGCCTGAGAGTAGTGTCAAAAGCTCATGGCGGCTTTTGGGGTGTAAGACAGCACCGCAAATGCCAAGTTCTGAAGTGTTCTGTGGTCTGGTTTTGTCCTAGGGGGGTTTTTTGTGGGTGGGCTTTTTGGTGAGGGTGTTTAAATGCTGAGGTTTTTTAAGGGCTTGACTCATGATTTTATAGCTTTTGTTTGTCAATACTACAGCAGCTGTGTCTCTTTCTCTCCCACTTTGCCCCAGAGTTTAGTCAGTTGTAAAGGGAAAAATCTACATCTGTACCAAGGTACCTGTGGAAACATTTGAAGATCTGCTATTTTTGAATTTTGTGATTACTGCTGGCAAATGAATGCAATGAGTGTTTTTATTCAAAAATAATTTCCATTGTAAAATGTATTGCAAAAATACTGTTGTGCTTAGCTCTCTCCCAGTCCGTTACATACCAAATAAAGTGCCAAACCAAAAAGCGTGTGAATAATTCTTACAGTTTTTCCTAGGACAACTTTTTTGAAAGATAGCCTAATTTGGCATTCAGGTTTACATGTGAAAATAGCTGAGAAGTCCAGTATTTTATGGTGGAAACTTAAATAAAAACAGCTTATGGAAACAGCTGATGCCAGATGTTCTATTTAAAACCATTTAATTTTATTAACATTGAAGCTGCTTAATAGCTATGTTTGCACTCTGCCCTCCTCCTCGATGACGAGGCTGTAAGTTAAGTGAGCGGCTCTCGAGGCTTGGAAATGTGTTTCCCTTCAATTTGAGAGGAGGAAATCCCTTCCTCTCTCCATAAACAGATCATCTGCGGGGCTTCAGGTAGGGCTGCCAGAAAGCGCTGCAGGGCTGCTCTGAACTCAACTCCTGTTGCGAGCAGAACCACTGATTCAAGAATCCAGACCTGGAACAACACCCGCACCGTGGGCACTCACCGTCTGCCGGGGCAAACCAGCGTAGTATTGCCCAGAGCGTGTGGGCAGCCGAGGGATTTTGTGCTGGGTAATTAATAAAAGCTGTGAATTAGCTACACTTCCTATTCCATGGCAGCTGTTCCTCTGTGTGCTCCTACCCCGTGGTAAACGCAGAGGTTTGTGTGAGCAGGCTCACACTCTGTTTTATCCCATGGGAATCCATTTGTCTATGTGCGTGGTGTGTGTTTGTTTGGTTTACCCTTGACTAAACTAAGGTGGTAATCTGCTTCTGATAAAAATAAGTGTCTCCAATTTAACCTCCAGTTGTGAGCTAACAGCTTAAACTGCTGCAAATCTGTCACTAGCCCAGGTAATGAAGCCATGAAAATTAGTGAATACTGCCAGGGCTAAGACCACAGCAGTACAGCAGAACAGTAGTTCATTTCACATTTACTGCTCAGTAATTGTGCTCACTAGCAAAAGCACTGATGTCCCAGAAACAAATATAAAGCCCATTTCTGAAGTGGAATTAATATGGAGAAATAAGTGGCCTGAGAGCAGTGTTTTATATTTAAGAATTTGTATGTCAAGTTGGGAAGAAGCCCTTGCCAAATGTGATGCTAATGGAAAACTTCCAAAAGCAGAAGGAGACACAAAGTAGTGTGTTGATCAGTGCAAAGTAGACTTTATTTTATATGCATGTTCTACTGCAAGGTAGGACAGCTTTAAAATAGTTCTTGCTGAGTTGGGTTAAAATTTTCACATTCTGAGAAAGCATAAATGACCAATTAGAGTAAGTAGGACATTGCTTTGAAATGTGTTGGGCCATTTTGAATAATCTCATCTTCCCTTTATCTTTTTAGTATCATCAATTAAATTGGAAAACCATAAAAGACAGGGGTTTTTCCGTCAAGGTAGAGAATGACTTCTAGTAAAGGGGAAATGTTGATGAAAATTTCTTAAAACTATTTTTTACAAGCTAAGTCAGTTTTTTGCCTTTTTTTAATTATAAAAATTTTAGGTGCCCCTTTTGGAACTGTAAGTCAGAGTAAGTTCAGGTCAAAGGGGCCTTTGTGAAAAAGAAAATTTTTATGCAGGTGCTGTTTGTTTCTGCTCTGCAACTATAGAACTTCTAATGAAGTTGGTCACAAAATCAGCAAATGGGTCAGGTTGGAAGGGACCACAGTGGGACTTCTGGTCCAGCCTCCCTGCTCAATCCCAGAGCAGGACTGTGCACATGGCACATGATTGTGTCCCAATGGTTCTTGAATATCTTGAAGGAAGGAGACTCCACAACTCGTCTGGGCAACCTGTTCTAGTGCTCAGTCACCCACACAGTAAAGAAATTCATTATGTCCAGGTGGAGCTTCCTGTTCATCAGTTTCTGCCCATTGCTTCTTGTCCTATTGCTCAGCACCACTGAGCAGAGCCTGGATCCATCCTCTTGACACCCTCCCTTCAGATACTGACAGACGTTGATGAGATCCCCTCTTGGTTGTCTCCTCTTGAGGCTGAACAGTCCCAGCGCCTTCAGCCTTTCCCGATGAGAGATGCTTCAGTCCCTTAATCATCTTTGTAGCCCTCTGCTAGACCTGCTCCAGGAGCTCCATGTGTCTCTTGTACTGAGGAGCCCAGAACTGGACACAGCACTCCAGATGTGGCCTCACCAGGACTGAGTAGAGGGGCAGGATCACCTCCCACGTCATGCTGGCAATGGTCTTCCTAATGGTCTGAAACCAAAACTGTGGGTCCCACTGTGTGTCTGGGAGCACTGGAGAGACCCTTTTCCTGAAGATGTGGAAACATGAAGTGACCTAGCTGTTGGAGATTAATTTATTTTACTTTCCTCCTTGGCCTTGTCCTGTAGGTTTCCAGTTCTTCTAATATTTTTCCCCAAAAATTCAGATATTTCAAGGCATCTGTTTCTGCAAGTGTGAAGAGGTTTTAAATGAAAATGTTAATGTAATGTGAACTTCAAAGTACAGGTGATAGCAAAACCACATGACCAGAAATTACCTGGTATAAAGATTCCTGGGAGGAATGTGCAGCCAGAGCTTGAGAGTTACTGACAGCAGTGGGAAATACATAACCTAAGAACTGGAAAACATTGGTCAAGTGATGTGTCATCTCTGAGGAAGAACATGATGCGAGGTTAACAAGAAGTGTGGAAACAACGCTTTTGGTTTTGTGTTTTACCCAGAAACAATATTATTGTTAAAATAGCTCTTCTAATGATATTCTCTTCACCATTTTCCAGCTCATGAAGTTTGTGTTTTCTTGATAGAAAAATACAAGATGGAGATTTAACTGATCATGCTATCAATGTTTCACAAAATGACAGGATAAACATCCCGCTGAAAACAATTATATATGGGTTGAGCTTTTGGGTTGGGAAGGGACATGGTTTTGTTCATGAATGACAGCTCTTGAAAAATGGTCATTTTCTGACTGTGAAGGCAGCAGTCAATCCTCAAATATTTGAGGGGCTGTTGGAAGGTTTTTGTTTTAATGTGTGGAAATTGAGCCATTAACAACTGAGAAGGAGCCAGCATGATGATTCAGAAAGTAGGGGAAGGAAGTGGGGAGGGGATTCTCACTTTCCAGCTTCTGAAGTTTGCTTGCACATAAACTACTAAAAAGGACAAATAGAACCAGTATTTTCCCCATTCTGAACTCATTGCATTTTAGAGAGTGTAAGAATGATTCATTATCTCTTGGCAAAAATCATTGCCTTGTGGTGAGGTACGCAGAACACTCCACCTTTTACTGACATATACTCAGAACACATTAGTAATAAATAATTTAGTGCTATTCATGTGGCTTACAATGCATACTTGGTGAATCCCTTGATTGTTTCACTTGATACTTTTGAGTTTCTCATCTTCTTCCCCCTTCTCTTTCTATCCCATTTTGTTTCCATTTAAAAAGAGGGGGGAAAAAGAAGAAAAATTACAACCCTGCCTAGTAAATGTACTTATGAAGAGTTCGGGGGGCGTAAAAACCCAGCACCTCATAGTGACAGTCTGTAGGTACTTATTTGCACAGTTGTACAGTAAATGGTGTGTCAGCCAGGACACTCTTCCACTCACTGGCATTCAGATGTAACTTTTTTGGAGTGGTTTATAGGTTTTTAGTAAGGAATGAGGCAGTTATTTGTTAAAATCATGTTGACAAACACAGAATGTAATATTGGAATAATCTGCAGAGAAAAAAACATGTACAAATCTCAGCATACTTTATTCTTTTGTATACTGTTGCTTGCACTAATAATTGGCAATATTTTGCCTGACCAGTTTTTGCTTAGGAAATATACTGGGATTATTTCTACTTGGATTAGTAAAGTTGTAATTATGTTTATGTTTTATTTTTTTAATGCAGAGTGACCAGATGTGAATATTTGCTATCTGTTTACTTATTTTTGTCCACTTTTGTCAAATGATTGTTACTTTAGTAAATGTGTCATGATCCAGGAATGCTCTGAATAAAACCCTCTGCTAAGTAATTAGATGATTTACAAATGTATTGCAAGAACAGGGTGCAGGCACATTCTGACTTCACACTAATTTTTTAGATGGAAAGAATGAGGTAAGAAAGAAAAGCCCACTGACTTCCTACGAGGATGAGTGTGTATTTGCCTCCAACAGCCTGTCATGTACCAGAATACCTTGTTAGTTCTGTCGTCCATTTGAAGAGTATTAGCATGTAAAAGACTTCTTTTTAATTATTGATGTTATTTCCCGAGCTCCTCTGCTTCCATTATTCAATGGCAGTAACATGAGTTTGAACATGACAGTTGGATCTTTGGATAGTAATCACCGAAGAACTTCAAAAGGTTAGTTGTTTGGATAAGATTTCCGGGTGAGTTTCAGGGAGATTCTTAATTCCTCTCTCCATGCACATGTGCACTCTCTAACTTTCAAAAGACTTTGATTTTATACGGCATTTTTTTAAAGTGTCAGAATTTTTTTTCAATCTCTTGAATCTGCAGTTGAATGGAGAAGCGTATCATAGCAAAATGGCAGTCAAACCGTATCTTAACAGCTTTGAAATCAAAGCCTAGGATTTATGCTGTCTTATTAACAGCAGGTTAAAAAAAACTTTCCTTATTGTGTGTGTGCTGGCTTGCAGATCTTTTTCAGGGAAAACCTGATAAACTCAAGTGCTTGCACTCTGGCAAAAATTTCATCCTTCATGCATTCAACAAGGAACAGTTTGTTTTCCATTACTGCTGTGGAATACCTTAAACTATGAAGCAACTGACTGTGAAGCAATACCCCATTGCAGAAGCATTTTCCACTCCCTGAAAGGTGTGTGCAAGTGAAGATGGAAATGCACGGGTTCTGAACTGAAAAAGCAAAAGCCATTTGCAAAAGTAATGCACTCTAGAGCAGGTCTGTTGCCATGTGTTTGCTTCTGGTGGCATACTGTAGTCTAGGTTTCTTTCGTGGGAGTCAGTGATTCTTTCTTGAGCTTGGGAGTTACTGGATGCTGTTCTCATTAAGCTACTTTTGTTGGAAAACATGGATGTGATTATTGGAGATGGTTAATGGTCCATGAAGAAACCTGAGTGCTATGAGAGGCTGTAACAAAATGTGAAGCATGTGTTGTGCATGTGTACTTTGAAAGCAGCGTCTGTGTTAGGTTTTCATAATGGTTACATTGCTACATCAGGCAGAATTAGGTGCAGAATTGTTATAGGGTAAGTTGTCAGGTTAGGCTGATGTTAAATGCTGTCAAAGTCTGGAAATCTTTTCAGTGTTACCAGGTTGAGGTTAGTTTTCATCCAACCTCTGCTGTCTTTGGATAAATGGGCAACCCATGGTGTTAGTTTAGCTTGGTTCAGTAACCCGTTGTGTTTGCTTTGGTAGAGGTTCTGAAGGATTATGAAAAAATCATCTGGTTATTTCAAGAGAGGCTTGGGGTCAGGTAAATATATGCCTGACTCATCTGATACCCACTGGTTCAGAGTTGGCCTTGCTGTGAATGACTGACTGATACTGCACCTCATAACAGTGTAAAGACTGAATATGGGGGAAGCTGGAGGCTGGGGGAGCAGCAAACCTTCCCATCTAATAGGAGCAGCAAACCTTCCCATCTAATAACAATTGAATAATAAAAATACAAGGTGCCTATACTGTTTGCCAGTATATGATTTTATTTTCCTTTATTTTCCTTGCTTTGGTGAAACTTAGGAGGGTAAAGCTTATGTAACCTGTCGGGTTTTATGTAGTTTCACAAGTTACATGCAGGCTGCAGCTGTGAACTGCTTGCTCTTTACAGCGCTCCTCTAAAGTAGGATGAGGAAGGGCATCAGCTGTGCTGTTAGCCCAGTACAGTCAGAAAGGTAATGTCCATCCTCTCGACCCCCGTTCTTATAATCCCTTTGCTGCTGTTGCCAGTTTGAATTGAAACTTCTAGTATTCATTTTCCACCACATCTAGGCTACCTTTCCAGACTCTTGGCTGGGATCTGAGGGAAAGGATTCTCATTAGTTTAAATATCCAAACTCACATGTGCACAAACAAACTACTTCATAGTTTTCAAAGGTTTTGCATAATTGTCCTTTCTAGCACAGCAAATGATTTTTCTCTCTGAAAAGAATCCTCAAGAATTATCCCTGTCTACAACTGACTGATAACGCTAATCTTAATGGAGGAAGTCCCTGCTTGGAACAGAGTAAAATGTGAGTCATGGGAATATGCTACTTGAAAACTGCTCTGAGGATATGATTGCCTGTTATAATCTATTTATTTATTAAAAAAAAAACCCAAAACCAGAGTCAGCCCAACAAGATGCATCACTCTTATTTGCTGTGTTGCCATATGAATGTGTGTAGCACTTCATGAAAGATTCAGACCCAAGTTTGCCTTTATGGGGTTATGTTTTTTTATGTACTTTAAATATTTCAGAAATAGAAGAGTGTACAGACCCTAGCTAACAGCAGAGCTTAGACAGTCTCTTACCTACATGAACTGAAAGGATCCGAATTGTCTGTGAGCTAAAATCATGGCTTCTAACAGCACTGGACTCAGCTTGTGCTTATGATGGCCTTTTGATGATTCAAATGTCTGCCACAGATTTTAGTTTTTGAGCAAATACAATGAAGAATAGTAAGTTTGCTTGTCTGTGCTACTGTAGAGTGTTGTTAAAACCATTGCAATTTATCTGCTGCTGTGCTATAAAACTGTAGCTTTTTCCATGGTTCTCAAGTACTGTGTAGAAAGCAGAACAGGAGGAGCCCAGAAGGACATAGCATGGCCTTTTGTAGAATTAACACCTTTAGTCTAATGAAGTTTCTTTACGGGGTTATTAAGCAATCACTACGAAAGTTCAAAAAGTGATTTTCTACTTCGGTTTTAAATGATAAAATAATGTGTTTTCAGAAGCAGGAAATGGTTTTAAAAGAGGCTAAATTTATTGAAATGAAATATCTAGGCCTTTGGAAGAATATTAGGAAGTCTGAATAGTTGCTGTCCTGAAAGAAAGAAAACATTGAAATAGAAAATGTATGTTAATTGATGCATTCTCCTATTTTACAAAAATGAGCTTTGTCAAGGAAATTACTATGGTCTGTCTTGCTAATAACACCAATGAATCTTAATTGGATATTTACATAAAAATCCCATTTTTGATACTAGCAGGTCTTTAGTATAGGTCTGAGGAAGAAGGATGTCATGTCTTAATAAAACAGACTCTCTTAAAGTTTCCTTTCAAAGTTTCCTTGAAACATGAAAAGGAAACCTGTTGGTGTCTTTTAATGTGTGGTTTGTTTGTTTGTGGGTTAAATTATTATTATTTTATTTATTAATACTTTTTCTCTTATGTACCCCTCACAAGATTCTTGGTCTTTTCCTTCTGGTCAGGGGATTGCTTGGCTCAGACAAAGGCTTTACTTCAATAACTCTTTAAGACAGCCAATTTAGGTACTATTTTCAAAATGTCATTTAAATCAAGGCTTGGAAATGTATAATTGAGTGAAATGATTTGTAATGTGGTACACTAAACAATGACAAAATAATGCATTTATATTCCATAAGACAGGAACTCAGTGAGCTGTTGGCATGTGTTTATTCGCTTTCTTTTATTAGAAAAGTTGAATATAGAAAATGTTTTGTGTCTTGGTAACTCCAAAGACTAGAAATTAATCTTACAGCAGTAATGATTCTGATCTCAACATAGATCAACAGAATGCTAAGTCAACACAATATGTGAAATTTACCCACTCTACTACTGCTAAGTTGCAGCTATTAAATTAAGTCTATTAAATACTTCTTGGACTTTTTTTAAAAAAATAGTAGCCAGTTGCACTCACTAAAACATTTTTTTTAAATAAAGTCATATCAATAAAAATACAAGCCTTAGTTAAGAGTAGATTACAAACTTTGTTACATGTCTAGGTTTTGTTCTTAATAAATGAATCTTGTCTGTTGGAAATACTCTTTTCTGGAGTGCATTTTTGAACCTACTTTGTTTTTAATGCAAATGGCCTGTCTGTCCCAAGACACCCCCCTCTTCCCTGCCCTGGTATCATGACAAGCTTGCCTACAGGCATGCTTTTTAATACTATTTGGCCAGTAGTTCATGAGTCTGTGACACCATGGATGGATTTCAAGTTGCCCTTTTTTTTGCACATTTATTATTGTAACATACTTTCCAGGAAATTGGTATGTGTAGAATCATGGATGTAGTAATTTTCAGAGGTAATCTTAATTTTGCAAAAGTGTTATTCATATTGCATGATAGTCAGGAGTATTCAGCAGGAAATTGTGTTATTTCTAGTATTTTACATGTGACTGGTCTTATTATAATTAGCTGCTATGTGGTAAATCTAGTTAGTATGCCTAAACCCCACAAAATGCCTCTGTAGTGATGATCATGGTGTGGCCTGGGGAGAAGGCGGGGAATGCACCATCATAAGTAAGTCTTCATCTTTGTAATTTCTGGGGCTTGAATCATGTTGATTTTGGTAGACTGGAAAAATTGCCAATGTGACCAGTGAGAGATAAAAATAAAAATTAATGATTGTGTGTGTGAGAATTTTCTGTTGTATACAGTTGCAACAATGGTGAAGAACAGAACCTGTAGAAGACAGCTTGCTCTAAGTTTTGCTTTAAGTTTTCAGGGGTCTTTGTTAAGAAGGTAAGGTGGAGAAGGAAGTAGTGCCACTGTTGAAGCTTGGAGAACTACCAAAAAAAAAGGCCTTGTTTATATTGAGAAACTTCGTGCATTAGATTTTTAGAACAGAGGGAATAACTTTTAAATTGCATTAAATTGTAATGGGCCTGAATCTCTACAGGCCTTAAAATCATGCTGATTTGTTAGGTCCTCGTGTTCATTCACTCTCTGATGGCTGAGCACTACCTGCTGTCTGTTCTTCCAGCAAATCACCACAGACCTGTAGATTTCAGCAGAGAGCTGGTGAAGCCATTGTACCCTACAGACTGCTGAAACACTATAAAAAACACTATCAAACACTAAAAAAAAAATCTATGTTTAATGTTTTGGGTTTTTTTGATCTATAGAGAAATGTTGCCATTCTGAAACTGGAAGTAGGTCCTCTATTAGCAGGTACACAGGTGCGCATTAACCACTTTTTTTTCAGGTCCTTACTTTTCTTTGTTTTCCCATATGTTTTCGTAGGGGCAATATTTTTCTGAAAATACCTGTCACTACTTCTGTTACCTTCCTTCCCCTGCAGATCTTTCAGAAAAATATTATAAAACTTTTGGCTTTTTTTTTCATGAAAATAATTGAAAATATTTTTGTTCTGCAAAATAACTGTGGGCAGGAAAACAATAAGGTAGGGAAAAACTTTTGTTGTTACCAGAACACTGTTCTAAGTTACAGCCAGTAGAAGATTCTGCTGGGTGTGTGTGTAAAGGGTTTGGCCCCGAAGCCTCTCAGCAGAGTTGCAAAGTATATAACTGAGAAAAGTGATGCTGGTTTATGCTCTAATTTGCATGTAGAAGTGGGTCTGGGGTTCGCATGACACAAACTAGGCTGCATCTGATTGTGTTCTAAAAACAGTTTGCCTTCATGCCTGTTTTCCCACAATAAATTCACCGAATCACAGAATGGCTGAGATTGGAAGGGACCTCTGGAGGTCATCTGGGCCACCTAGAGCCACTTGTCCAGGAATTTCATTTTTAGTTTCAGAGAAAAGAGGGAGAATACGCTGCTGTACAGGCAGAAAAGACATTTGGCTTTCCTTACCCTCCTACCTTCCATCAGGTGAGCACATTTGGATGCAGAGGAAAGGTGTTGTCTGTGCCCTCATGCCAGTTTGCAGGTGTAGCACCTAGAAATCAAGAACAGTGCTCTTGTCCAGGTTGAAAAAATGCAACTAGTAGTAATTTGACTGAAAAGCAAATGAGATGTATAGCAGCTAATTAAAATAGTCACTCCATTTAAGACCAATATGGAACTGAGAGCCAGAGTGAAGAAGGACTCAGTTTTGCCTTTTTGCATGAAAAACATGCAGCTACCTTTGTGCTTTAAAAACCCGTTAGGCTACATGAGCAGATCTGTGACAGTGTCAACAACCTCTTGTTTAACCTTGGATTTTCTTTTAATGCTTAATTACACATAGCATTAAAGTATTTCTGTGAAAACTAAAATGTGCAGTCATGGCTTGATACTTTGCTAATACAATTTTTATTGTGGTGGGCTGTCCTTGGCAAGTGTCCAGATGCCCACCCAGCTGCCCTCTCACTCCCTCTCCCCAGCAGAAGGGAGGGGAAGTAAGGTAAAAAACTTGTTGATTGAGATAAAGATGAGACATCACTTAACCGTTACTATCATAGACAGAACAGTCTTGATGAGGAGAATTAATTTATTGCAAATTAAAATGGAAGTGGATTATGAGAAACAAAGTGTCTTCCCTTCCCCCCCACCCTTTTTTTCTTAGGTTCAACTTGACTGATTTATTTCCAGTTCCTCTTCTTCCTCACTACACCTTTACATACTTTTCTTCTCTTTTTAGGAGGGGCAAGAAGCACAGCATAATTCTGAGGACCCAGCTGTCAGTGAGAGTCCATGCCTGCATTGGTAAGTTAAGTTCCACATGTCTGAAAGAGAACAAATAAACAGAATTCCAAGAAGCAAATCTGGGGAGTATGAATCAGACTTGGCTGTGTTCCAAATTGATGATAGTGGCCAATAACTTGATTTTATTATTTTGTTTCTTGCATGCTGAAATTAGGTTGTATTAGTACACTACCCTTAAAGCATGTCAAACATCACAGGGAAGTATATAGCATTTGACAGTGAAGTCAGATGATTGGGTGGTGCTTTGAAGAATCTTCAATTATCTGTCTTGTCACAGCATTTGTGTATGCTGGAAAAAGACTGTGTTCTGGATTGGGAATGGGATCTGAAGAATTGTTGGCTGACAGCTAACTACTATATTTTAATAGCATATAAAGTTTATTACTTCACATCTTGCAGATCTTGGCCACATATTTGTCATTATAACAGTGTCACTGTCTTAAAAACCCTGATTAAAACAATGCTGTCACAAGGAAAAGTCTAATGAAAGTCATAAAGTGCGTGTCAAAAGAGCTTTAAGGTTGCATGAACGGAGGCTGATGTTCTGGGATGGCATTAATATGTTCTCCAGCATTCTACAGAGCAGAATGTTTCACTGAGTGTCAGTGGCAAAGCTAATGCTCATGTCCTGGTGATACTATGATAGATTTTATGGGAGGCTGGTGTAAAAAAAAAATCCTGTTTGTCTGTGCCACAGTTGTTTTCAGCTTCTTCATAGTAGATTCAGCACTCTAATATGTTTTAACTTGTTGTTGGTCTTGCTTTAGGAGATCATAGCTTGAAATAAAGGGATCTTCCTTAAAAGGAGGAGGAGAAAGTCAAAGTTCTGTATAATTTCTACAGTGACTTTGCCTTTTGGAGGATTCAGGCTTTAAATGCAGCTAAACGTTTTCCCCTGCCCCCAGGATATGTTATGAAATGGCATTTCTGAGAATTTGAACTGACTTTAGCAACCTACAGAATTCCTCAAATACCTCTCATTGAGAACGATCTCTAGGCTGCCCTGTGCAGGAACAGTTTCTGCTCTACTACCATTGACTTGAGGAAGAACAGTAGAGCAAGCCTACGTGTTAAGCGTTAGAGAAGGAACAGAGATGATGCAAAGTCTAAACTGATTTTATAAATGTGAGTGAAATTAAGAACAGCTTGGAGAAGATTGTTCTTGTTAGGTCTGGAAGTATATTTGGCAAAACAGACCAGTGCAGCAAGACAAGATTTGATAAGTTTCCCGGATTGAGGTTTTATAAAAAGAATTTTCACGTATTTTTTTTTTCTCCAGAGTGCAGCCATCGAGGAATTGGAGCACATAAGGTTCTGAGCTTCAGTGTGTGGTTGCATTGTTGTTATCTGTTTTCATTCAAGCTTACTGTGGGCAATTAGGCATATTACTGTGCATGTATCTTAATTGTTCCTGTATGAAAGTGTATTCCCTTGTCAGGTGCTGTTGCTCTCTGGCAGCAGTGATGCATTCAGCAGTGAGTACAGAGGAAGCCAGGCTGCAAAACTTGAGTCCAGATTTCAAACTCCTAGAGAAGAGGTGTGTTTGGATATGGGCTTTTGGCTTGGTTCATTATAAGCAGAAAAGCCAAATGCAAGTTCTGGTTCTAATTTCCATCCCCCCTGCTGAAGTTTAGATTTTTGGGGTAAGTTTTTGTTTCAGCCCATAGCTTGGTGTAATGTAGTTTCTCTTCTCCTATTTTCTTTTTCATTTTTGCATATCAAGCTTGTCTTATTTTTTGGTATGGGATAGTTTGAAAGAGTCAGGGAACAGTCTGTGTTTTTTATACTGGTGCTGTTTGTAGAGCTGTGCCTGGCAGTTAAACCTGTCACAGAATAAGAGGGTTATTTCACTGGCACAGTGGGTACTGCTTCTCTTCATCTTGTGTGTGTGTGCACATCAGCTGCCTGTTAATGTCTCTTTCGAAATGCAAGTGTTAGGTTTAGAGGTTAAAAGATGTGTTACATAGTTGGAGTAGAAGTCAGGAGCTAGAGGAATCTGAGATGGTGTTATGTAGAGTAAAACTGTCATGCTTTGGGTGTTTTCTTTCAGTCTTCACAGTATCCATGAAAAGCATTGTGGTTAGCAATGTTACTGACTCTGCAAAGTCCCCTAGCAGCAGCTAGTAAGGGCTGCTTTCTGAGATGTGGTTTGTTATGTAGTGACCTTTCTGCAGAGCCTCCTGTCATCTTTGTATTCAGCATTTTACTTTGCTCTTAAGAGCCGATAGGTGTAAAGAAATAACTTTCCTGCCATAAACTCTCCTATTTTGAAGTTGGATCAATATTTTTTTTTCCTTCTTCCTAACTCACTGTACTTTTAAATTGTGGGAAATAACAAAAGTGTTTCTGTTCAGATATCCAGATAAAGTTTTCCATCATTAGTGACTTCAAATCTCTAGAGAATTCATTGGGCTTCAGTGTCAGAGGATGTACTGACTACAGGCCAATATTTTCTGAGACTTGGGAAGACTTAGCAAGTCCCATGTCAAGTGGGGTAGGGTTTTTTTTGGTTTTAAGCAGAGCAGGGAAAGAATAATACTTAATAACTTGAGTGCAGTAGTTGTGGTATTTTCTACACTGTTAAATACGAGTCCCTCTGAAGTACCTTAATTTAATGCGTAATTCTTTTTTTTAACTCTCAATTTGAGTTCTTTTCTTATGTTCATACTAAGTACTTTCAGCATGAAGGAACAATTTTTCTTTTAAATGTTACTCTATTTCTTTTCCCATTTTGGCTTCATCCTGATTAAATTATCAGGATTAATAATTAGCTAATACATTTAAGTGGTTTTAATACCAACTTCAATATTTAGAATGTTTCTTTATGTCAAAAGAGCATTGCTGAAACCAGTTCTGTTCAGAGAACATAACTAATTGAAAATTATAGATGTGCTTTTTACTTGTTGATGTCCAAAGACTTTAGTGGAGGAATCATAGAATAGTTAGGGTTGGAAGAAACCTTAAAAATCATCTAGTTCTAACCCCTTGCCATGGGCAGTGATGCCACCCACTAAAACAGGTTGCTCAGGGCCTCATCCAAGCTGGCCTTCAACACTTCCAGCGATGGGGCATCTACAGCTTCTCTGGGTAACCTGTTCCAGTGCCTCACCACCCTCACAGTAAAGAATTTCTTCCTAATATCTAATTTAAATCCGCCCTCTCTCAGTTTAAAACCATTGCCACTTGTCCTATCACTAGCTGCCCATATAAAAAGTTGCTCTTCTTCTTTTTTAAAAGCCCCCTTTGATTACTGTAAGGCTGCTATAAGGTCTCCTTGAAGCCTTGTCTTCTGCAGGCTGAACAGCCCCAGCTCTCTCAATCTTCACAGGAGAGGTAACCAGAGGGCTGGAGCATCTTTGTGCCCTCTAGACCTGTTCTACTAGATCCATGTCCTTCCTGTGCAGGGGACTCCAGAACTGGATGCAGCACTCCAGGGTAGGTCTCAAAAGGGCAGAGCAGAGGGGCAGAATCCCCTCACTCACCCTGCTGGCCACGCATTTGATGCAGCCCAGAACTGCATCAAATCAAAGTGGTTGGCCTTCCAGGCTCTGAGTGCTCCTTAAATCAGATAGCGTCTACTGTAGGGTTTTTTTCCCACAAGCTTCTAATTTGACCTTTTATTCAAATCACATTTATTATGAATTACTACCCTTGTGGGAAAAGTCTTTTTGGTATTTTTGGCAGCCACATGACTTCGTATTTAGTTGTGTCTTAGCATTGTTTTAGTTTGTGTGTATTTAACAATTACAGGGCTCAGCTGAAGCCGTGATAAAGTCTAATGTAAATGAGAATGTAACTATGGAGAGTGAAAAACAACAGTGTCAAAAGTTTTAGCCCCTGAAACTAAAAGGAAGGTTTTAGTCAGAGCAACATTATGACAGTGAAATTTTGAAGATCTTTACCAGCTCCAGTTTTCCTGCAGAAGGACTTGGTTTAACCATTAGGTCCTTGGTTGGCCAGCTCTGTTTGTGGCTCCTGCTTCATTTGTTTGTGCATTGCTTCACAGTTTTTTCGTCAAAATCTGATGTGATCTCTGAGAGAAAAGGCACCATTTGCTCTTACATATCTGGACGCTGTATTTAGGCCAAGAGAGCCCCATGTCCTCTTCTAAAATGCTTATGCCTGTGATGCTAAATCAGGAGTGTTGCAATCAGTGCTGAGAATGGTGTTTGGACAGGGATCCATGACAATGACTTAGAATGATTCTGCCAAAAGAAGTTTGATATAAGCTTCAGTAGTTAATACAATGTAATACAAGAAGAATGCAAATAACAAAAGTTGATGTGATTCCGAGCGCATGTATTGACCTGGGATTACTTGGAGTACTGTGGCTTGGAAGGCCAGCAAATGTTGCAAGGCGTATTTAAAATTTTACTACCTTTTTGTGTCAGTTTATTATTAAAAAAAACCCAAAAACCCCAAACCAAATAAACCAACAAAACCAACCAAAACACACACCCAGAACCCCCCAGTCAGTTATTTAAAATGCTTTTGCACTGTAAAATTACTTTTTTTTGTATGGTTATATCTCTCTCCTATATTTGTGAAAAGTCTTTCTTTTATCTGCCAACAGATTAAAAATCATTTGCATAGATATTTGTGTATATTACATTTCATAGCTTGATCCAGTGAGGGCCCTAAACAGAGTGCAAGTATATTATTGCAAGAGTCTTGCTAAATGTGTAATATAACTTCAGTATTAGTTGTTATAACCATTTTATAATCCAGTTCTGTTGGCTCTTGCACATGAGCAGATGCAAAGTTACCTGTGCAGTGGATTATTCCCAACTCTGGGACACAAGGGCTGCCGTGCCACACAGCGGCTCTTTCTAGCCCCTATTATCAGGGCATCTGTGTTAACCAGCAGTGTTAGCACCAATAACCCAGCCTTTCCACAGAGCTCTTGGGATTATCTTTTTGATATCCCCTTGCTCTTGATACCATTTACGAAATGTAGCCATAAATATCTTCTTGAGCCTGTATTGTTCTGGGATACCTGAGGGAAGCTGTAAGCTGGTTGTAACCAGGGGGCTAGTAGAAGCCAGCTGTTTTTATTTGTCCTGTAATAGCTGAACTATGCAGCTAGTCCTTTTTTCCATGTACAGTTTTCCCTTCTGTTATCCATTATGTGGACTTCTTGCATGTGTTAGAGCAGATATGGTTAGATTCTGCAACTATTTCTGCATCTATTGAACCTTCTGGTAGGACTTGCACCTCAAGCACGTGGGGGGACAAGTTCCTCCTGAGTGGAATCACAGTGCTTTTCACAAAGACAAAATCCTGTCTTGAGTGTGTGACTGTACCTGGCCCTTTGTTGCAGAGAAGTTGAGATACATGGACTGAAGGCAGGAAAAAAAGTGGTTTTTCCTCTTCAGAGTATAGCATCGAGGTGTTGAAAAGTCAGTGCTATTATGGTTAAAGAAACGTGAAACCGTGTTGCATTTCATTCTCTGAGAGCAAAGTTAAGGTTGTGCCTACAGCCCGTGTTCTTGGTACTGTCTCACATGAGATGCTTCTCCCTGCAAATATCATTACCCCATTTCATTCTGGCATGTGTGCATTTGCTGTGTGCTGAGTGCTTGAGTCAGTTTTTCATGGCCATGGACAATGTGAAGTTCCTCTTGTTGCTTTGTTTTGTTTTTTTAAAGGAAATAACTTATGGATTTTAAAATAAACAGCTTTCTTTTGATAAGAGAGTTTCTGAACACACTAAGAAAAGGAGTCTTATTAAAAAGCTTCCCTAAAGGAAGCTTAACTGTGGGACTGTGAGCTCTTCATTTGGGGCAAGTAGTGATACATTCCAAAGAAAGAGAGGAACTTTGGGTTGTTTGAAGGACATTTTACAGTTTTATGTTCAATGCTAGGCATTCCTAATAGAAAACATTTTCAGTTTGAGAGAGGGAACATGTGGAGAGCATTAGCAGTTCAGTAAAACGTGCAACCAATTCGGATTTAATTTAAAGGGAACAAAAGAGGTGCCTTGAGAATTTGTCGGAAGCGCTGTGGTTTTGCCTTCTTTGCACTGATGGTAACAGGAGAGAGAGAGAGGTGAGTTGAAATTGCTTTATCGAATATCTTCTTAGCATAATTGGGACCAAAAAGACTGTGATTAATGGATTTAACAGTGCTACACAGGGATCTTGCATGCATTATGGATTTGTAATCGTGATATGCTTCCTATGACTCTTGCTGTAACTTGGTAAAAGTCCTGACTTAAATGCAGATAATAAACAACATGCTTATTAGATGTAAACTGACATCACACAAATTGAAAAAACCTGAGAAGGCATGCCAGAACTCAGGGGGAGTTTTTTAAGGGTTAGGCTTTTTTTAATAGAATAATTTGAGTTCTAGTTAAGACAGTGCACAGTACTTACTGGGGCCTGCATCCAGATGTGATTGGAGATATCTGGTTCAGCTGTCTTTGAGTGAAATGTGAAATAGCTGCAAAGGCTGTGGTAAAAATACCTTTTTCAGCTTTTAGGATTATTTAAATTTTCTTTCCTGAGAATGTGGAACACAGATGCTCTAAGTAAAATCCCCTGGTTCCCAGATCAGATTACTTTGCAAAAAATCTATCCATATAAATAACTTGCGGTTTTGCTTTAAAAATGTATACCTCTTTAAATTGAAATGTTAGATTTCTGTTGTACTCCTTGTGCACGTGTTTTAGTCAGCCTCCTTTGTGGGGATGAACCATGGTACTTTCCCATAACCTGTGACTTACCTTCTGTTACCTCACTGAGAAAGAAATGGCCAGTCCTGTAGGATCTCAGAAGCTATTTGAGACAAAGGTAGATTTCCAAGGTTTGTCCCTTCCCGTTTAATTTAAATTATAATACTTAAAATAGACTTTGTAGCAAGAAGAACCAAGAGACTGTAGAGCAGGTAAAGCCTCCATTAGCAGTGGCATTTTCACATCAAAGTTGTAGATTCTTGCATTAGATGGGCTTGTTCCAGATTTGAAAGGACATCTTGGGGCATGCTAGTGGGATGCTTTTCTTGTCTTGGGAAGCATTGTTTTAAAATGTGAAAGTTTAGCTGGCTCAACTCACTCTGGGAAGTGCTGCAGAAATAGAGTTAAATGTATTTGAATTGGGATATCCTCTTTCTGCCTTTTTTTTTTCTGACAACTTTCCTCTTTTTTTTTTTTTTTTTGCCATATGTAAAACTATGCAAGGAAGATGGAATCTACTTTTGACTCTGAATACATAGCAAGATTTAAAACAAGTCTTATTTCTAAACAAAATAAAAACAGCAACAAAAATTCCTCAATCATCTGCAATGGTACCATAAAGGAAATCATCTCCTCATAAAGCCAAGAAGGAAATTTAGTATGTTACTTTGCTTCCTACTCCACAACAGAATTCCATTTAGACTTGTTTCAGATTTTTTTTCCTAAAGTAATTATAAAGTATCATATTATTGATACGTGGAATTTTTTAAGTGGTTTTTTTCCCTGCAATCTAAACATGTCTTCTTGAAGATTAAAAAAAAATCTGTATAAAAAATTAAACTGTTTATAGCTGCTTAGAATGGACTCCTCTGAAAATAATTGATAACAACAGTTGTATCTACGTCAATGAGGTCAGTGCTGTTGATAGCACATCAGTAGCTGTTGATAGTTTTCATATAGTTTCCCTTTTTAGCTATTTGCACTTCCCACATACTTTATAGATACTTGTATTGACAGACAAAGCAGTTCTTCCTCCTATGGTCGGTGTTCAGACTGTTGAACTCATTTTGCTGTAGACTGAAGTACAGCATATTCAAGTCCTTAATTAGGGGGAGAATAGTTAAGTTCATGTTAAATATCTTCAAATAAATTAGCATTACCCTTGGAAAAGAACAGAATTATTTGTTTCCTGCCTCCATGTAAACCTGCTCTATACAGAAGTTATAAACCAAACAAGTGAATTGGATTTGGATTAGTTCTCTTGAAACAGTCCAACACTCTGTCATGTTTTAAGCTTTACCCTTAAAAGCTGTGGGTTTGGAATAAGAAAGGTTGGTATTTCTATGTGATGTTGTTCTCAGCCCAACCTCTGATTTCGCTTTCTTTGTAAGGAAGGCAGAGGGTTGCCAATTTTGCTGAAGTGGAATTAGGTTAAATACAGTTCCATCCCCTCTGAGGTGTTCTAAGATGCATGGCCTGTACATGTAGTGTAATAAAAGGGAAGAAGGGGTGTTAGTTCATGAAACAGGGAATCATGCTAGTATGGAAAGGAAGCTTCCCTTCTCTTCAAAATTCATCATTACATGTAAGCTTTTGATGCATTATGATGGTTTATTTCATATTAGCTTAAAAAAGAAAATGCACGTCTGTCATTGAAATGCAAGGTCAGGAGATGCACATTTGAACATTGTCAGATTGATTATCTTTAAAAATGGTGTAAGCAAAACGCGCAGACTCATGGTCAGTTTGAGACATGGTCAGTTTGTTGATGCTTCAAACAAATGCCACTTGCCAACTTTTTGTGAACTTGCTGCTAGTCCAGGTATATGGGTATCATATTTCAGACCAGGGCTATGTTGTTTCAGTCCTTATACTTACTGAAAGGAAGGTGAAGTTTTGTTACTATTGAAAGATCTCACTGTGGAAGATGATATAAAATACATGTGGTTTCATAATGCTGTTCAAATGATTTTTCATATGATTTAATAACTTTTTTCCCCACAATGATATGTAATGATAAATGCACTATCTCATAATTCAGCAGTCAAGAAATAGTTGCTCTATGTTGTTGATTTTCATTATGGCATTCAAATAGCGTGTACTGTTCTTTCCTTGCCTTCAGCTATTCTATTCCTCTTTCATTTACATTCTTTTCATCTTTTTCATGTGCAGCTGCTTTTATTTCTGTAGAAATTAAGATGATTTAATTTGTAAATTGTGTGCTTCTCAATTTGTTTCTTTCATGAAAAAAATACTTCAAAGACTGAGGAGCTTCATTTAAATAGGTGGCAGAGCACCCTGATATATGTTGTTTTCTCTAAGACTGTCAAGTGAGATACACACCAAATCGACCCAGTTTAAAGAATAAAGTGTTTACTATCGTGCAAAATATTGTGACAGTACCTCTGGAAGCATTTAGATGAAATTCTCATCTTGGGCTCAGAACATGCTATGTGTTCATGACGTGGTCATGAGTGGTGGAAGAACTACCACTCATTTTCATTATGGTTTTGTACTTGTATGAGCTTGATGAAATTGAGGAAATCATGGTATCTCTGTCTGGGAGAGGGGAAGAGAATGGCAATACTTAATTGGAAATATTATGTAATGTGGAAAACTTGCTTTATTTCACAACTCTTTGTGTCTTCAAGTGTTTTTAATTATGAGCTGTCTTTTTTCTGGGTGTGGGGGTTTTGTTTGGAGGGGAGGGGAAGGGTTGGTTTGGTTTTGGTGTTATTTTTTGGTTGGCTGGTTGGTTGGTTTTTTTCTTGTATTTTTTATGTGCAGTATCTGTATTTTAATAATGATAACAGCTTCTTTAAGGTTTTCTTTTCCTGCTTATGACTCAACAAGGCACATAAAAATTTAGGCTACGAAGAGGTAAAGTTACAACCTCTTTATTTAGAACCCCAGCAGTTACTGTGGCTGAGCAGCATGCTATTGTAGGATGTAGGATGTCATAAGCTATGTCAATTCATATTTAGCAGTTTGAGATAAGTCTGGTATGTATGAAGTTATATATCAGGTTTCTTTTAACCTTTCAGACATTAAATATTTAGGTCTGGTCTTACTATTAAAACATGAAGAGGAGTATGTCGGTAAACTCTTTCTTAAAAAAAAAGAGGCCCTGTTTCTGCAGGTCTGTTTCTCCCTATGGCTGGCCACAAGGTTTACACGTCAGCTTTAAGGGCCAGTTATAACTTCAGAATGTCTAAAACTGGCATATCAAGTTAACTTGTTTCTGTGCTGGGCAGTGAAATATAAATGTTGGGTGTCTTTTCTTACTTCTTCCCATAATCCTAAATATAGGTTCAATGGACACTTAAAAGCCTATTCAGAAAAAAATGCCTCTTGAGACATTTGCTTTCTTTTTGACTTTGTGTGAAATAGGGACAGCTGAGAGTGTGGAAAGCTTCTCGTTAGGTTGGGCATGGGAGGAGGCCTGGTACTGATCTCACCTGTGCCCAGGGGCTGGGGTTTTCCTCAGCCCTTGTAGCAGGAGAGCTTATTCTGCAACGTGTGCGGGCTGCATGAGCTGTTCTGCGCGGGGAGGATGGTGATGATGCCGGAAAGACGGCAGCGAGCCGTGACTGCCTTTCACAAGGGAGTGCTGCCATGTTATTCTCTTCAACAACAGAGTGTTAAAACTTACTAATTGTTATTAATGCCAATATGTTAAAATTCACAGTATATTAAAAACACTTGAGAACTAGAAAGAGTGGGTGAACAAATAAAATCCGTCCTATATATGTGCTGGAATAGCCAAATGCTACTGCCGTATTCTCAGGGGTGGTGTAAACTGGGAAAAGGGAGCTACAAGGATATTCTGAACAGCTGCTTAAAGCCCTGGGTGTGAGCACATGCTGTGATTTTGACACAAGGTGAGTACAAGTGATGAATAACAAGCACCTATAGCTACCCTAGACAACACAGTCTGGGGCACTCTGGCAGCAGTGACTGGGTCTCCTGGATTTTCATCCTGAGGTTAGTGGTCTGCACACTGCTGTCATCATGGTCTTCCTGGTTTATATTGTGTACTGCAGGTGTTGTGTGTGGTCTTCTCTTCTGCACAGTGCATGTTTCAAGCTGACATCCAGTCATTTGCAGATCTTTACCAGGACTTTGGGAGGAGTTTTTCTAACCCAACAGCTGTGAGATTGAATGTTTTCTCTTTAAAGCCACTAAAATGCATATCATTTGGTACCAACTAGCAGGACCTAAAGGACCATCTGTGAGTTGGCAGCACCTGTTTGACTAGCTGCCTGTTACCTTGGGGTGCAGGGTACTGTTTCCAGCTGGCCCCTGGGGATACTTGTCAAGAAGGCAGGAAGTGGGAGCAATTCAAACACAGAAATGCCCAAACAGTTTCTAAATTTCTCAGTAGGAAAAGACACAAGAAAAAGCTAAACAGAAAAACAGCAGCAGGTGCTATGCAGAAAAAGTATTTCTGCAATTGTATCTGTTTTGTGAAGACTGAGAACCCCTAGCCTTACTCTTAAAAAGAAAAAAAAACCACAAAAAAATGAACACCCAGGCCTCAAGAGAACTCTCCAATGCAAAAAAACCTCCAAATGCAACAAGAAAACAGCACTGATTTAGTTCTTCCCTCATTTCTTTGTGGCAGTAAAGCAGTAAGACACTTGCAAGTCTTTTTTCAGCTGCCAGGTTTCTTCAAGTCATCGGACAGAGTTATTCTTCCTCATATTGCTTAAATTGCTTTTAACTACATAGGAAACAACTGTTTCTAGGTGAAGGTTCACTGCTGTACCACTGCCAGGGGTGCTCTTGTTGTCAGGCTCCCAGTGATGCCAGGCATGCTGCTCGGCCACTGCAGCAGCCACTGGGCCTCCTCTGTCCTGAGAAGCAGAGTCAGCCCTGGGGGCACATCGGAGCATCTCAGTTATGTTCCTGCCCTGAATTGCTCTTGCTCCATTGACCATAAAGGGAACAGATTAGGGAGAGGAATTGCCTGGTTGAGAGGTACGCATGCAGTCCATTGTCCATTTCTGGTTTCTGTCTTCAGAGTCCTGATAGTCATTCTCGAATGACAGCAGCTTTTTATTGAAGTTTGGTTCCTTGCCAAGCTCTGAATATCGTTGCACTGATTTCTTTTTCCTACTTCCTATCAGGATCTAATACATAATTTGTATATGTAAATTTACTTGCTGGAATACCTTCTGAAGTTTTGCTGGAAAGAAGTTTGTTAAGAGCGAGTAAGATTCAGGGATTCAGGCTGTGAGTTACCTGCATTGGCTCTAAGGCCCATCACATGGAAGCAAATGGAGATGGAGTCTGCTCTGCACGTGTACTGAAGGCTTTGCTAAGACTGAGACAGAAATTATCAACATTGGAGCACAAGACTTTCTGGGCAAACCCTTGCCCCAAAAGGTGGTTTGGGGTGAGAGTTGGTCCATTCTGCCCTTATGAAACACCAGTCTTTCACTCAAATGAGATGGTGCTTTTCAGTAACTTGTACCAGCCAGTTTCCTGGGCACAAGAAGTGTGGGTACGTGCCTTCCCAGGAGAAGAGGAAAGTTAAAGAGTTTTACTCTGGTCTTTTTGACATGACCGCCCTCAGAGGAAGCAAGGAGCTTCCCGTGTGGCAGAGCCTGCCATGTTATGTGCCAAGCTGCGAACACTGAAGAGGAGGGTTTCTTTTCGTTTTGTGTCTCTCCCATTGCTGCCAAAGAGTTACTTTCTGGCACTGCCCGCTCCTCTTCTGAGCCTGATGCCCTGCAGCTGGCAGCTTGCGGAGGCGGCTGCCGCCTGCCCGTGCCACCTGCTGACGGACGGGTCGGTGTCAGGCGGTCGTGCAGCCCCGGCGCTGTGCACACAGCCTGCGGCCTGTCCCTGCCTTCGAGGGTCGAGTCAGCTCTGCTTCGGCACTCAGCGCCCAGCTGGAAAGATTTTTTCTGCTTTTCCTGAGAATAATAAGGAAAAGGATGGGAGAGTCACTTTGTGGGCTGTAGCTGTACCTGCCTTCTCCCCACCGAGAAAACAAGGGATCTGTTTTCAGGGCAGCTGAATGTCCTAGGCATCTAAATAAGATACCTTATCAGAGGTGGCTGTGGCACATGTCAGCATTCACTCCTTTTGCCTCGTCGTGTTGGTAGATAGTGAAATTGTGACTTACACCTGTCAATTCTGCCTTCCAGTATGACAGCCAGCATTACAGCGAGCCAACTATGTCTCAGTGACCTCTTCATATCTGCCTGTATTGCTGCTGTTTATATGCTTGCATATGCATGACAACATTGCTTTTAATTTTTCTTTTTTTCTTACCTCATTGATAGTACATGAAATATATTACAACCTTAGTACTTCTTATCGGGGTTAGCTTGTTTTCTTCAGGAAGAAAAACAGTAGCACAGTTTGGACAAAGAACCCAAATTCCTATCTGCCTACCCTTTCTTTTCATGAATACTTTAAGGTTAAGTAACATCAGAATTATGCAGGGAACCTCTTATATTTACTTTCATCAACCTCTCATTTCAGAATAAAAGTAGCTGTTGTGGATGGCACATTTGCTTGCAGATGTGTGTTTGTCATTTTTAGCACCATATCCGATTTGGGAGTTGAGTGTTTTAGTGTTACAAGGAAGTTTCTTGGCCGATTGAAATTGGTGTGGATCCCTGCTTTCAGCATTCACCCCTGCCTTTGTCCAAAGCAGTGGTCTGAGCAGCCATGTCCATCCCTTTCTGTTGGTCTAGTGCTTTTTCAGTAATCCCATGGTTCTCATGGGGCAGTGGGAAGTGTGTGTGCAACTGAGAACTTGGCATCTTCCCCTGAACCTGAGGCTCCCGAAGCGCTGCCTCATGCCTGACAAAGCAGGCAGCTTGCTTGTGGCTTTCAGGGGTTTTAATCAGACTGAACAAAACACACGCTGGGGAACAGAGTGATGTTCGTGATCTGTGGATTTCTCACATGTGCCCCAAGTGACTGGATTCGTTTTTTCCCTTATGAGGTAATTAGGATTATGTTTCTCAGGCTCACTTCTTTGACAGTCTTGGTCAAATATAAGGAGATTAAATTTCTTGGAAAAATGGGTTTTTCCGAGAATGGGTATTTCTTTTCCGTTTTGATTCGTAAGACTTTCATTAAAGACCTGTTAGTGAATAGCGCAGTTTTCTCAATCTTATGTTTATTGTTCCATGTTCTCTTGATTTTTGTAGCTGCCTGGTACTTTGGCTGCTCTGAACTGCACGGGTAGGAAGGCCATATTGTGCTGCTTATGTTCACAGAAAATGAAAGAACACCTCTGGACAGCTGCAAAACAAATGCTGGTTAGAGACACTTGGTTCTCTACTTTCAGCTCTGGAAAATTCCAGCCTGGATTTTTTTTTTTTTTTTAGGTGCTGCCTTTCTTAAAGTGTACTTTCTCTCTGATCATCTCCTGAAACTGAATACTGTTCCCTTTTGCAGCTGAATCACATGTGCAGTAGGAAAAATTTTAGTGTCTCTTGCCTGGGGGCAACTGTGCAGGTGGAAAAAACAGAATCTATGGGAAGGATCTGTGGGAGTGTTCCTTGCTTGCAAGTGAGTAAAAGCATAAAAACTTAATCTGTTTTCTAAAAGGAAACCACTTTCTAATCCCTAGGAACCAAGTAGAAAGAATAATACTATACACACCCCTTGCAGCCTGGGTTTACATATCTGGAAAACTAAGCAGGTAATAATGTAGTGGTAAATAACTCCAGCATCCTTGGGAAGCAGTTATTTGTAGGAAAGTTGTGAATACAGGGTCTTGCTGTTGTGCTTTGATGAAATAAAATAGACTTGCAAGCACAGTGTACAGGTATAGTGCAAGTAAGTGCAGAACTGACTTACGTTATCCTGAATCATCAAAAGAAACTATAAAGGTGATTGCTTTATTTTGTACAGGATTATTTTACAGAAATTAGTTAGGTTATTCCCATTGGATAACTTCTGATTGATTTTCATCTTCCCTCTTAAAAAGAGTGGGCAAGTATGAAGTGATTCACAAATGGGCTGTGGAACAAAATGGCCTTTGCTGGATCAGATCAAAGGTTCATCTAGGCTAGTGCCCCAATCCTTCTGCTTCTCTTTGCAACTGCTAGTTTGAGTTGCTGAAGTGAAGAATATATAGAAGAGTGACAGTATTTCACCAGACTGTTCTCCATCCTCTGGCAGTTTTGTGCTTCGGGGACTCAAAGGTGGTATCTTCAAGGTGTTGTCTTCACAGTTTGTCATCCTCTGTAGATTTGCCTTCTGGGAACCTGCCCAGCTGTGTTTGAGACATCCTTCAAACTTTCACTGTATAGAAAATATCACAAGCATGACTTCAAACAGTTCAGCATCTGGGTGAGGCAGAGGCTCTTTTTTTGTTCTTTTTTTTTGGACTTGAAACTTTAATTCTATTCCCTGTAGCTGTATTGGAAAAGGAATTCCCTGTTCACCTTCAGCCTTCTGCTGAAAGCTCAGTAACCATCTCTCTTAGTTACCCTCCCACACTCTCACCAGATCATCTCTTTAAGGGGTGGAAATCCCCATAAAGGATGCGAAATGTCTGTAAAGTATTTAGGAATTGCCTAGGTGGCCAGTGCAATGGCCTCCAGAGCAAACTGGACTGTCTTTGCGGTGTTATGCTTCCTTAAAATATTTCAGCAGTTATTGCTGTGACAAGGTTGATTAATGGCAAAACTGAGACAGCTAGAGCATTATTTATAGTGTTCTAGACTCAGGGTCTCACTTGTACTTGCTATTGAAAATGTGGCTACACAGTTTCTTTAAACAGTATTTTAATGATGCTTTATTCTTTGCGTTGTATTCCTTTTAAAATAATTCCAAGGGTCATTTTGCTCTGGAGCAGCTAAAAAGCAGCCTAGCTACAGAACTGTATCTGAGCAGCTTCTCAAAAAATTCAGTTCAAGGCCCTCATTATATGAAGGGTTTGTAGAATTTTAAAATCCCACCAAAATACCCACAAAATACCCAACCAAACAACCCAAAACCAAAAAACCCCACACCATATATATAACACTGTTCTGCACTGAATTTCACCTGTCTCTTCTATTACCCAGCAAGTATTGGGTGTTCCTTTGTCATTTCTTCACAGCTGAAACTCTTACCTCCTTTGTTCATTCTACTCAAACAGTTCTCCCTTTCCGTGTCATGTTTTTGTTTACATTCTTTATGACTGTGGTGATCAGCACTGGGCCTGTTCATCAGATCAGTTCGCTAGACCCTGAATTAAAATTTTGTAAGTACAAATTGGATGTAATTTAAGCTCTGGACTTTCTGAGGAGTTAATGAAGGTCTAAGTTTGCCCTAATACATCTCTTCTGATGTGAAAATGAAGGTGTACCCTGATGCATGTTCAGGTGTATTGAAGGAGCCATAGCTAACCCCTATGTTCATGGTTCCAGGATGGGCTTGTCTTAACTTGAATGTGATTAATCACCACACATCTGTTTTTCATTCTAATCAAAATGTAACTAATACCTCTTTTTGCTTGCTCATCACTGATTTTTCATGTATCCATAACAGACTAAAGAAAAAAGTTTGCTCTGTTTGGCTGAAATTTGAGATCATTTGAGTAAAATTACTTGAATATTACCATTAAATTTCAATTATTGTTATTTAGTAAGAATAATGACTATAATTTGACAGAAAACAGGACTTTGTTTTACAAGCTCATTACCTTATCAGAAATAACACCACTCCTCTGTCACAGCAGTTTCCCCTCCACTTGTTGAACTGCTGAAGATACAGTACTTGTTTTTTTACAGGGCTGTTTTTCTCTTCTCCCTCCTGATGGTACTTTCATAAGGCTTGAATGTAAGACTTTTCTGCAGACATTTGCTGAGGAGGTTTTCCTGTTTGGAAAGGTCCAGCAATTCGTTGAGCCTGTTGATGATGTTTAATAATTAGGGTTTAAGAAGGGTCAGTGTGGTGTCCCAACCGCTAATGCCATGCCTTGTGTGCACATGGGAAGCAAAATGAAATACAGTAATAGCTTTCTACCTCGTGGTCAGTTTGGTGATTTGGGGGAGCTGGAGGACCCAGTGTGTGTTGAGGATTAGCTAAATTCAGGTTGTTGTTTCCAAGGGGGAGTTGGCTGAGTGCTGCCTCCTGCCCCTCCACCACATTTTGCCATCCTCCCGGTCACACGGATGTCTCTGCTAGACTATGCTCCTTGCTGGATCACCAGAATTTAGTGGGATTACTGGGAGTACTCACAGTCTGTGTCCTGAAAGCACACAGGAGGGGGATGGACTCTAAGCACAGAGTGCTAAAAGATGTTTTATACACTCCTCAGTTTTAAACACAAAAGATGAGCATCCTGTTTAAAAAAAAAAAAATAGAATGTTTTTCAGATAAGTGGTAAATTTCAGAGGATTAAGAAAAAGCAATCTGCATCACCTGTGGAAACCGGGAATGTATCATTCAAACCAGTAAAAATGTTCTGTTGAGGTAACTTGTTCCGTGTCCTGTTTTATATCTAACATGATTTAAATCTCTCGATCTCCTTGTCCTCCTGTTATTTTCACTCTCTGAACAGATTTTTTCCATTTCAAGCCAGTTGCATTAATTTCTGCTGAAGCTCTGGGAGCTTATCTTATCTTGAAATCAGTCCCTTTATTTGTCAAATACTCATATTTTGAAGATTTGCCTTTCTTTTCCCCTTTCTGCTTTGAAGTGTCTCAGAGCTGTGCACTTCGGTCACTGGTACTTGTTCACCAGCAGGCAATGTGCTGATAACTTCAGTTTTATTACTTGGTTGCTCAGTGATTGTGAATTCCCATTTGATATGGGTGGAAAATCCTAAAGCTGCAGTCTGTTTGCATGTGTAAACCTGTCCCACAGTGGCAAAGTATGAGGGTGCTGAGGGCAATTACTGGTGAGCAGGGAGGGCAGCCTGAGGTACCCCGTGTATAGAGGAGATCAGTTTACCATGGAAACTCACAAAAAGTCTCTGCAAATCTGCTATGTATATCAGAAATACAAAGCGACTCGTGAGGTATAAGCATTGCTTTACACAAGAAAAAAAAGAATCCTCTGCAGCTTTAGTTTTTATGCACAAGGGTGTTTATGGATGGTAATTTGAAAATTTGTGCATGCTTTCAAAACCATGTGCTATAAAGAGTGTGCTCTGGGAAATCAGTGCTGTTTTGCACTGTTCTGTATTAAAGTTGGTTTACTACATCACATCTAGTAAAAATCACTTTAGACAAGTATTTATTTTCTGCTAGTCTCTATGAAAGGATTTAAGACTGGCAAGGGCATCCTCTGAGAGCAGTCCTCTGCTATCCCGCATTACATAATCTCCTCTATAAAATTCCTACTTAATATACATGAACATGGCAACAACCACTCCTTTCGCATTCAGTTGCATTTACAAATTTCTAAGTTCACCCTGTAGATCCTGGATAAAACTGAATTTCTGCTAGGTCTGCAGCCCAAGATTTAATTACTGCTGACCTGACTTGGCATCCAAAGTTTGGGAACAGCTGAGTGTGCTGAATCAGATCTTCAGCATGTGCAAACTAATTCTTTTGTAAGTCAGCTGAGAAGCTGGTACAGCCTGTATGTCATTTCTATCATGTAAGATGTGAAATACTTACCAGCATGATACCTTTGTTGTTGCTCTGTAGATTTTGGGTTCAAAGCAGCAAGGAGCTTCCAAGGTGGAATCTGAGAGTGGAATAAAATTAAGGTAAACACAGTTGGGGTAGAGATCAACAGTCGAAGATTAATTAAGGTCTCGTGCTCAAATTTCAGATTGAATATTTCTGTTCAGCAGCAGTTCTCCTTTAGGGATTCTGCAGAATTAGTTTTATGCTGAGTATATTTTCATTGCATTGATTCTAATCAACTGAGTGTTGTATGTGGCATGTGTTCATTGAATATTGACAACTTAGAAGCACTGGACAAATGTCTAGAGTGGTGGGAAGGAAGAGACTATGAGTTTGTCTGTGAGTCTTGAATTTCTGAATCCAAGCAATTTATCTTGAGCTAATTATGACACGGATTGGTGCTGGATGCTGCTGTGTTGCATACTCTGCAGATTTCCAAAGGAGCAGCTGTGAAGGCAGTTAAATTCACTGAAGACTTTCCCTGGTATTACAGTAGGGTATTTGGCACCAAAAATGAAATCTGAGGATATAGAAATACTGTCGAGGCTACTAAGCTAACTCAAGGGGGAAAACCCAGCCAACTAACCCTTCCCTCCCTTCCTGAGGGAATGCCTGCTTCTGAGGATGAGGAATGTCTAACTGGTGTATATATACATTACAGTGGTCTTGGTCACCTTCATATCCAAATGGAACATTTGGATTTCCTCATTGCTTTAGGAAAAAAATGATGGTGTTCCTGGGGAAGCCTTCAGTGCTGCTGTAAACAGATACCTGGGTTGAAATGAAGCTGAGTTAATTCAATACAGACTCACTCCTAGAGGACAGGTCAGTTAAGCAGAGGTAAAATACTGCTGCAACAGACAGACAACTGCTTGGGAAGAAGACTGAAACAGAGTAAGGTAATTAGGGCAGGAGACAAACGTATGGCATGACACTACGTACATGACTAGGGCTAGAATCAACAGCAGCCTTCCTGGAGGTCTTTGGCTCTAACACCAAAAGGAAGGAGTATAAAAGTGGAAACAAAGCATTATTTCTATTATGACTTCTTTTATATGCTTACATGCAAGGTACTTTCCAAATACTTGAAAAGAATAATCTCTGCTTCAAAGCATTAATTTTTTGACTACATAAATGTAGAAAGGTGTATGTAGTTTAAATGCCTAATTGCCCATCCAGAAAATATTTAAAGCAGTTAAGGTTAAGAGTTAAACTTTCAACAGTTTGGAACACTGGAATTACAAGACACTTCAAAGCTTTTATTATGGTATATTTCAGGACTTTTTATCTGTGTGTCTTTTCTTGGCCATGCATACCATAGAAGAAAAAAAGGCTGAATGGGGATAATTGCTTATGGTGTTTAGCTCCTGCTACTTCAGACATCTGTGTGCATTGGATGCTGAGTGAGAAGGACCTATGCAGCAAATACCATGGGTCATGGCACACTTCTCACCATCCTGCAGGCAATTAAAGGGCAGAAGGAAGTACTGACAGATGTAATCACAGCCTAGAAGTGATGGTGGGCAGTGCAATTCCCAGATGTGGTATGTTCCTTAATTAAGCATGTCGTAGAAATGTTAGAGTTGTGTTCAGCTTCCAAAAGGCTCTTGTCAAATCCTGCAGTGTGGCATCCAGGGCTGAGTGCAGGGTTTCTGGGGAGACTTAGGTGAATCTATGTTGTGTACTTCTTGGCACAGCTGGAACTGCCCTAATGGATGGCATGGGAAGGTTGAGGTTGGCCGTGGGAACTCATATTTTGCCAGTGGTTTTCTCGGTTATTTGCAGGCATCAAAAGTATGTTGACATTGCCAAACTCAGATTTAACTTCAGGTGCTGGAGGGAATATGTGTTGGAAACCACAAGTTTTTCTGTTTTGGTCGTAGATTTTCTAGCTACTGGTAGAGGAAAAAAGGAAAAAAGTGAAGTTTCTTCCATGATTGAACCATTTTTCCCTTTCTTATCTTTCCCTGAGTGCCTCTTTGCCTCCCAGGAGGGAGAGAAGAGGGGACAGACAGCAGACCAGATGGCTAAAGTTTGGCTAAAAAAAATAAACAGTGAGGAGTAGGGTCTTACAATAACAAGCATTAGGTGGCATTAACAAGAGGCAAAGCAACCAGACTGACTTGTAGCTGACCTACTGATGATGTTCTGGGACAGAAGTGTCACTCAGAGGATGCTAAGGATGACTGATAAAACAGCTGCTTCTTCCATTGACACATAGGGCTAGGAAGAAAATTCTCATCAAATAACAATTAAACAAATGTAATTTTAACTTTCTTACATTTCTGTAACTGAAAAGCAGATGGTTGGCACACTGCACCATTGAACCTTTTCCCTCCTCTCCTTCATTTTTAGGACAGTAGTTACCTAAAGCTGTAAATTATCCCACTATGTATAAAGACTGTGCAAGAAAACCTTTAGCATGAGCATACACATTTGAGTTTTTTCTGAGTCAACTTCCAAGACCATATCCAAATGTTTGAATATCTTTCCAAAAGGAGGTTATTGCCAAGGACTTCTTGTGGAGATAAACCATGTGTGACTGCCAGTACCTCCAGTAGGCAGTTTATTGCAGGAAAAGTGCCACATCAAAACATAAGTACTTCAGTTGCCAAGCCTAGATTGTGGACTTTCTTGTTCTATTTGCAGTTCTAGGTGGCCAATGTGCAGGTTATGTATTACCTCAGAGGTTCAATTCAGGTTGACCTCGTTTATTTTCCTTCTTCATTCCCCATCATTTCCCCACTGTTAGATTCACAGTCTAAAGGAGTATAGAAATCTGTTTCTTCTTTGTATTGATACACAAAAAAATGGCAGTCAAAATACTCTACAGTTAAATTAAAATAAATAAATAAATAAATATATTGTCTCCTGTATAGCAAATCAGCCAGGAGTAGAGATACAGTGTATTTAAATATAATTTGCATGTTTCTTTATGTGCTTTTCTAGTCATAGCTACAACATTGGGAAGGTGAGAGGCTTTATTATTACTTGAAATAAAAATGAGTGAAATTGTGTATGTGATCCTAGAATTGAGTGGATGACATGGATATTATATGGATAAATGGATATTAAATGGATAATATTGCTAAGGATTTTACAATCTAAATTGTATCTAGTTGTATTACTTTAATTTTTTTGTCACATGATGACTTTATGTATTCAGGCATTAGCAGCTCGCTGAATCATTGTATCTCACTGTATCTCTTCAGCTATTACCCCTTTTCAGGAGATGTATACAGTCCTATGTATTCTATTTCAATTGAAATGCCTTGTACAGCCTTTCAAAGAACTGGTTTCCGCGGAAGTCTTAAATAAGAGGTTGAGAGAAATGCAAAAGAGTGCATTGTAAACTGATGGTTACAGGCATTACAAGGACTATTTGCTCCTCCAAAGCTTGATTTTCACTGTTAAGGCCAACTTATGGCTGTTACGGCTGTCCTGCCATCCCCGTGTTCTGCAGCCCCCTTTAGGCTGGCTCCTTGCTTCTGCCATGGGCTGCATTTGTATGGAAAATGCTCTGGAAGAGCAGTCATCCTCCAGGGGCTGGGATGAGTAAACATTTTTTAAAGAGCTGGACTGGAGCTATGAAGCATTTCTGTGACCGGACTGGCAACCTGTCAGAGGTTGCTTTTGTGTGTGGCACGTAGCGTGTGTCCTGCTGTGTGCAGAGCTGCCACTTCCTCCTCTTTGGACGAGTCAGTAGCCCAGAGGCAGAGTGTGTTACACCACGTTACTAAGTGTCCTCTTGGCCCACCTTGACAGCACAAGTACAGTCAATCTGGCTGGCACGCAAGTTTCTGCTGCTGTCTCCAGGCAGCTGTGTTCCCCTGCCCATGTTATTTCTGTCTTAACAGCTTAAAGAAAAACAAATAAAAAATCAAGCTCCACAGGACAGGGGATCCCCAAGCTCTATTTATAAAAGCTTCTTACTCAACTTCACATTACACTGAGGCAACTGCATAGTGAAGCTGCTATGCTAAACACACTTTGACTACAGTATTATAAATTCAGTTCCTTTGGCTGTAGGATAACAATGGTGTTGGATCATGTTTTGGGGATCAGACAGAAAATACAAAGTCATTGAAGTAGCATTTTTGTTTATCCTTCTCCAGGAAGGATTGTGATATTTAAAAAGAGATCACCTGTTAAAAAGAGAGACCTGTAGGTGTGTGTACATACACAGTTATGTGTGCGTCCATGTTCAGCATTATGAGAAGTACTGCACTCCTCCTGTTTGCAGAAGGGGACAGCAATGAAAGCAGTCAGTAAGTGAGGACATCAATTAAATCTCAGTATTTGAAGGAGAAATGGTCCTTGCCTCCTTTTTTTTTGTTGTTCTCTAAAAGCAGGGGACACTTGAGGTTTTTCTCTTGAGCTGAGCAGGTTCAGCTCCTTGAGAGGTTCTTCTAGAAAAAACAGAAAGGCAGCGACATTACTGTTTGATTTTACTGCTGTTTGTTTAGGTTGTTTTTTAAAAAAGCTTAATGCATATAAATTTAAAGAAAAAAACTCTTTACTGTAAGAGAATCTGATAGCTAAAACCAAGGAATAAGTAATGCCTATGTTCTAAAATTTGTGTTGGTACTTATCAACTCTGATTATCTTGTACATTATATTTTATAAAATCTGTTGATTTATTTGTCTCATAACTTTGACAAACTTTATGATAGATCATTAGACCCTTATGCCAGGTGAAGATTTTTCTCCATTTTCTGAAATAGTTTCTTCTTTTTTAAAGAGACCGAAGAGCTTGTTGCTCATTCAAAATCAACGAGCTTCTGAATTTGCAGTGGCTATATACTGGTGTGCACAGCAATGCAACAGCTCTGTAAATATTCAAAAGGTAAATTCTCTAAAGCTTTCTGGAAATACTTCTTTTTGTTGATCCACACATCAGGCACCCTAATTATCTGTTAATTATATTACTGAAGTTCAAGAGAGTCCTGTTACAGCTGAATTGCTTCTTCCCTCACTAGCTTTTCAGAATGGTGAAGTACATCCTGGATTAGAGTGAGCAGAAATAAATATTTGAATTAATATGATGGTTTTCTCCTTTGAACCCCTTTTACTTTCTTAGAATTTGGATAGCAAATTTAGGTAATCAGATTTTGTTCCTCGCTGAAGCAATTTGCTGGGTGCTAGTGGGCTGATGTGTCTATCAAAGGAAATCAGATCCCTTGTGTAAATACAGCCAGGTTAAGATGGAGGAAAGTTCAATTACAGTTAAAGTTGGATGCAGCACTGATGTTGTCTTGTATCTTCTTTTGTAATAGTCTTGTTCTTTGTGACCGCTCACAAGCTTATACATAGAACAGCTGCCGTGAGGGTTAACAGATTGTACAGGTGGTCAGCATGCAAAAGGGAATTGTTTTCTTCCTTGGTATTAATAGTCCCTGAAACCCCCAGGTATGACTTCTCTCAAAGCTCAGAAGGACGTGGAATATCCGATAAGAGAACTTGTACTTAGCAGCCGTATCTAAAAGAATTGAGTAGAGGTAGAACAAGGTTTAAAACCCAGCATAAACATCTGTCCTTGCCTTCCTGAGCTGAAGTCAGCACAGCCCTGTGGTGTCCCAGTGATCCAGTTTCAGGAGCAGAGCTCTGCCCAAACTTCAGTTTTGAATGTCACGTCATCCTTTGGGGCAAAGAGACCTTCAGGTGTTGCCAGTGATGGTCAAAAACAGACTGCGTGGTGGCTGAGACTGTGCATAGGCTATTGGGAGTTCTGGGGACAGTTTGCATCCCTAAATCTTGCTCTGTCCTGTGGCTCAGGCCATGTGCAGGAGATGTGCAGGCTGAAATCTGTCTGTGGGGGTAAAGCGGGGTCAGAAGGTCTGAAAGGCTTTTTTCAAGTAGGAAGCAGGGATGATTCTTTTTTTCTGATACACAGTGGGGTAGTGACAGGGAAAGGTCCCACTCCTGGTGGGCTGACAAGCACTTGTCTACTAGCACCTTCTGGCTGAGCACAGGAGGGATGCATGGGTGGCCCTCAACAACAGGAGGTTTTTTCAAGTAGTTTTCTTTCTTTAAGTCAATGTGTTGGGCTGTGTCCTTCAGTTGTTAATTTCTATATTGAAATGTTGAGAATTTTTATTTCCTGTAGTGTCAGCATTGCACTTAGCTACATTGGTTATTCCATAATACATATTTTGGTTTTTGTCTTTACATAGGTAAGTAAGAAAGTGTAGCTTGAATCTTAAGCTATTGCTGAATGCTAGAGTTTTGTCAGAGGGTGGCATTGGCATTACAGCACTCAGTAGTACACAGTACAAAATTGGCCTTGCTGGGATGTGTTCTCTCTGTTGCAGACACTGATCTCTCTTGGATTGGGTCTCCTCTGGTTGCACTGCTGAAAGTGGGAACAGGCATAGCATTCTGTGGCATAGGGACACATGTAGTCCGTGCTGCTTTACTTCTGAGTCCTAGAGAGGTTTGGACAAAAAAGACATCTGTAGGCTTTCTGTAGTGCAATTTTGTAATCCTCTGTTGTTCAGAGATGAATGGGGTTGTGCACATTATTGAAATGCTTATATTTAAACAGTAATTCTATCCCTGATCATTGTTTGCAATGATTGTTTCTTCAGTTGCTAATTTTATTATATCAGAAACATTCATAAAATGATAGCAGAGTTTAGACAGTGGATTTTTTTTCTGCGCACTGCAGTAGAATTAGTTTTGATTTGTCATGTAACTAGTGTAAGGGTAGATTCTTTCATTGATTCTGATGGTACTAGTAGTTTGTTAGATTTAGTTAAAATGTAAGATCATTATTTTGTAAACTGTGGGCAAAGTATGGCCTACTGTATTTTGAGATCTGTCAATAATTCTGGAGCGTATCTAGGCAGTTTTTGTTTATAGTATGTATAAGACATACTTTAAGATGTCCTTTTAAAAGGCAGGATTTTTTAGTCCTGACTCCTACTTGATCATAAATGGATCTGTAGAATCAAGATTCTAGTTATGTGCAAATCAATGAGTAATTTGGTTAGATATGATCAAATGTGGACACTGATATGATTGATGTTGGAGGCCTCTAATTCTATACTACATATACAACTCAGAGTCTTCAAATTTTATTTAGTTGGTACCCTGGGCTGTCTCACCCTAGTGTATGTGTCACTCACAGCTGTATAAAAGACCAGTCATTGATTTGAACTTTCACTTTGTCCTTAGGAGTTAGAACATATTTGTTCTGTGTCTGGATCATGACTTCTGGTTTAATTTATCTCCAAAAGAAGGAATATGTTAGCATACACCAAAACTGCTCTGTAAACCAAAGAAATGAATTATTAGTAGGAGCAAGATGGGGATTTTTTCTTTCAAAACAACTCCAGCTGCTATCAAAGGCAAATTTAGCTGTCAAGAGGGGTTCCAGAAATTCAACTGATGGAAATACTTTGCTGTAGTTTTCCATCTAGCCTGTCACATCTAGCAGTGTCACTTATGCAACAAATTAAAAAGAAATGCTGTTCAACAAAGTACTGCCATTGATGTCTTTCCTTCTGGGGGTGTGGTAATGATTTGCCATTGGCCAGAAAATGTTCTATCACTGCTTTCAAGGTGGTACCATTGGTTCAATGAAACAGAGAAGTCGACTTCTACTCATTTATGTTTCTGGCTACAGTTTTTGTCAGGCTCTGGGACAAAGGGAGATCCTGCACCTTTCTATGCCAGGCTTTTATTTCTAGTGATTGTGGCAGTGGGTTGTGTTTGCTGGTTAGGCAGCATGACTGGAAATGCAAGTACATTAACTGGAGTGTTATTTCAGACCTGGTGTTTCCCAAATGTGTAATGCGCTATGTAAAAGCAACCTGGATGTGTATAAGCACCCCCCCTCTACAAGCAGATTTTCATCCCTTTTCTTGTGTTAAATTTTCATGTGCCCAACAGAGTATATATATAGCTATGTATATTTTTCTGTATTAACATGAGTGTTGCAGCAGAAATCTCTCAAAATAGTACACTAGATTTATTTTATAAGTTTCTATTTCCACATCAACTTCATTATTAAAGCATTAAAAAATTGGAGCAAGATGTGAGATACTTGTTTTCAGTTTAACGTCAGAAGACAGAAGTGGATGTTGGTTAATTATAGTGAACATGCCCAAAAGTTTCTGTGTTCCAAGTGAACTAGTTGTCATCATTTCACTATATAATTACCCAGAGAGATTGCAAGTGATCTGTGTTTTGAGTCTAATCCCCAGGGTGCTGGTGCGTATAAATAACCCTAAGCATATGAACAGACTTCTGCAGTTGTGCTCACTGCACTCTTGTGCTGCAATTGCTGTTCTTTGAACCAGGGTCTTAGTGGAACTGACATGCCACCAAACTGCAATAATTTTCCACCTTGCAAGAGAGAAGTCTTGCTTTGTAGGATTGAAAAATGCCTAAACCTGAATGGTGTGTAGCATACTTCTTCATAATGAAGGATGCAGTCTTCATCATTCTCAGTTTCCTTCCTTCTTTTGGTAGTAATTTGTGTGTATTTATTAAATATTTCCAATATGTGCATTAGAACACTTACTGTACTACCCATTCAATTCGTAATTATGCTGTGGCTTTTTGTCTTCAGAAACTTGAGAGAATAAAGGATTTGTACTTGACTCCGTGGAATTTCTCTTTACGCAGTGTTCGACAATGCAAACAGAGGTTTGGGGCTTTATTGAATTAAGCACTTCTGTAATTTCAAATGAGTATTTATCATGTGGAGTGGGAGTCCGTCATATGGGAAAAACATGTACCAGCTATTTCTCAACTACTGTGTCTTTTATTCTGAAAAATAAAACTACTGTATCTCTTCAGTATCTTAATTTTTAGGTTGTGTAGTTTGCACTGTATCAATGTGCAACTGTAAATTGTATTGACATGAGTTAGAAGTTGTAACTAAGAGGACTACGCCCCTAAATTCTGGACCTGCTTTGTTCTTGCACACTTCAGTTTTAATTTTACTGGGATGGGGCGGGTGGCTTGTTGTTTGTTTTTTTTTTCTGGATTGTGTTTGGGCTTTTTTGGTGACTGAAAATATAGAGTGAATTCAGACTCACATCGAGTATTCCTTTCAGGAACATACACAAACTGTGGTGCCTAGGCAGAATGTCAGGGTCCTTGAATTTCTCATTTTTAGTACGTTTACTTGTAGCTTTGAAATACTATTTTTAAGCATTTCCTTGACAGTGCTAATATGATGACCAAGTCCAGCAATCTAGAAGCTTGTGGAAAGCTGGAAGCCGAAATGTGATGCAAAAAAAGATATACAGAAAACCCTTAGCCAACCTACATTTGCTTCATTGAAGTTGATTAAATGATACAAGTTCCATAGTGGTCTTTTCAAAGTCTTGGCCAAGGAAACTGTATATGACCATGACCATGCTGAAATTCAGGGGGAGGGAAAAAAATTAAGTTTATGACTAACTTCTGAACTTAAGACGGGAATCCTTTGTGCATTCTTCTTACAACAATGCCTCCAGTTACTATCCATAACTATCATGTGGATTGTGAAAATTACTTTGGGACTATATCAAGCTGTTCACCAAATCAGTACAGATCTTTTCTTGATGTTGCAGTAACTATTTAGAAATGCAGACATGGAGTGTGGTTTGTAAGGAGGCAAGATTAGCTGGTAAGGGAGAGTCTAGGCAAGCCCCTTGTTAGCCCTTTTCATGAGTGTTGTAAAGTAAAAATACCAGGCTTATTTGTTTGACTAATGTATGTTTTACAAGGAGATCCGACACCATTGGATCAAGTCTTTGGTGAGGTTTTATCAATCACTTTATCTCTAGTTCTGTATATGTCTCTAATGTGTTCATATTCTCCTTAGCCCTCTACATATCTTTATTCTTATCAATACCACTGAGATGAAGATAGCAATTTTTCTCTCAAGATGTGCAGGGAGCAAGGAAGAAATGTGTTCTTTGAAAGCTGTTTAGTGTTTGATCCCAAGAAATTAGTAGCATGTCATGTTCTGTTCAGTGGCTGAAAAACAATGAACAGGATATGAAAGTAATAAATGAATTTACAAATAAGGCACATTTAAAAAAAATAGATTTACTTTGAAGTGTGGAAAATGAGAATAGCTGAATAGCTGAAAGCTCTTTTTCCATTGATGCTATGGTAGGTAGGATCTGTTCGTGCACTCTATTTCTGCTCCCACCATTCTTTCTCTTTCATACTCATATTTTCCACAGGTTTTTCCAGCTTTCAGAGTTTAGTTAACTTAGATTCTCTCCTATGTATTCCTGTATTTCTGAAGGTAGTAATAATTAAAATATTTAATAATTGTTTAACATACTGATATCAGTATTTAGCAACCTAAGCAGAAGAACTTTAATTTATAAACAAGGATCAGCTGGTGCTCTTCTGGTTAAAGTCATGGGAATACATTTCTGTATTTTGAGGGTGCCTGAAAATTACTCAACTTTTATTTCAGTAATGGTTAAATTTTCAGCCTTCAGTTTGAAAAAGTTGGGTGTAGACGGCCATATTCAACTGGAGGGGAAAAAATGCATTTTGATTTTGGACGTGTTTGTAATAAAAGGGGTATAATAGTTGTTTGGATTGAAGATAAGAGTAGAAACTCTAAACCCCTTGTAAGCTACCTGTGGGATGACTTAGGGGTCTGTGAAGTTGCACAGCTTTACAGAGCTTGATTTCCACTGAAACTGGTTGGAAAATACTGGCAGATGAAGCTGGATTGATACTAGAAGCAATTGGAGCCTGTAATTCAGACATGAATTTTACCATTTGTGTTGGGTCTCTAAAGAAAATGGAAATGCTGGAAATATTGAATGTGTGTTTACATATAAGAAGATAAAAGTGAAGTTCTTAAGATACTCTGTCGTTATGCTTGAGAAGAAGAATTGTAGCCTGAAGTACCTTTCTCTAATTTCCCTCAGTTGCTTTCTTTAAGTCCTTCACATAACCTCAAGTATGATTCCTTTGTGCACAGCAGTGCCAGCATCCTGAAGAGATGAAGGGATGCTGTTCTTGTAGCAGAGCTCCTCTGGGAACTGCTGCCTTTATCTTCCCTCCTTGAGGTGGGATTGAAAGATCTTTGATGCCATTTGCATGTCAAATGGCAGCTGGGAGTCCCAGGGCACCCCCTGAAAGGCCTTTGCCACCCCTGGCACAGGGGGCTGTGGGAAAGCAGCAAGAGCAGCCGAGGCTTTGTGCTGCTGGCTTTGTTCAAGCTCAAGCCCCATGAGCAGTCACCTAACTGTACCAGGGACAAAAGGCAGCAACCTGAGAAATAACTGCACTTGGATCAGCAGGCAGGTTGCATTTCTCCATGCTGAAGTTACACCGTCACTGAAAACATGTGAACGTAAAATTGGTTGAAAGTAGAATAGTATAAATGTTTCCTTGAAGTTCATATGATTTATTAATGGTGGGTTTTATAGCAATTTCTGTTTGCAAGTGGACTATTGCTCTTTTGTGAGCCTAACTGTAGATGTTGTAGAGACAAGCCCGTTAATACTCAGTTACTTTGAAATGGAGACAGAAAAACAATGGGCAGTGACGTAATTTCATAAGTCTTCCTTGTTTGTTGCTTTGGTGTTAGCACTGAACAAAAATGAATAAAGAGGAACAAGTACTCATAACTCTCTGATAAAAGATGTAGTAAGAAGGTGTTTCTTGGGACTACAGTTCCTGCTGGTGGTCTGTTTGATTATTTTTGTGTAAAATTTTTGCATGAAGGAAGGGGATCAATGGTGTCATATTTGCAGCTGTATGTGGTGGGATAAAGTCTAAGTGTTACACCTCTTGATTTCTTTGGATGGAGGCAAAGACCAGTTTGGCCCATGCTTTTTTAAAAAAAGTATTTTTCTTAGCTGCAGGTGGAAAACTCCTTAAGAGGAATGTTTCTGTAGGCCGTAGCAACTTAAATGAGGTTTTGGCAATACTGCTGTTTTGTAATAATGTATTTCTGACAGGTTGCTTTTGACCATTTGAAGCTTAAGAGCATAGTTTGTAATTCTCCAGAAAAGGTGGAAGAAATTTAACTTTGTCAGTGGTTTCAAATATTGCCCTGTCTATGTTTTAAGACCTTACCTTGCCTTCAATTAATATGAGTTTTGGGAAGTACAGTATTGACTTCTTCATAACGCTCAAGATCATTTAAATTAATACTTTTTTTGTGGAGGGGTGGGTGGTATTTTTTTTAAGAAGTAGTAGTAAGGGGAGATGTTTGCCAAGGAAGAAAAGGAAAGGAATAAAGGAAAAAAGAATATATTTTATATTTTTGAATGCTTTAAAAGTCAAAGGAAGGACGTAATGAGTTGCAGTTTTGTCTTAAGGTCTTCTTAGATTGTGTCATTTTGATCAGTAAGATTTTACATGCTTCTTATGACATGTGTTTAATGAAAAACGTAATGATGAATAGTTCTTCCAACTGCAGAACCCAATCCAGAGGCTACTGAAGTTAGCTGGAGTCTTTCCACTTGCTCCCCTGAGCACTGGATCAGACCCTTGAAAATCAGGTTTCAGAAAGGCTAAACCTGAGAAAGCTTTGAAATTCAAGAAGTTGCATTTCTGAATCCTTTAAGAAATTATCAAGGAAACTATGCTGTCAGAAGAGAAAGACATTTCTGGACCTTTTGTCAGCAGTGGGTCAAATTCAGCCCTGAGATGAGATCTCACTTGGGACCGGCGTGCTCCTTGGATGTCCGGTTTAAGACTTCACAGTAAATTGTGTATAAAAGGTACCTAAGCCTGCTCAGCATTTGTCACAGGAGCTGGATGATTGGTATTTTGCACATAATCAAAAGTAGATAACACATCAATTCAGTCTCTGAGCTTCAGGGATTGAGGTGATTTTATTTATTTGTTTTATTTCACTTTATTTAATTTATAAAGCTAAAATTCATATGCAGTGTCTGGATTTCAGGAACTGGAACTTCAATTAAATAATACTCTCTCAAAAGTGAAGTAATGTTCCAAGGGGCTGTAATGTGCTGTTAGTTTTAGCTACATTGCAGTCTTGCCTAAGGCTGCAGTTATTTGCATGGAAAAGCTTATCTATTTTTGATTCCAAATTTTTGTTTTTAGTAAACCTGGGTTCCCATATTTGTTTTGTGCCTCTATGTTATCTTATGCTAAATTCATACGTTTATTTTATTTCATAGTTAGTGTATATATATATATGTATATGCATATAGTCTAAGCTTAGCAGGATTGACTGCAAAGCACATTACATCATTGCCAATGAGGAACTGGCTGTACCACAACCGTGTGCACAGGGTGCACTCTCTGTGGATGCTGCGGAGCACAGAGCAGCAATCTGCACAATGAGTTAAAGCTTGTCAGCAGCCTTGCTTTTCTTAACTGTTGTTTGTGCACCCTTTTCAAATGGTCCATGGACCAAGGCTTGAAAATTGCCGGTAAAATGAAGAAAAAACGTTGAAGAGCCTATATAGATATATCCACCTCAGAGGTCTTGCAGTAGGCTATAGATACAAGGGAGTGTAGCAGAGCTGTGCCAACCCCAGCGAGCCCCAGCTAGAGCTGGGTGAGGTAGAGCCGGCATCGTGCAGCAGAACACGGAGACGCGCTTCGGATGCTGGCGGTGACGAAGTTTGGTTTCTATTTACGGCTGCCTATTGTATAGTCTGCATTCCTGCCCAAATCCCTCCGTTTCGCTGGAGTGCTGCTCTTGGGTTGAAGTCATTAGAGAACTGCTTGAAGAGTTCACTTGTACATTCTCTATATAATTTTAGCAGCCTGCTCACAGGCTTAGTTATGCCAGGCATGATACTGAAGAGTATTTATTATCTTTGGAAACCGTTGACATGACAAAAACACATGGGCTGGAAATTGTTCTGTAAGCTCATATTGTAACCAGTTGAAGTCAGCTTTAGATAAAAATGTTCTCTCTGTTTTCTTAGTAGCCTTATTTCATTGGTATCATGACACCATAGTACATTCAGAGGGGAAAAATGGAAGAAAATTAAATCACCTTTCACTTTATTTCCATTAGATGATTAATTGGTAATTAAAAAGAAAAAAAGTTGCAACAGTTTGTAGATGTCAGCCCTGGAATATTACTTGCTGCTTGTAATTCCTAGTTCTCTGTCGAGCCTCACTTCGCAAAGATTCTCCCATTTGCCCCAAAGTTCAGGAACGATGAAAAGCATTATTTGTGCTGAATGTTCTTTGAGTGCTGACCAGTAATGGTCATTTAAGTTGGCTGTGGAGCTGAAGTCTTGGTGATGCTAAAGGTAGGGATGTTTCAAGTTGTATGCATTAGTCAGAAAGGAGTTAAATGTCTTAAGTTCCCAAAAAAATAAAATCTTCTTAGGTGATTTCCAGCTGAAATCATGACCTTTTTGGATGCCAGTGTAAAATTAGTATCAGTCAGATAAGGGTGGGGATTGAAATGTTAGGTCATGAGCATTATTTGATTGAGTAGCAGCAGGTTTGATTTCACAGTTGAAGAGCTCTTTGAATTCCCAGATCAGTCTGTTACTTAGTTCAGTTCCTTTATTTGACAAACTTAAGTAGGATGTACAAAAAAAGGGAAGGATGTGTGTATGGATGGATATACTGATGTTTTATACGTGTATAAATCTGTTAAAGACAATGAAAAAGCCAGAGTTTTGGAAAGATTAAACATGTACTTCAGTGTAGTGTTGAAAGAAGAAGCTATTAGAATTACAACACCAAGTGGGATTTGAAAATGCCTTTCTTGCCAGAAACAAGAATGAATTCCATTTTATTTTTCTGCTCTTATTTCAATAAGAAGGATTTCTTCTCATTCCTGTGGGAATGGTCACGCTTTTGAGCGGATTGGTCTCTCTTTAATTAGGATCTTGGATATATCACTAACCAAAGTTTCCATGTAATAAATTCTTCTTAGAAAAATGCAGATGCTGTTTATGTGTTTTTATTTTAGTGTGAGCTTGTGAGAGAAGGTTTCAGTGAAGACACAAGGTCAATGATGAAGCGTAGGATGTAGTTTGTGTTCATAGGATGGGAAAGGTATTGAAATAAGTAATTTTAGATCTGTTCATGTATCCTGATTTGGTTTATGTTTTCCCTTTCATAAATGCATGATCAAGTCTGTGTCTTCAGAGTTTCTAGTCTTGCAAGTGGTTTTATACAAAGAAGTTCTGAAGTTATATGGGTGCTTCATGAAAAAAGCATCTCTTTTTACAGTTCCATTAGCTGGTGGAATACAGACTGCATTTTGCAGTAATTTCTTTTGTACCATGAGCATCACTCAAGTCTCTGGTCTGTATGCATAACCTTCATAGTACTTTCACATAGGTCTTTTTATCTTCCTCTTATAATTTTTGCTTTAAAAAATCCAACAACAACAAAAAACCAGCCCAAACTTGGGAAGTTTTTGTGTAATAATGAGCAATAAACATTAGCAGTAGTGTATTGCTCAAGGTTTGTGCACAAGGACGGGGTTTTGTTGCTGCTGACTTGTTCCAATAACCCATGCAGCAGTGCTTGTGTTGACAATAAAGAAAGCGTCTTTGCCCTACTTGTCTGCCATGACAGGCATGGGGTGCGAGTTTCAGGTTGTCTGTAAGTAGCTTGTGGATATCTCATTTCATTTATTCCTGCTTTGCATAGATTGGAGCCCGTTACAGAGCATGTTTGGCTTTTGGGTCAGCACTGTGTGTGCGTGTTCTTGCAAAATGATGACTGGAGTGATTCCAAGCAGACTTTCTCAGAGGTTAATCATCCTTGGTAGTACTGCATGTGTAAAGGGCTTCCACAGTAGAATCCTGTTTCAGAGGCTGTTGTACCTCCACAATATACAGTGCTTGCCAGGGTGAAACTTAATATTTAAAATCTCAGTCTGACACATGACAAACCTTTTCAAACAAACTGAAAAAATCCATCTCCCCATTTTTCTTAGTGTTGGATGAAATCAGACCGTGGCAGAGGCCCGTGGTTATATAGTTGTTACATTCTAGTAAATACATGGCTCGTCTGTACTTTCCTTTAGCTTTGAAAATTACACATCCAGTATAATCTTCTCTGTATCCATGCCTTTTACATTTTTAAAGGTAAATTTTAAGTGGGTAATAAGCATTTTGTCACACAACTTCATATTGTTTACAGACCTTCGGAGTCCAGCCAGCCTAATCAGTGGGGTGTCCTTGTAGTGTGCTCCAGAGGTGTTAGATGATGTCAGGGGTAGGTTCCTGCAATGCCCCATGAATTTCTATGAAGAGAAGTTCACGAGCAGAAGACTGTCTTGGCTTGCAGGAAGCTGCATTGTGATGGCATCCTCTGGCCTGTGCTATTTCCCAAGTGAGAATTGTTGCTGAGATTTTGCACTGAACAGTGAACGTAGCTCATCTTTCTTCACCTTGGAGCTGGTTCAAGGCTGTAACCCTTTTTTTAATTCAAGGATCACAGTGTTGTTTCAGAGAGCATCTCTTGCCCATTTCCTTTTTATACATGTGCCTGACTTCACTGGGTCACCTTGAGAGCTGGAGCCATAACCAGATTGTGAATAAGAAACCCCTCTCTGCGTGATGGGTGGTTATTCTATGAATACAACCCAACCTTGATCTAGTTTTCTGTAGTCTAGGGTTTTATGTTATTAGGATGTTATGATAAAATATTAATAATACTTTGTGTTGGTTTTCATTTGGATTCCGCCTCTTTTGGTGGTGATAAAATACTAAGAATATTAAGGATATTTGAATGTAATAGAATATTGCAGTTGGAAGAGTCTAGCCCTTTTTGAACCCATGTTGACTATGCCTGATAATTGCATTATTCTCTAAATGCCTTTCAAAGATTTTCAAAATGTATTTTAGAACATTTCCATAAAGAAGCAGAAGTTGTGCTATCTTGAATATCCAGGAGAGAATGTGACAATCTGGGTAAAGATTTTTGTCTCTTTGAGACACTCTTGGATGTTTACCATCTCTCTTCCAAGTTATGTTAATTGCAATTAATGCAGGGTGTTTATTGTAACAGGAGCTGGGCTTCGATGTTCCTCGGGTCCCTTCCAGCTATCCATAGAGGATATTCTATGATTCTATGAACACTTAAAAACTCTTCTCCAAAATGAAGTTTAAAATGTTCTGCAAGCTGGCAGTCTGTTGTTTGCTCTGTGTGTGTGTGTGTGTGTGTGTGTGTGTGTGTGTGTGTGTGTGTAATTATACCATCTGCAGGATAAACAGAAAGTTGGGGAAGTGGTTGTCAGGTTGTCAAGCCTTTGAATGGGCTGTGTAACCTTTTAGTAAGATAGCACATGGAACATTTAAGTGGCCATTTCTTTTCTTGGTCTGTTTACAGATAGCAAAGGGTTGCTTAAAGCACTTCTGAAATGTGGTGCTTAGGCTCACTTGTGCGACGTATTTTGGTGGAGTCTTTTGTTTGCTTGTTTGTTTTCAGAGTTAATTATATTTTTATTTATTTAGTGTGAATGCCAGGAATAGTTATTCTTTGGTTTACAAGAAGATTTCTGGGAAGATAATTAGAAGTTGCTGCTTCAGGTGTCCCTTTAGTTCTCTTATATTAGCTGAGAGAAATAATCTTGACCAATTTGTATTTTCTTTTGAATGTGTTGTTAGCTGCTAGAAATTATGTGGAAAGTACTGAAACTTCATATTCCTGGGGAAAAATATCTTCTGTTCTCAGTTGTTTGGCTTTATCCTCTATTCTTATTGTACCCACATTTTGCTGCCTCCTATTTATCAGGAGGTCCCTTAAGTTAGGCAAAATACCAAAGGTGGTTAGAGGCAGAGACTTGTCAGTAATGATCCTGCAGTGATTGTTGTGAACCTTGAATGGGACTCAAGTGCAGTTTTATCCACTTGGCTTCTCACATTTTGTAAGTGTGTTTTTGAAAAGAGGAAGGGGTTTATGTTTTAATAATAAAAACTCAAGTCAGTTTGTTCACATGCAGTGACTTAGTCAAAGCTTGGAAGTCTTTCCTCCCTTGATTTCTGTGGTGCCAGAAACTTAGAATACCCACTTTGTTAGCTGATCGTGGCATCTTCCTGCCTGCAGTAATTCCCTGTGGGAACGGGAACAGTTTTAAGTGTGCTCATCCAACTGGACTTGTAGAAACTGCACTGTCTGCTTGTCATGCAGAAAGAAAGATGCAAATCCTAACTAAGATAAAACAATAGGAACAATAGGGGTGTTTTACAATTTCAAGCAGTTCTGGAAAATAAAGTATTATGTGCCAAGATCTGACACATCATAACTCTGCCACTATTGTTCTCCCTCCCTGGCAAAGAGAGGAATAAAATGGGGTAATGTGATTAACCTGCCGTATAGCTGATGAGAAATACTGTGAAAGCAGAGAGAAGAGAGGGAATTCAGGAAGATAATTCAGCAACATTGCTGGTTTGTCCTTTCCCCTCTGTATGGCTGCATATCAGGGAGGCTGATGAGTGTTTGCACCTCTCTTTTAACTATAAAGATCAAGTGTATTGAGAAGTCCTGCTGATGTTGTATCTGCTACTGCTTAAGGAGGACTGATCAGAAAAAAAATTGTCCTCTGAAAAACCTGATGCATAGTTGGAATTTATAATCTATTACAGATAAACCACTCCTGAAATTACATTTTTCAAAGAGCAGCTCTGCTATACTGTAGTGCTCTAGCATCATTCTGTTGACTAGAGAACAAAACAAAAGCACTTACTCATCCACAGATTTTTAGTGAGTAACTCGTGTTACTCACTAAAACGAGTATGCGAGAGAGAGAGAATGAGCTCTTGACTGGGTTTAGCATCTGTTGCAGTGTACTTAAGAAATTGGGTAATATTTTGTGCTTCTTCCTATTATTTCTCTAACAGCACATACTTCGAATGAGAAGAAAGGAGCTGCTGTACACAAGCTGGACATTCACCCATCCCAGTTACCAATGTGCGGGTGTGGCAGTGTTTACATGGGGTGGCACAGCTCAGGTCTGAACTTCCTGTGCAGGCTGACTTGTTGCCATGATAAGTGTTTTGAGAATCATGGGCTGACATCGACTCGACAGTTAACTTGAAGAGAATAATTTAATGAGCAAGTCATAATGCTTTCAAGACTTTGCCTTTGGACAAGCTCACCTTTCTTGCTGATACATTTGAAGCCACCCTTCCTAGGGAAGCATGTGAATTTTGCAAGATTCATTCTCTATGGAATTGCTTTTCCAGGATCCTTTTTCCATTTCTTGAAAAAGTCTTTAACAATTCTGTATCAGCCAACTTTGCTTCAACTTTCTGTGGATTCATGGTGCTCCTGATGCAGCTGGCTTTCCAGTGGTCTGCAGAAATGTCCTTGCCATCTGCTACAAATCCTTTAATCTTTCATGTCTCCCTTTTGCTGGGAAGACAAATAATCATGTCGGTTTTTCATGAGTCTGTCTGAGGTTGATAAAGGAGCCCTTAGCCTGGCCCTTACGTTGGTATCAGAGTGTCACAGTGGGTCTCCCAGGAGGTTCCCACTTGTCCCTGCTGGACAGCCTGTGGGTACCTCTCATTCCAAACGTTTGTGTAGGGTCCTGAAGAAACATACATGCCATCCTTTGGCTCTGCTCATGTTTATGGAAAGAGGCTTGGGGCCTAACCGTGTATTTTGCTCTTGTTCTTTGTTATTTGAAACACATGACTATAATTCAGTGAAAGACTTTGTGGTAGCACTTTCCATGCCTCTTATGCTAACATAAATGTGCTTGTTTGAAACATGACTTTTGGATCTGTATAAAACCAGGAAAGGCAAGGGGCAAGAGGGACGGGATTGAAGGGGAGGAAATCAGGCACAAAGAGAGCAGGTGCAATATGTTTTTGTCTACTTTGTTAGATAACCTTGAAGAATAACAAGGGGTTTAGGAGGTTTATTGGCTGAGTGCCTGCTGTGAATAGAGATGTATTTCTATAACCTGAAGGTGAGTTATGTGCCTTGTCACAAAGCTGTTCATGTTCCTAGGATAAGACTAGTGTTTCTTTTCTCCTAATTGTTTCCTCCCCTCTCCTGATGTTTGCTTGAATTGAGGTGGTCTTACAGAGCCAGAATTTGCTTTCGTAAGATGTTTTGTGCTTTACTATTGCTGTGATATACTGAGCCCTTTTCTTTTTCTTTTTTTTTTTTTTTCTTCTTTTTTCTTTTTTTTTCTTTATAGTGGTGGGAGAGAGATTTGGTTTGTTGATTTATGTTGGGTTTTTTTTTTCCCTTGCGGATATTTATTTCTTCTGTCTGATTTCTCCCTCACACAAGTGCCAAGACATTATGGGTTAAATGTGAAAAAGCATTTCTGCTTAAATCAAACAGTAATATAATGTGGTATAATTTGAACATCTGTGAAATGTTTTTTAATATCATGGGTTTATAGCTTTGTCCAATTCACTGGTGATTTAGATTATTTTCAAGAGCCTTAAAATGATAAAACTGTGCTACAGAATTAAAAAGAGAAAAACAAAAACCAGAAAAACCAAAACAGCCCGCAACTTTTTAAATTTTCTTATTCTGTTAATGGCACATTATGAAATATGTTCAGAGCTACTTGGCTGCAATAGCATCTTGAAAGACAAATGGGAAGGTGATGGAACTGTTTACTGAGATTAGTCTTTCTGCTTGGATCTTGCTTTTAACATAATGTCCTGTGTTAGAATTCTGAATGAATTCCTCCCTGGTCTTCCTTACTTTGATGGGTACTGGACTCTTATCACCATTTTAATCTCTTTAATTTTCTCTTTTGCCAAAAAAATCCCATGATTTTGCAAAAAGAGTTTAGCTACTCCAAAGTAAGGGTGAGGCTTGCACTGCTGGTGCTTAGCTATTGCCTGCAGAACAGAGCAAAAAAAATCTAAACCAAATCCCAGGCCACTGATACATGTTTCATGATTGTATTCATGGTGTTAACTCACAACAAAAAGAAAAAGCATGTTGGTCCATAACAAAAATTTTCAAATAAGGGAATTTGGTTTTTTCTTTTTATCCTCCCTCTTTCAAAAAGATGTTTTAACAAATTTTAAGAAACTAGTACATAAGTTAACGCCTTTTTACATACGCCTTTTTCTCTTTTTAACTTGACCCAGCAAAACCAGGACAGTGTGTGTCCCTGGCTGACATTCTCTCCTGTGAGAGGCAGGATAGCTTGTACAGCTGAAACCTGACAAGGTAAAGCATTTGGCACAGGACAGCAGCGTAAATCAGGTGCTCACTGTATTAACTGCCCCTGGTAATGCTGCTTCTGGGTATAGGCTGCAAAAGAATCTTCTGTGATGGGTTAGTTTCAAAGTGATAAATTCTCTCAAATCATACTTGTTGAAATTTGTCCTTTCATGGAATGTTTTTTATGAAATCTTTGTGAGTTTTCCTTGGGAGTCTGTGCAGTATTGATGGATCATGCAGCCACTTTGAGAAAAACTGAAAAATAAGTTCTAATCTCTTTACCACTATAAAACTTTAGTAATATTTCCTAAAGAAATTTTTTTTTGAAGTAGTTAAGCCAAATTTCTGAAAATAATTGCAGAATGGACATCTAGACCATGCTGTGACTTTGCTAAACACACCTATCAGTTCATTTCTTTTGCATACAAAGAGAAAAGAAGTACTTTGTGTGGCTGGTTTCTGAGTTTTCCCTGAGCTCAGCTTAGAAAGCAAACAGGCACTCTGTGATGTATCTTCATCTGTGAGAATGATTTAACACCAAGAAATGTCAGTATTAGCAGAGGAGCAAGTGAGTGTAGAGCAAATGTATGCTAAATGCCTCCAGCGAAACTATTTGTGAAAATTCAATGGAATGTTCAGAATATTTAAATAAAGAAAAAAGAAAGGAAGCCAGTTGTGTCAGCACTATGATTTTGTCTGTTTTCTACCCTGCCCCCTCAAGTTTTAAGAAATCCACTTTTTTGACTTCCAAAGTGAGAGACTGTTCTGCTATGTGTTTAAGAAAACTGGGTTTGGGTGTAAACCAGTAGCCTCTGGGCAGCCCTGGCATGTGCAGCAAATGGTGTGAGCAAGTGTTAAAAGGACTTTTGTTTGCTGCTTCCTGTGTGCTATTGTATTTGTTTGCTGCTCAGTGAATAGTAGTAAGGCATAAAGAAGAATAAGCTGAAGTAGTGAACAGCAGAGACGTCCCAAAGAAACTGATTAATGTCTTAAGGTGCTGAATGGCTCAAAAAATGCAGGCTTGCTATTGTCAGTTTTAATTTTCTCTGGGTGTATTTCACATGTTACTTGCATCAGTCATCATACAAAATGGGGTACTGGGTGTGCCTTAATTCTTTGTGACAGTGCTATTTCTACTTCTGTTTATTCTTTGTACTTTCACTTATTTGTCTTCTGAGGTCCAGGCAACAAAGAAAGATGCCCAACCTCATCACAATTTAAGAAATGTCATTATTCAGATCCCCTCTTTGTACTTTGTCTAAATTATCGTGGACCTTTTTGCATGATCCAGATGATGATATATTTTGGCTCTTCTCTGGTAAAATTTGCTGTGATGAGTTTTGGGTGTTCAGTAATAAATACACAGAGAGAGACAGAAGTCTGAAGGCACAAATTTTTTAAGTGATATTTAAATAAAAGTGCCCATACTCTTGCACTCCTAAACAGTACCCAAATCCTACTGCAACGTTGTGCCAGCCTCTTTGGGCTGGGCTGTAGTTATTTTCAAAACTAATGATGAGCTTATCTCTATATAATGAAACTTCGTGCTCCTCTGTCTTGTGTCTGAGGTCTATTTCTGGCTGAGGCTGCCGAAAACTTGATGGTACATCTTGAATCTTTGTAGTTGGGATAGTTTCAGATAGTCACAAACCCCAAGAAATCATGGTATTTTGAGAAACACAGAAGAGCCAGTGTAAATGTTCACTCTGGATGTCAGTGCCATCAGTGGTACCGGTATTGGTCTGGAACGGGGAAGGGGCTCTCCCAAGTCAGTTCTGTTATATGAGTTATTAGCAGGCAGCTAGTTTGAGTTGAACCATGGCTGAGCTGTTCACCTTGTAATGTTTTCTTTTTAGTTTGCTGAACATGTGTCAAGTTTTTGTCTGGTTCAGATCTGAAGGAGATACAAGTTCTGTAATTGATAGTCAATACTTTAACAGTATCAACAGAACTCACCTGGGGTTAACTGAGTTTTGACGTATTGAGAAAAACATACTGTAGAATAATGGGATTTTATAAAGTAGGGATGTAAGTTTAAGAAATGAAAACCATTATAGAGGGCAACTTCTTAACTTATCATTAAAATACTGAGTGGTTTATTAGGTTTAATACCATTATGCTGTGGCTGACATGTAGGCTGCAGGCTGCACTAACTTCATATGGAGAAAAGGCAGGTTGACTTCATGAGTCTGCAGCAGTGGATACACAAAGTTTAAGTCTCAAAAATCCACTGTGTACAACAAATGCAGAGAGTTTTATTAATACATACAGCATTTAATGCAGTTCAGTATCTCTGTAAAGTCATTGCCATGTAGTCTACTGACCACATTTTGCTCATTACTGCTGAAGTGACTTAGGGGATCTAAGACAGAATGTAGAGTGTAGTATCAGGGACTCTTGCCTTGTTTTTACTTCATCATTTAAAATGTTAAACAGCAGGAAGGTTTCTCATGAGAGGCTCAGATTTTCCTTGGTTCCAGATATCTCCAGTGCCATCAAACTGCTGAGCATTATAAAGTAATTTTGTAATGTTGTTTATCAAATTAAACTTGAAGCAGTTACTCTCAAGCTGTTTATCTTGGAAGTTTGTTACTTCTATTTTAGGCCTGAAAAAACATTTGAATTTCCTTTGTGTTTCCTTCCATCTCCTAATTGAGTCCACTGCTGTGCTATCATTCTCTATAAACCTTAGTTTAAACAATACACTCCATTTAAAGGAAAAGTAATAGCAAAATCACTAATAATTTAGTGCATCAGAAATGTCTTGAAATTGTAAATATTTAATTTTAAGAAAGTTTAAATATTTTGCTTTTGAAAGCTAGATTCCAGTGAGATTTATCCCTAAAACTGAGGTACCTAAAATTTCACTTATTTTCCAGCTCTGTCAGGTCTCGGCCAGTTGAAACGAGTTTTAAAACAAAAAATAAAATACTTTTGTGCAAAGTGAACACCAGTCTAGCTTCAGGCATCCAAGGTGATTGCTCTCTACTACCTTCTGGATGTACCTGCCTTGCCCAGTATGTATGTGGGATACATACATAAGGACAAATATTTGAGTCCTTCTCTAGCACCAGTCTCCCCTTTTCTGTCAGGACTTTAAAGATCCCCACAGCATGCCCACGTGAATGCCTAAGTGTGGTAAAACCTTGCCAAATGTAGCCACAGTTTTATTACAATAATGTCATCCTGTACCAGGAATTGCTCCTTACTGAAACAGAATGAAGCAGACCAGCCTCAGTCTCTGTGGTGCCAGTGTGACCGTGCCCATGGTGTGAGGGCTGTACCAAAAGAGCCTTTTACTGATTGAAGACAAAAACTGAAACAAACAAACAAGCAGTCTAGGTACTCCACCTTTTCAAAAATAGTCTTAAGGAATACATTGGATATAAGAATTTGAATTTCAGACAAAAGCTTTCCATCTTCATTCTAATCCTCTGAATAATGGTTGAGCTTTATTTTTAAGTAACAAAATTTTGCAAAGAAGCCTGAAGAATTCCTTATATGATAGCTTGTATTTGGATGTCTTCATTGTGATCTAGCAGTTCAGTCATCTAGCAGTTTCATTTCTGTGTGCTAATGAGTCCTCAACTCAGTTTTGAGCTCTCTAATTATTTTTTATCTTTTATTGGTGCTGAATATGCTTTTCTGCCAGTGTTCTGTAAGTACACTAATAAATCTTCTTGCAAGAATATATTTAATAAGAAAACAGTTCACTCTGCAAGAAATCTGCAATTTTAAAAAATTTATTAATCTTGAGTTCTTTACTGTGAGAAGGGTCTGCATAGTTCTTGCAGGTAGTGCTTGTTCTCCAGCTTGTTTGTGAGAAATCTATTGTGAAGAGCAGTATTTAAAATCCCAAGCTGTGTTGTTGACCTCTATTATAAAGCCCATGGATTAGGTGATACTCTGATCTGTTCCCCAAAGTAAGAGCCACAAGATTAAAGTGCATTTGTAGTGTAAATATTTGTATTTGCTCTCAAAACTCTCCCTGCAGAAGCTCTCAAAATAATACTTAATGTGCATTTTTTCAGAAAATCCCACCAAAATCTTCACTAGCAACTCTATTCAACACGACCGAGTAAAGCTTATCTTTCTTAAAATTGTCTGAATAAACCTCCTCCACCATAAACACTTAGGATTTTAAATTCAGCATACCTGTTTTCAGTACTATTTTAAATGTTTGATGCTTCAAAAATTGTTGATTCTGGGTTTAATCATCATGTAAAGAACAGCTCATTTAGGAAAATTTTCAGGTATTTTTACTTGATGAAATCAAATTGCAGACTTTGAAACATGGCTGAAACATGGGGAATTTTCCAGTATGGTGTTCATGGAACAGTTCAACAGAAGCAGTAGGAAGCGTTCAGTACTACTGCCTGATCAATGACATCACCACTGTTATTGTAACTTAAGGCTCACCAAGATTTTGTCAAAGATAGCTTCATTTACACAGGGTTTACAAATGTCGCTAGAACAAGGAAATCTTTCATTCAGTTTGCCTGTAACCACCTCCAGGCTAAAGATCAGGAGGAGAACAGTAGTTGACCTGTAGTCATCCTCCACCGTAGACGCTGTTGGCATCCAAATACTCTCTCCTAAGAATACCTTGAACTGTGCTTTTCTTCCCCAAACAGATGATTCCTCATTGCTGTGATAGATGAAAGCCTGAACATCAAAGAGGAGCAAATACTTAAGGAAGAATAAGGAAACACAGCTATCTGAGGAACCCTGTGTGGATAAGCAGCAGCAGCAAGCATAGACGTTGAGCTGAGAGTGAGCGGCCTTTTGGATTTGAGGGAGTGAAAGGGCGGTGTTCGAGCTGATCCTGTGCGGAGCATCGCTGCCATTCACGTGTTAAGTGGGGATCATGGCAGCAGGATGTGCTGCACGGCCAGCCCGAGACCGAGGTTGTGCAGTTTCTTTGGACATCTGTGTATGAGCACACGTGTGCTTGCAGTCAGCCCGGAGGAGCGTTCGAAACCAGATGGAAGGTCTGGGTAATGTTCACGTCACCTCATAGCATTTCACATGTGGCTTTTTCAAAGCAGGCAATAGTAGCAGTGCAGCGCAGGCAAAGATCTTAGCTCAGCCACAGCCATAGCTCTGATTGTTACCTGAACTGGATGGTGCAGATGCCTTCTGTCAGTAAATACATGACAGTGACACGCCGTGTAGAATTTGCTGTATTTGCCGCAGCAGTGCCACAAATGACTTAACGTCCAACAAGTATAAAAGACAAAGGAATACAGTGTCTATTTCTGCATGTACAAATAGGAGTAATTTTACTTACTACTGGAAATAAGGCTTAATTAAGATGATTTTGGGGATGGACAGTAGGGAAAAGGGGGAAACTAGTTTAAGTACCTTTCACAGTACCTTGATACAGAGCCTTTTGTGCGTACATCAGCAGTTTAAAGAGAGTCTAGCTTAACTGGTTGGCATACATAGCTCTACTTAAATCTAAATGAACTTCTTTTCTTGCCTGCCAACTGCTGAGACCTGAGGAACCCAAGAATAACTGTTTCATTCTCACAGTCTGGTTCCTTTGTTGTGAGAAAATTCCTTGCATGGACTCAGCATCAGCTGCAAGAGCCTGGCACAGAGTCTGAAAGCTGATTTGTCCTACTCTATGCAATGTACATTTAGTGGTGTCTAGGAATTTGTTTTAAAATGGAGATTCTAGAAATCTCACCTATTTTGAACCCACTGACTTCATGCACATGCGCACAGATACATGTAACTGAAAATGCACAACATCTGGAAGACGGCTGTAAATGCCATTGACTTTTCCAAGTGGTAAAAAGATTGGATAATGTTTTATGTCAGCTTCTGATAATATCACTTCTAAGGAATATTTTTCACATCTGAATCATCCATTTGTTTTCATGCTGTTCTCTGTCACTACAGCTACTTCAGGACTTTCTCACATGATCTGCCAAAGATTAGTCACTGTCCCGGTGACATTGTGTACAACCTCCTCTTCTCCCATGGGCCAAGGGTTTTACTCCAGTTGTATTGTGGTGGTAGTTTGGGTCAGTGCTTTTGTTGTGGCTCTTTGGAGATGGGTCTCTGATTTTGTTTGCTTTAGGAATTGTGAGGGTATAAAAAGCTCCTGTTGTGGTAAAACAGCAGAAACATCTGCTGAAGAGTGGGAGGAGGAGGAGGCTGCTAACCAAATGCAGCAGCAGGGAGCTTGCAGTTCCTCCTCCTCTGCTCTCACCGCTAGATGTGAACCTGCTGTAATAAAAGGGCTGGCACCACAACACAGGCTCCAGGGGGAAACAGGTCTCAGGTCAGCCAGCTAGAGAAACCTCAAAAGAAAGCATTAAAACTGAATAAACATTGGAAATAGTTTTGGTAGATTAATTCACTCCATTCTATCTCTTAATGCGGTTCGTGTGTAAACTCCAGGGAAAGAGAAAGCAAGGCAAACTTGTGCAGCCTGCTGCTTCTGAAAGTAATGTCAGCCTTTACACATCAAACTTTTGATTCCTTTATTGAAAAATGAGTGAAAAAGGTGGAAATCACATCACTAGAGGTCGGTTTCAAATCATACTCTGCAATAACCACCTGAAGCATCTGTACTTCTTGTTTGCTGCAACTGAGTGTGTGCAGCCTGCCCTCTGTTTGGCTGGCTTGAGCAGTGAGAACAGCTCGCAATTCTTTTATGTGCAGCATGCAGAACATTTCATCATCCTCTCAAAAGCAAGGTGCTTATAAAATTACTGATGATCTCTTGCTTTTATTAGGATCAGAAGGCAGAAAGTTCTGGGAAGCAGTAAAGAAGATAGGGAGGTAGGTTTCTTATGAAATAGAGACAGAATCATAATCTCAGGAATGTGGTTGTGAGCTTCCTATGAGAACAAAACAAATACACACTAGAAATTTGGTACGCAAATATTAGATCATCTTACTGAGAAGATGTAAAAAATTAAGGGAAAGCTTTAAGGTACTACGATCTAACCTAGAGGTCAAATTATTGGCTTTCGTAGCTTTACAACATCCTTTCACCTTACTGATTTAATCAGTGTTCACACAGTCAGGACAAGGTGTGGAGAGCCAGCACAGAAATGAAATAGCAGTCTGTGTGTTTGATCTCTGCTCTGAAAACCATGTTTGCCCCTAGATCTGGAGAGCTCTCTGCTCCAAATTCTTTCATATGGGTTCTAAAGATGAGATGGGTGGGATTGAAACAGAGCAGTTCTTCTACCCATCTCACCTGGTGCTGCTCTGTGTTGGGAGCAGGGGAGCTGGGAGGAGTGGAGCAGTGTCAGGGCAGTGAGTGTCACGTGCCTCGGCTGAGAGCAGTCCCGGTCCTATGGGATGTCTGGCTTAGAGGTGGCAGGAGCTGCCCTTGCCCCATTATCCCCAGACTGCAGAGGAAAGGTCAAGACTTTCAAATGGGTTTTGAAGCCATTTTTTACCTCTGCTTTCTAACTGCTGCTGCTGCTGCTATCCAGGGGTTGACGATGATGGTGTTTGGCTCTGACACTCTGCTAAGCTTGGGTGTACTCAAGAGAGACTGTTTGCAGTGTCTGTACACCAGCAGTTATAATGAAGCATCTACCAAAGACGTGTTTGTATTCTAAATACACGTGGCTAACGCTCAAGATTGCAAATGCTGGTATTCTGTAGAGGGCTCCACAGAATCAACCTTGGAGTGACTGATTTCTGCCTTTATTCAGAAAGCATGGCGCTTCCATGTAGTCTTGTGTAGATGCTGTCAAGCAAAGATGTGGTTGTGTCTTTTTGGAAAAGCTCTTGTGAGGATCAGTGCTTTAAGTCTATGATGTGTAATAAGATAAACATTTGCAGTAGTGGGTAGTTAAACTTTATTCTGGTCTTGTAAGTTTTTATACAGTTCGGGTAGTAATACATTTTGGATCAAAAATGGCTTACAGTCTTTCATGTTGCCTGTCAAAACAGCACACCAGATTGCTACCAGATATGGATTTGATGAATTTTATCTTTAAGTTATGCAGATAGGGAGCTTATAATTGAGTGATACCGTGTTTCTTGGTAGAATCTCAGTAACTGGGCCCATGTTTGGACCGAAGCAGAAAGCTGAAAGGGCTAAAAAGCATCCATACCTGTCATGCCTGGAGTTTTGGTGAACATTGCTATGCCTCAGCTTTGATGGACAGGAAGGAGAAGGGTCATCCTTTATCTCTGGTGATTCATTTGTGTGCCAGAGGAAGTCAATGGCAATGGTCATCTCAGCATTGCAGCCTTTTGAGTTTTTAGAATATTAAAGGTAACAGGAAGAGGTTTTGTGTGTGGAACTTCTCTTATTGGCACTCTGTATATTTCTTTGTAAAAGGTCCTTGTTTTTTAGAGTAGAGGTGAATCCACTCTGGATGGCAAAGGAGCTCAGAACTCATGTGTTTCATCCTATGTATCTGCTGGATTTCTTTCTCTTTGCTTTAAAACAAACCCCACGAAACATGTGATTTAACTTCTCTTTTAAACCAGTTGAAATTACAGTTTATCTTTTGTTTATGAAAGCATTGTTTAGCTTGAAAAGGAAAGAATAGGAACAGTAATTTGTGACCCAGGTCAATCAAGCACTTCTGCATTTTGAAAACTCAGTTCCTCTAATTTCCTAACAAGTTTGGGTGCAATTTTCCTTTATGTTTTCTGGTTTGTTGGGGTTTTTTTTGTTTTTTTTTTTTTAACTTTAAAACTTCCCTCCTCCTTTTTCTTGTCATTTGGTCAGAAATATTGAGGAACTGAAGTTTCTAAAACCCCAGCTCATGGAATTGTGGGTTCCTATGGGAGATCTCAGCTTTGGGTGGGAGCGTAAGTTCATATATTGCTTTTTGTTTGCTTTTTTAAATAAGCAACTTCGACTTTTGATCTGCCTAAAATGAGCAAATACCTCAATAAAACCCTGAAATAATCCACAGTGCTGGTTATATAGTGTGAAAATTGTTAGCAATTTAGCTTGAGTTTTAATGTCACCTTTTTTTTTAACATACAACCTTACTGATTTTTTGTTTTGGGTTTCAGTCTTTGTATGCAGACATAGGTGCTGACTTACGATATTTCACCCAATAATTATGAAATACTGTTTGGTACTTTCTGGAGCATCAGTCCTTCCTTTCCCATCTTGTGTCATGAGGTAAAAGTCCATTTCCATTTGCAGCCTTCTGACGCCTGTACCCAAGCTATCGGTGATGAATGTTCATCCATGATGAATATTGTCCTCAAAGCTTTCTAGCAATAGAAACTAAACTTCTTCAGATGACCAACTAAAAATTCCATCTGATGTCCACTGGGCTCAGAAAATGTTGTAGTTGTGAGCTAGTGCTACGGGATGTTTTCACTTGGTTTGTCTTCATTTTTGGTTTTGTTTTATACTGTGTTGGCCCTGCAGTGCAAGACCACTCTGTGCGGACTAGTGTGACATGGATAATTTTTGATGGTGACTCAGAAGGGCAGTTCAGCCTTTAACTGGTTCCTGGTCACTCTAACAGGAGATAATATAAAGATTGAGAGAACCCATTGGTAAAACACTGAGCTTTTTATTTTGTTGTTTTCATGGTTATTCTTTTGTGATAGCATATAAAGTAGAGGAACAAACTAATTCTCTGGAACTGAGCAACACTGGGTAAACTGGTTGTATTTAATCATTGTAATTGTACCTGGTGTTAAACAATGTTTTATTTTGGTAGCTGGTGGTCTTCTATGAACACACCGTGCTTTCAAAGTCCCATCACCCAGCACCCGCCACCAGGCCTGTCAGCACTTTCATCTGAGCTGTCCTTACTCTTTCCTGCTGTGAGAAAGGATGACAGCTCATTTTATCTGCCTTGCAAGCAAACACAAAGGCTGGATTTCCTGCATGTTTTTTAATTCTCCTCCATGGGGATGAAGGCTTGTGTATGAAGAGACACTGATTAATGCCAGCTGTTTGATTTGCAGCTGAGGACGGGTCCCAGCTGAAACACTAGAGACATTTGTCACCAGGAGAACCAGTGCCCAGTTCAGAGACCTGAAACTGTTTCCCTTCAACAGGCTTTTCCAAGCACCTTAGACATAGAGATGGTAAATCTAGATCTTAACCTTGAGACTTTGTCTTCTGAATCTGTGTTATCTAATCTGTGTTCTGTAACTAATCTTTGTAAGGGTGATTAAGCCATTGTAACACTCAGTAGTAAACTATTTGCTGCAGATTTTGAAGAAAGAAAAGGCTATGTAGCTGGAGGTCTGAGAATATAGATGGTTGCTGAACAAGTGGGTGATATCAGACTTTTGATACGAGAGTTGAATTGAAGATTTTACTGGGGAGTTTTGCACCAGGGTCATTGTCCCCTTCTGCTCCTTTTTATTTCTGCCCCTTCTAATTTTAGTCCATCTCATCCCACTACTTCCTAAAAGAAGCTGTGAGCAGTTTGTAAAACAGGAACAAAATCTTGACAGAATAACTGATTTTTAAGAAACTGTTATGAGCAGGGCATCTTTCTAGGCAAACCTGATATATTTTACATATCCTTTCCCAGAAGGGGAATGGGCTCTAAGGAGTGCACTAAAGTTGGTTTGTAAACTTGTTACTGTGGGAAGGTCAGGATAGAGGAGACAGATTAGGGGCAGGAGAAAGAGGATTAAATGTCCAACAAATATTTATATAATAGTAAAGCCTATCAAATCTAGATTGAACCTACTGGGATATATCTATTTATGTTCTTTGCTTTGGGGTTTTTTCATAATTTGTATTCTAGAAATTTTTGTGGCATATGTATGTTGCTTGTAGCATGAAATTCTTTCTCCAGTTTTGCTGACAGGTAGTTGTTGGTATTTGCATGGGGTACTGCCATGTGCTGTAGGCCAGGAGCAGGGAACCGGCTCCTTTGCAAGGGGCCAGTGAAGCCTTTTGGACACCCTTCTGCAGGCCATGTATTAACACATGTCTTTGTGGTATTTGGTGATAGCATACAGAAAATCAGCCATTGGTCATATGAAATTAAGCTGTAGACTGTATATATCCTAAGAAGTGCTGGCTTCTGACTCCTGTCTGTTTAACTTATGTTCTATCTTAATGTGGTTCAAAAAGTTTAACTCAGTGCTGTATGACTCTTACAGTACACAGCTAAAATATACAGTACAGTGTTTGTCCTTTCAGCCTGGTTCTGCACCATAAACTGCTTTCTAAAAAGAAAGAAAACTTCTTCATGTTTGTATTGATTTCTGTGTTTCTGATGTAACTGAGGATGCTGGATTGGAGCTAGCAGGAGAGGGAACTGTAGAGTTAATTTGTGCCATATGGGTTCGGTTCTCCACCTCCAGGTGACTGCACTTGGGGCTTTCTGAAGCCCTGTCCATACTGAAAGTAATCATGTTCAGGTTGGCATATTGTCATTGAATATTATCATTGTTTTTGCTGTAACATTGAAATTTGACTTAAGGCATTTTTATATGTTTCCATCATTGAAAGAAAGTTAAGTCCTCTTTCATTTTTTGCTGTAACATTTAACATTCATGTGGCATATATTTTGAATTCCACAAGATAATACTTCTTTTTACAATGATACTTCTGACTTATTGTCATGAGAATCCCATGCTGCTCTTCCTGCTTTCCAATAGTTACTTGGCGAACTTCACAAAGAAGTTGAGTATTGTTAAGAAAAATGTATTTTGCAATGTGGCAATTACAGCTGGCATGAAAGTTGGTCAGAATTATTGGTTGTATGGATAGCTTGTTTGGTCTGACTGTTTTTCCTTTTAAGAGGGGCTCTGATTACTCTTTATTTTTACACATGATGTTTACTGTGATCTATAATTTTCTTTCATTCAGATGCTAAGCCAGCTGGATTCATGTTTCAAAACAAATTGCCGCCTCTTCTTATTTTAAAACTTTTTTTTAAATCCTGCTCGTTTTAGAAATCTTATAACTTGGCAGGCACTTCTGATTTAATAAAACTCTTTGTTCTTTCAGGGTGTTGTGGCCAAAATATTTTTTTTTTGTTTCTCCATGCGAATAGAATACCTTTTTAAAATTTTATTTTTCATTGTGTGCCTTATTAAACTGTAGATGAATTTTGCAGAGTTTGTTTCCTGGAGAGATTTCTCAAAGGTGATCCTGTTTTGCATGCAGCTACATACTTTGTCTAGCTACCTGTTTCTGTGTTGCTCTTGCACATTGTTTGACTTTCTCTTGCATCTTCCTCTGTGAATCTGCTCCTATTTTCCCCTTTATGTGTAAGTCCCTGCAGCCAGTTCCATTGCAGAGGAAGATTTTTCAGCAATGTTTTCTGCTTTCTGATATAGAGCGTTGTATTGAGGTGATCTATTTCTGTTACATACTGAGCTTGTTCATGGCAGTCTCTGCAGAATGACGATAGAGGTTGGGGCAGAGGAATGTAAATCTAGTTATCAAGAGCTGTGAAAGGTGCAGTGTAAATGAGTACACAGTGGGTTTAGAGTGATTTATAAACCTTGCAAATATGTTCCTCTTTGAAAGCATAGCTGAGCCTCTAAATCACTGATATCAGTATGTGCTCGCTGTTAGGATTAGGGACTCAAGGAACCTTTAAATCAGAGTGTGAGGGAAGGGTGTCAGGAGAGCGCTGAAGGTTGTATGGATGAGGATGAGGTGAAACAAGGAACATCACAACAGCTGTAAGAGGGACCATGTGGTGATGGGGCTGCCCATGTCAGGAAGCCGAAGCTCTTTTGCCAGTTAGCTGCACACCTTGGCATGGCCATCAGCGCCTCTCAGGCACTTCCCTCCGTGCCTGGGCAGTGCCAGCGGCAGCAAAATGCACGGTCAGGAGAGGATCAGGAATAGAGAAGGTAAGAGAGAGCAAATACAGAATAGGAAAAGAAAAAGCATTAGTAAATGCTAAAGCAGTGCGTTGTGCTGATGTTGCTGAGTTGTCATGCATTTACACATGTTGATGTTGGCTTTCCTAGTTTGTTAGAAGGATCTGATGCTGTTTGTAAAAGCATTTGAAGATGAAAAATGAATTTCCTGAAATGTATTGATGCGATCATTCCAGGCAAAGCGTAAGGCAGGAGCAAATGAGGTAACTGCAATCAAGTTGGTGCTTATGTTTGTATAAACCAGCATCTCTGACATGTTTATAACTAAGAGGTCTTAAAATCATTTCACTCAAAGACCATTTTATCTGATCTTTTTTGTTTCAATTATACTCCATTGAAATAACATGCTTGTGTAAATAACCTTCCCCAGTAAGAGGCCAAAAAGAAATATCTGTTATGTTCAGTTTCTGTGTAACCTTTGGCAAAATGTAAGGTTAAGGTTGAAAATAAAAGGTATTAATGGAGATTGCATCTAGAACTGCATGCAATGGCAGACTTTCTGAGTAGCTTATTAAATTGTAGCAATAAATAACTTGTAAGGTGCTGTAGCATCCAAAATTACTTTTTGCTTAGTGTGGGGGAGTCATGCGCTCCTTTGAGACAAGAAACAACCATCTGGGATGTGGTGTCAACCTGCAAAGTACAGGTAGTTCAGCATTCCCTAAAGGAAAATAAGGTATCCAGCAAAATACCTGAAAAAGAAAATAGCTAGATATTTGGATGAAGCTATTCTGATGAATATTATGTATTATTGATAATTGCTTTGTTCCATGAAGCAGAAGTAAGTATTACTGTGTTTGCAAGGTGAGACTGAGAACGAAACTTGATGCCGCCTCCCATCTGATTTTAGTTTGAGGGAAAGTTTTGTAAAATATCTGAATGAAGGTTCTTTTCAGTCTCCATGACTGATGACTGAGTGCTTGAAAAAATATGTATCATGGCATAGATGTTGTTTTGGGTCCCCGTCTCTGCTCTGATCTTTGGTATCAGCTTTGGCAGTCCCTCGTGGGTGGTAGCACAGCCAGGTCCCTGGGACCCTTCCAGTCTGCCCTACAGCAGATTTACTTTGGAGAACGTATTTTAGGGAAATTGCCTCCAAAAGAAACGAATAGTCTAGTCTTCTCTGGTAAGTATAAATGTTGGCTTGACTAAGGTTCCTTGAGGAAGAAGAAAGCTGAGTTCTGATTGGCATTGTAAAGTAGCATCTTTTGTGTGGGAGGCCCTTGGCGCCTCTGCAAGCGCCTTGTCTTTGGAGAAGCTCTGCCCAGTCAGTCAGAGTTTGCTGCCAGCCCAAATAGCTCCAGCAAGGAGTCAATGAGTGCTCTGTTGCCTTCCCTTTGTCTGGCCACATTTTAACAAAGCACCTGTGTTTGCGGGGTGGTGGAAATGCCGTGCCTTGCCGCAATAACCTGAGTGGGGGCTACATGAAAAGTTTCCATTTTTAGCTTTTCTAAAAATAATGAAAGGGATTGTCTGGGGCAATGTTGATATGAAATGAAACTTTGAACTACTGAGTAAATAAAACCACTGAACGTATGTGATTTGAAATTTTGAAGACGCCACTGTGAAATGGTTGACTTGTTCTTGTGTCTAAGTGGAGTGAGAGGTGAAGTTGACTAAAAAAAAAAAATTTATAAAAAAATCAGAATCTTTTTTATTCTTTAAGATGACAAAAGTAACATTGCATCTGACATTTAAGAACCAAAGCTTGTGTAAGGGCAGATGAAAATCTGTGGAGTAAGTACTTGGGAAGTTTGGCCTTCCAGGTGAGCAGCAGGCTCCAGGCTGCCGGGGCTCACAAGCCCCTGGCCTCCAACCCTGCCTGGATGGATGCTTCAGTCAGCTCCTGGGGCTCCCACCCTGCTCCAGCCTGGAGGTGCTGCCTGTGCCACCTCCTCGCAGGTCTCCTGGGGTGACAGGCAGGAGGAGGTGAGCTCTCTGCAGCCCCTGGCTCCACTTGTGTCAAGGCAGCACCTGTGGTCAGTGTGTCCCTGAGGCAGGAACCTCCTAAAGGATGGGGAATGAGGGATGAGAAACCTTTAGTTGGCCCCAGTTAAATTAATTTTTTGGCAGATTGAGGCTGTTTATAGTAGCAATTTCCTGACATTACAAAATGTGGGAGCTTGGGAAATTTGCAACCTGGAGAAGGCTAATAAATATTTTACTTGATATTTCCTTGTAAAAGCTTTTTCTCTTCCTGGAATGAGCCAACTATGTGTGTCAGAATGCCGTTTTATGAAAATCCTCAGGGTTTGGTAGTTGCTTGGGGATTTTTTGAGGTTATGGTTTTGTTTGTTTATTTTTTGTAGGGGTTTTTAATATATAAATAAAGCTATGATAATGTACAAAAAGTTGTTTTCCTAGCAGACTTTACTTTTCATTTAAATACTATAAAGCAGATATTTCTTTGACCTTTTTTAGTTGTCTTTTAGTAGAGCTAATGTACATTAAAATAGTATAGATTGTGGAGAAATAACTGCTTGTGTCAGGTTGACTTTTAGTGGAATACACTGATGTCTCAGCCAAAGCAGATCGATCAGTGGTCATTGCTGGCCTGTTGCTCACTATGGCGTGGAGGTCAGCAAGAAAGGATGGGAACAAAAGAAGCAAAGAGAACACAGTATATTTAAACCTGGGGAAAACTGCTTTTTCACTGAAGTCAGACAAATTTGGTATACTTTTTCCTTGAAGACAAAACTGATGGTATTCATAGTGCATTGTTTTATTTTTGCAGTTTTTGAGAGAGCTTACTTCTTTATGCCTTCCTGAATATTTACTTGCAAGCAGGTTATATGGTATTTATGGGCTTTTTATTTTTTTATATCTATGAGCTCCATCTCATGCAGCTCAGTGTTACTTTCCATATTCTTCTCTCTTTAGTTGTAAATATTGTCCCTGTCCTTCAACTTCCACTGTCTGCTGCTGTTTGACAGTCTTCTTTTCATAGTCTCGTTTCATTTGAGCATATATATTGTTTTCTTGTTATATGGAAAGATGTTTAAAGGAGAGCTAAACTGCCACTTCTGAGCAGTAGCTGGTAGAGCTAGAAGCCCAGTGGCAGCTGTCAATCAGGTTTTTGTTACATACGGCAATTTTGAGGCTGCTGTGCATCAAAATATTGTGGTTTCAGTTCCAGGTTGTTGGTTTGGTTTTCTTTGTTTTCTTTGTATTGTGCATTTGTATTCTTCACATACCCTGATTTGTTTTGGGATGTGTTGAAGCTTATTTTTGGCTGGGCAGTATCTGGTTTTCACTCTCACTGTTCACTGTAGTGGGTGGCCTCTGCTTCTCGACCAGCTGCTAAAGGTGGATATTGTGTAAGACTCAGTTTTGCATTTAGAAGTCTCTTATGTCATCGGCTAAGTAGTCAAGACACCTAGAGCAAGAGTTGCTGCCATTTCTTCTGGAGTAATTAATCAGAATTTGCACTGATTTTATTCACACCAGACTTTCAAGGGAGTGAGCGAAATGTGAATCTGTCTCGTCTTTTTCAACTTTCTGACTTTTCTGGAAATCCTGGTAAACAGAATGAGTAACTTCACAGAGCTTATTGATTTAAAGTCTGCAAACTGATGTCATGATTAATTGACTCAGTTTTAGCAACTGTTCCTGGGTTGAAGTATTATTAATGGAAGGAAATCAGGATAGAGTCCTTGCCTTGGCCCAGGAGCGTTTGTGTGTAGCTGGGATTGCCCCCATTCATTTGCAGTGGTCCAGGAACAGGTGATAGAAGCCTCCTGCTTTGGGGAAGACAGGGAGCTGTGGTTGCACCACCACACAAGGGTATTGCCTGTCATTCCCTGGAATGCAAGTAGCTTTATATAATACAGACTTTGTAACACTGATAAAAAATGCTTTCTACTACACGATTCCTCTCTGTCTCAGCAGCTTGGAAATGTGCTGAATAATACTTAGCATAATACATGGAAAATAAGATATTTATCAGGGGCAACCAAATCACTTTTGGCACTTTTTTGCTCTTCTTCAGTTTTGCATTCTTCTTTTTTTTATTATTTTCTCCCCTCAGGCTGTGCTCTGTGGGGGAAGCTTATTTCTAAGGAACAAAAATGCTGATACAATATTGAAGAGCGAAACTCAGCACTAAAGCTGCTCAACTAGTTGTGAAGTCTCAGGAGCATTCAGTACTTCCAGTTAAATAAGCTTTTTCTCACTTGGTTGCAATTTCCTAAGACTTGTTGCCATTTCACTAGGGGAAGTATTTTTAATGATCAATAAAGCTGTTAAACTCCGTACTTGAGACCCTAAATCAACCTGTTGTTCATTCATCACCAAGAAAAGGTGATGGGTAGAACCCCAAGTGTTGCATGAGTGCCACAGACCTTGCACCTTGCCCCCTGTGAGCTGCTGCTGCTCCCAACCTGAGGGAGGGTGTGCGAGAGCAGGCATGCCTGGGATCTGTCTGGCACCTGAATTTTTTTGTTATTTTATAAAATCAGTCACAAGCAAATTGCTTGGGTGAAAATTCAGGGTAAATTTTTATTAATTTAAAAGAAAATTTTTGACTGTCAGAGTCTTGGAAGGTCGTGTGAAAACGTTTGCACACGTCTCCTAAAACTTGAAATGAAATGGGAGGTAAAACAATCTCAAATTTAATAATTTTAAGATGATTCAATCTTTTTAAAAAGCAATCTTAAGATTTCTGAGCAGCAGAGTTTGACAGCATTGGGCACTGGCAAGATTTGAAAATGGCAAATACTTTCACTGTCATGTATTTGTAGCCAAAACAATAGGACGAGGCTGCAGCCCATGGTGGGTCTCAGAGCGCAAAACCAGAGAGGAAGGCAGGGTCTCTTTATGTGGGAATGTTCTTCTGACAGCTTGGTGTTGTGTGGTTGAGCTACAGCAATGCCAGATCTAGCAGCAGCTTTATTAATCTATGATAAATCTTATGCTCCCTTGAGTCTAGTCAGGCAGAAAGCTCTAAACTGCAAAGTGTAGGTTTGGGGCAGCATTATTCTTCTGCTGAAGTTAATCACTCACTGCTACAGCTGTTGGTGTTGCTCTGCATTTGATGCTCATGAAGACAAAGATGGAAAAGAGAGGAGTGTTCTTTTTCACTCTCAGATTTATGTTACGATTTTGTCAGACGCTTTTGGACAAGCATAATTTTCTTCTGTTGTTGCAATCTAGGACAAACTTAAAGTGAATCTGTTTTTTCTCATATTTCAAAGTAGAAAATATGGTTCAACTTCCAGGGGTCGAACCAATCCCTACTATTTCTTTCTAACTGCCTTTAGAGTTGCCTTTTTTTACCCCCCCATGACTGAGATCCAGCCAACACAGTCTCTTCTTCATTCCTGCCATTCAACATTTTATTGAATTTTGACTGCAATAAAACTAAAATTTATCTCTGAGTTTGCCTTCAAGCCTGTTTCTTAGTTCAGTTTCATTTGTGTCCAGATATTGTCTTCTGAAACTAATATACTGGAATTGCTTAAGTGGCAGAAATACTGTTCAATGATGCATGTTTTCTCTTGGACTTCCTGCCTACCAGGATTTAATGTAGTCTTAGAAAACAAGGAAGGCAACCATATCAAAGGCTCATATAGATGTCAGAAAGTATAAAAAAATGCCGTGTCTGTTTAGTATTGAAAATGTTTCCAATGCACTGGGAGCATTTTCTGTTGATTTGTGTGGGATGCTTAACGTTTCCGCCAGGTTTTCTGAGGCAGGAGCAAGTGAAGAAGTGCTGGGACTGGTGTTGCCACTTGGCTATCAAAAACCAACTGGTTTTGCAATCCAACTGCATATAAAGGAAAATGCAGTTAAGAAATCAAAAGAAAATGAACAAATAAAACTGTGTAAAATTGGTGAATTATAAGGATCTGGTGAAGGTATAAAGTAACTGCCAGTTCGCCTCAGAAATTCCATGCAACTCTACTTCTGAGTCAGAGGGATAAAGAAAAAAATCCAGTTCCTTTCAGGCATGGGGGGAGAAGTAGCTGGCTGGAATAGAAAATAGAAGGAAAAAGAGATTTTAAATGAAAGTTTAGGCTTTGAGAAATGCACAGGCAGACCAGGTGAGCAGTCCAGGAGAGTCTGAGGTTGTTGGCAGTGTGCCAGAAGGCCACCAGGCATTTTGGAAGGGGCCAGGGGAGTGACAGGAGACAGAAGGAAATATTGGAGGTTTGGGGAGACCTTAAAGGGGTCTCAGATGAGTTTTCATTTTTAATTTTTTTAAAATCAACCCAGGACTGAATCCAAGTTTCTAGTCAAGTGTCAAACCTGCAGATAAAGACCTACACAGAAACCTGGCTTGTAGCTGCTCTTTCCATTTAAACATGTGTAGGTGACATGCTTCGGCCATTTCATTGACCTTTTCTGGTCTAGACCTGAAAAAGGAACACTGCAGATCTCCTAAATGTTGCTTGTTACCTAAAAGAGCAAAAATACAGCCAAGTACAGGTGTTGGGCTGGGTGAGAAGCACTAATCCTCCAACTCCCCAGTGGCAGCCATAGGGGCTGTGAAGGATGACCTTTATCCAGGCATCACCAGTTAATTTTTGTCTTAGTTAATGTAAGTGGAAAGAAATTTAGGTTGTTGTAACATCACTGAGTGTCAAATCTAGACCAACTTCTTGTTAGTGGTATTCCAGCAGCCAAAACCATATTGACTCTCCCACATCTGTTGGGTTTGCAGGGTAGGAAAATGTTATGGGGCTAACCAGGCTTACCCAGGAGTCACCGCTGTCACTGATATCACAAGACTGACCTTGACCACTGATTTTTTGTCAGGCCAAGAGTCCTTTACAGCTGTGGTGTCAAACAGAGAAGCTGGAGAAATTTTTTTCTTCACCATGTGAGGGGTGAGGTGAATGAGATATTTGTCCAGTACTGCTAACAAAAGTTTACTTAATGCAGAGTGGAATTCTGATCTGCAATTGCCTTAATCCGCATTCCTCAGTTTTCTCCTGACCTCAACCAACCACATACCCGTGCCACAATAACACACTCTGATTGTGGTAGTGCACCTGTGCTGGATAGGTTTCCTGGCCAACTTTTTGTTAGGATTTTCCACTGATTTTATCTTTAGACGGTAATGATTTTATTCCTTACAAAGGTTTTCAATCAAGTTAACAAATTTCTTCTGGAAAATTACTTTATCTAGATACATTCAAAACTAATCTCTTTTAAAAATAACTTGCTATTGGTCAGTTTAAGTCATTCCTAAGAAGTTTGGTTAGGTAGAGAAAAGTGTCTGGAAATAACAATACTTTCAATTTTCATGGTTGTAGTATGATCATTAAGAAATAATAAAGAAAACAGAATTGCCAAACAGACAAGTTATCAAAATGTGTGCTGGTGTTCTGACCACAAATCACCAGTTCTGCTGCTTGAATGCATTTTATGTCGTGAGGACTTTGAAATAGGAGCAGTAAAACAAAGCACATTTTATCGAAGAATATATGTAAGGTCTGCTAAAAATAAAGCCAAATCCTTGCCGCTAGAATTGCAGTGGAGCTGGATGTAATATCTTGTGTCTTAGTAAAGGAATAACGTCTATGTTGGCAAATAATGAATGTGAAATGAACTCCTTTTTTTCACCTTTTTTCTATGCTTTATATCAGTGTCTGTGTTTTAAATCAAAAGTATGCTTGCAGAAACCAGTGTAGGTTCCATTCATTTTGTTAATCATTACAACTTTCCACTTCAGCTCCTTCTGAGTGAACTCAGTTCTTGAGTGTAGCCAAACTGTTCTTACTTGTCATTGATTTTTAATGTATGGTGGCCTAAGTGTCCAGTAGCAGATGAATAAGCTTTTTAGGAGTAGTTGGAGTAAATGATCTGATACTACACAAGAGCTTTTACTATTTTATTTGACTTTCATTTGGTAAATAGATGTATTTAATTTTGCTGCTACTCTGTAAATAATTATACTACAACACAAAGCCAAACTTAGGAATTGTTCAGCAACAAAAAAGAATCCATGAATTCCCATGTCTGTTTGAGTCCTTCTGAAGTGGAGCACACACCTGCTTTTAGGCTGCAGTAGACGCTGCTTGCACAGGGTCTTTTTGCAGTGTACATACCTGCTGTGTTTGGCACACAAAGGCTATTTTCTGACTTGTAACATTACTTGCCTTGTAGAAGGTGAAGCAAACACCATCCTTTTCCATACATGGTACAGTAGTTAATTCAGAAAATGCAGGGGTTTCTTGGATCTGTCACTTATGGGCAGCCTGGTGGTGTTGGTTCACTTAGTTCTGGTCAAGTTTTCTGTTTTAAATTTGATAAGAGGGATTTTAGACTTAGGCTCTTTGGATTCATATTGTTTCATTTTTGTTGTTCTGGTGTCTTCCCATGTTTGACCTTTCTTTACCCTTTCCCTACACACTTAAAAATCATGGATATTAATTTTTGTAAGTAATAAATTTCTATGTCTAGATTAAGCCTGAAGTACCACACAAATCAGAAATTCAGGCTAAAAATGAAAGAATTGGTATGTGTTGTCTCACCACAAGACCCAAAAAGCATCTCGGCATTGAATGAGAGACACTGAATTTTAGTGCCTGTGGAAATGCCCCAAAGCACAATTAGCCTGGCTAATTATCTATGTATTGATATTTGAGTGTTGTAAGCAAGTGTAGTCACATGCTCGATCTTTACCAAAATCTGAATCGTGCTTACTACCCTAGGCATAAAAAGAAGAAATCAAAACGTGACGCATTAACTCCAGGATATGGAAGCAAAGATTTTGTGAATAAAGAGGTAGAGAATAAGAGGCAGCTTAGACAACTGACTGCACAGCAAAGATTTCCTTTGCAGGAATACGAAAATTATATGTATTGTTTTCCCCTGAAAGAAGCCCTCAAAATGTGCTTTAAAGCTATATAGATGTACAGGTTGAAGTGAAAAAGATGAGTAACATCAATTATGTCTTTAGGACATCAGAAATTTTACTAAATGGAATGCATTTCTCAGAAAGAGATACTGAAATTGGTACCATAATGAGATATATTACAAGACCTGCAAAATAAGGACTTTCTTAAAGAGAGTATTTGAAATATTGTGACCTGTTTTCATCTTTCATTCCATGTTTGACCGGGTGATACAGTTCCTAGAAATTCAGGACTTCTGTCCCTTTTTGGTTTAAGCTTATAAGATCATCTTCATCCTTCCTGTTCACAGATTTACATAGATGTACAAAGATTTACATAGAATACAAAGTATTCTTACATCACCATTCTGCTGCTTAAACATCATGCTTACAGTTAAGGAAGAAAAAAGGTAAAATAATGAGCAGCTGGAAAATTCCAGTAGAAACAATATTTGCATTAAAGCATTTCAGCTGAGAAGAAGGGAGAGTTTATGTCACAATTGGGAATCTCATTTTGTTTGTGTGGTTAAGTTCATATTATACAGAGTTTTTGGAGATTACTTTTTATATTGTGAAAGCATTCACTGGCGTTTTATGTGGTTTATTCAGTATGAGGTATTTCATTCCTGGGTATTCCCGTCATGACTGTGTGCAACATACTGCTATCTCTTTCAAAAATCAGAAGCAACCAACGAACTCCCTTTAAAAACACCAAACCAGCATCCCCACAGGCACACACACCTAAATTTCTTTTACTCTAAAATACCTATGACTTGTATATGATCCTAACAAATTGTGTGTGCATGCACATATATGCATAAGTAGACCACACCCTACATAATTGCATGTACATGTGCACAGAAGCACATGCATTCATAGCACGTGAAGCAATTGCACTCAGGTAAATGCTGTATATAAATTACGTTTCAGTAGCAGCCACTCTGTTTTTGTCTGATTTCTGGAACATTAGGTATCACTGAAGAACCTGTCACTTGGTAAGTGAAACTATTATTGTGTGTAACACAAACATACACCCTTGCCTTTGTGGTCTTTTGACATAGGTTACTTGAAAGATTGAATTCATGGATAAGAGATTCCTCAAATAAAAGTGTTTCCGTAACACCCTCTAAATCTTAACCTTATGGTGTTCTCAGAGCTTGGTATAGTGTTGAATTTATTGTCTTTTATTAATGAAAAGGAACCCAAAAATGAGCATTCATGTATTTTAGAGCACTGTTGTATATTTTGCAATGTAAAAATCTAATGCCCCTCTGGAAAGTTGATATTAGTAAAACTTTCCAGAGTGGAGGACCATTTTGCTGTAAGCAAAATGTATGTGTAAATCATATGGGATATAAGCTATACGTAATTTTTCTGTCTTCCTCCAGCCAGCCTCTCTCTTCTGAGTCCCCTACTTTCACTAAATTCTAAACTTCCGATTGTTTGGGTTTTTTTACAGTGCTCTCATGGTCTTGGTAAGGATTCAGTGGAAGTAACTAATAAAACTTGCCTGTCAAATATGTATTTATACCATGTTTATGTTCAGCTAATGAGTTCATAAAGGGATCTATATTCGATCATCTGATTTTTTTGGGGAGCTGACAGAAGATTTCTAGCAGTGTAAATGCTACGAGCTGAAACATCAACACGTAGCACTGCAGAATAGAGCTGCAAAACTGGGACACTGGCCTCGGTGGTGTTATGGAGAAGACCTTGGTAGTAATGCAGCCCTTAATTACTAATTCAAGGAACCATTAAGCTCTTTCATTGTCGTCTTGTAATATAAACAGTGGGGAGGGGGTTGATAATTATTAATATACAATGCATAATCTCTAGAACTAATGTCTTTTCTAAACATATGAAAATACCTAGAATGATAATCATGACATGCTTAGGAAAGGGATTTATTTTTTATCTCCTTGGATTTCTATATGTAACTCATAGATAGCATTTCAGACTTGGAAAAAGAATTACATAGTGCTTGTCTCCAGGAGGAACAAATACATAAAAGACAAGTAGCACGCTCTTGAGACTTGCATTTTGTGCATCGACTGGATTGGCTTCCTGAAGTCTGGTACTGGGGCCAGCATTGGGATGTTTCATTTTTGTGTTTAGGATAGCTGAAGATATCCTGCAAATCCTTTCAGGTAGAGAAAAAGAAGTTTCATTTTGCAGCAGGCTTTGTTTCAATGGCTTGAGTACAAGAATTCACTTGATTTCATCCACTTATTTACTAGCCTGAATAAAATAACTCTCTGTATGAGAATTAATTTTTGCTCTAGTGCTTGGTCCCAGACTGGGGGAACAAGGGGACAGGGTTTGGCTCATCCCTATCCTAAGAGTTCCCAAAATAAATTTGACTAAAAAATTAAAATTCAGACCAGTAACATCCTGAATCACTGGAGACAAAGCTTTTTTCACAGATGAATGGTACACCTGGCTTATTCAGATTTCTTTACCAGCAACAGTTCTGTTCCCCTAGCTGACCTGAGAGAGGCCTTACAGCTCTATTTTGGAGGAGAGGGTTAGTAGTAAAATGTTTATGTGCAAAACCCACAAACCAACAACGAACAAAAAAATGCAACCAACCAAAACAACTTGTGTGATTTAGTCCCATTCAGTGAATTTCCTGTGATGTTTGAAGGCAGAGTTATAGCTGTCAAGTTCTATTTCATCAAACCAAATTTTGCTCTTTCCCCTAGGACCCCTTAAAGAAGATGATAGTGAATTTGCAGTAAAACAGCTCTGAATAGCTCTGATTTAGGAATTTCAGAAGGTTAAGCTAGTTAAATTGAAGAACTCAGAGCCATTCCAGTTTGCATATCATGTAAGAAATTCCTATTTATTTTATAGCATTATGGTTTACTTTGATAGTGGATTTGTTAATTTTGGACACTAGAAAAGACTCTAATGCACTTCAGTATTTTGAAATGAATCACTATACATTTTGTTTGCTAAGATTGCGAATTATTAGATACCTAGCTGAAAAGAGAAGGCTCAGCTTTTTCCAGGAATTCATAAACATTGGAAAGTCTTTTTTTGTCACTCTATTTTCTAAAGAATCTTCTGCTAAAAGTCCTAAAGAAGAGCCACAAATCTCTTAGAGATTTACTGATAGTTATCACAAAATGGTAAAGGTCTGCTTGTATCATGACTGCCCTTTTATTTGATGTTGAGTGCTTATTGGCATAGACCCCAGATACTGACTGAAACTCTGCACGTGAAACCAAATAATTGTTCCTGATAGGGATAATATATCAGCATTAGGACACTGATAGTGGTAATTTTCCATGTCATTTAGATAGTAGATAACAGCACTACAGCGACTGATAAATGATTAGCTTAAGTCATGCAATGAGGCACGTGTGTTTTCCTAGTTAGGTATGTGAGAATTGCATTTAATTTTTATTTATGCAGGCGTGTAATGTAGACAATGATTTCAGATAATGGATTTAGCAAGACAGGAAGGGAAGAATGTTTTTTTCAGCTCAATGCTGAGATACCCTTCATTTTCCTTCAGTATTTCAGAACAAGTGGAGAGAAGAGGAAAACTCTGCAGGTCCTACAGATATGTCCCTGAGTAAGACAGTAGTACATACTCTCTCCTTAGTCTGTAGTGAGTTTCCAGACATCCTCATATTCATAGGATGCTTTCTCTTCTTATGCTCCATCTAAATCTGATTTGGAGGCGGGGGGGGAGGAAATGCCTGACTTTTCTTCATGCTTTTGCTAAGCTTTTGGACATACAAAAATACCAAAGGAATGGGATTAGGGCTCTCCCCTCTCTGTGAATTCTCCTCATTTGCCTGTAAATCTGTGTCTGGTTACTGTTCTTGAAGATATAGTAAACCATTATCTGTCATAATCCAATTTCTTATCTGTTAGAGATCAAGATGTGCCTCAGGATGCTGGCTGACTATCCCACATCTGTCTGTGATGGAGGTCTTGCAGCTGTCTCTCGAGCAGCTGGGCTGTACAGCTGTCAAGCGCTAGTGCCTCCACTCTGATTTAATATGGCAATTCCTGTCTTCCTCAGTTTCAGTTTTGACTTCCACTGTGAATCGATTTTAACTTATTTATGAAATGATGAACAAAATAATGTATTAAATATTCATCATGCTTTCCTTAATGCAGACAGATGTACTTAATGAAAGCAATAAGCCAGATGTAATGAATTTGTTAACAAACTAGAAAATAGGTCTTTTGCCACACAAACTACCTACTTGCCATATACTTCAAGCATGGAAGCTGAGTATTTTGCTTTTTGCTCCCTGTTAAGTTACTTGTTTTGCTGATAGTCACTGATTTTTGCTGTGAATTTGAATGAGTTTCTATGAAGAGAGTGGTAAAAGGCTCATGATAAAAGTTGGAATTGAGCCATGAATGGATGTTGTTAACAGGGGTTTTACCTTCATACCACTTTTTCATATATATTTTCTTCTAAAGTTTGGCTGGTCAGACTTTAGCAGTGCAGTCTGGAAGTCTGTCCTTGTTTGATGAAAAACAGAATATCCTGTAAGATGTACAAAAATTGCAATGAAAAAAGCAATGTGGAAGAAAAAGCAGATTCAAACAATTCTTTCAGCCACCCACACTGTCACAACAAAGCTTCTGAAGGGAAAGAGATGTTCTGGATTGAATGCAGTTTTGCTCAGACTATGGAAAAAAAACATATAGGTCATATGGTTAGGGCTTTATAGGTGCCTATGGGCCCAATAGCGATGCCCTTACCTGCGCTGAGTAGTTCCTTTCTCCCCCCTTAAGTTACTGGTACTGCTTCAACAGTGCAGCACACTTGAATGCATTTATGAGTATTAAAGTTGTAATTTTGGCTGCAGAGGTGGTTTTTGGCAGACATGCTGCTTTTTGAACAATTAGGGGAGAGATGTGTAAAAATGGTGCGCTTAGTCCAAGCCACCCAAAAGTGTAGTTAGAGCTGAAGCAGAGATGAGCAGTCAGAATAGACTGTATAATCCCTCCTTACACATCTTTTGGCTGCTGGAAATGTGATCTGTCGCCATAAATCCTGTTTTATATAAAGATAGTAAGTAGGACTCATTACAGCTTTTTGGCTGTTTATGTTTGGCTGCTGGCTATCGATACGTGACAAGGCAATATTAATCTTGTCTCTCTGGGAGCCAGAAGAAGCAGACTGCACATGGGCATCCAGAGGCTGCAGAGGAAGCACAGGAATACACACACTGGAAAAGGTGGAGAGGTCAAGTTTAGCATTCAATCCCTGCTCATGACTAACTTAAAATATTACCCTTCAGCTGCAAAAAGACTGGATTTCAGCAGCAAATTTGACCAGACAGACCACACAATGAAGTCATCAGTGCTGAGACCCACCAGCTTGAAAAAACAACAACCCCTGGTGTTAAGACAAATGCTTTGAAGAGTGGTTGATATTAATCAGGTGGTGCTACTGTTTTGGAGTTCGTTAGTCATTCTGTATGAATAAAAATGCTGATAAAGGACACAGTAACCATGCGGAGCCAAGGCAGTTTTGTAACACAAGAAGCCACAGATCTGAAGTCTACTTAGGGAAAATTGGTTAGGGTCCATTTCAAAATTCCTTAAGCCAAACTCATCTCTGAGCTAACTCCTTTGAAGTCACTGGGGTTACACAAGGAATTAATTTGGCCCTTCTGCTCTGTACATTAGCAGTGATCCTGCTCACTGTGTTGGAGGTTTACTGTTTCAGTGTGGTTTCCTCAGAGGAATTTCTAAGACAACCCATTGTGTTCTTACTGTGGGCAGCCCTCATCTTCCCCACCGTTTCTTCCCATCATTTTCTTAATTGCTGTAGCCATAGAACAATATTTTAATTTATTAACTATCACATACTATGAAAATTACTCCTTTTTTGTATCGAATGTTTGGCTACAGCTGTCTTTGATAACCTGAAACAAATTTCTACTATCCCAGCACTGGATATGACCTTGGTTCACTGAGAGAAGTTAAAATTTGGTGTGCCTGGCTGCGCTTGAACTGCAGGCACAGCTGAATCCCAGTAACGTGGGGTTGGATCCAGAATTGCTTCAGTCTGATAGAAATGCAGTGTCTGTCTCTGTTCTCCTCCTCTTCCCATCAAGCAGTATTTGTCCAGCCACGCAGTAAGCTGGACCAGGGAACCAAATTGATTGAAAATTAATCAAGAAAATACATGTTCAGCTACATCTGTTACCTTCCCCTTAACAGAGGAGGATGTGATAGCAGAAGTGGATGGCTCAGAATTGCCTGGAGGTGACTGTGCTGAGTCCCACTTGGGGGATCTATATCCCTTAAGCAGTACTCTCTTGACCTAATGGATGTGCAGAGTACATGTCCATGCCCACGGATCTGTGCACAGCACTGACCCCTGCCAAGGCTCTCCAGCTGCACGAACATATCTAAGCCCATGTGCCCTCTGAAGTGTTAGCAGAGCTCGAGTCTAGCACCTTCTCCCTGGGAGATGGGTGGGATGGCTGTCATGAGCAAGTGTCTTTAATCATCTACAGGATTTTTGTGTGTGTGAGGAAGAGAGATGTGAACTCTGAAAGAGTATAGTTACCATTATCTAGCATTTCTATTCAAATCCTCCTAGAGATTCAAAACATGCAAAATATGTAACAGCATAATTTTTTCTCTGCTGAATGTTGCTTACAACCACAGGGGAAAAATAAAAAGTTTTATGTAGGTATATTTTGCAGATGAGGACTAGCATTTATGAATACTGGATTACAAAATTTTTCACCTTTTTCTCTCTAGGTCTCTCCCTTTCCCTTCTCCTTCTGTTTTGTGGAGAAGGTTGTCACTCAGTGCCCAGGTCAATGAGTCTGACATCCGTCTGCTGAGGGACTGCTTTTGTAGAACTAGACCTAAAGTCTGGCCTGTAAATTACTCCCATATTTAACATGACAGGCTGGGTGGTTAGGTCGTCTGAGAATAAGATAATATGATACTTTGAGGAGCTGAAATACCACTGCATTGCAAGTTAAAAGTTGGAGGTTTGTTGTTTTGTTGTGGTTTTTTCCCTGTAGCAGAACATTTTAAAATATAACAGACTGCTACATAAATATTATTTCTCAAAATATGTTTTGTTGTGTTACACTTGCTTCTGAAAAAGGATACTTTGCATTACAGTTTTGGTGCTATGTGAGGCTGCCCCTGAGAATTCCGTGTATTTTCCCTTCAAGGAAATATGCACAGGTTTTCCAGGATGGCAAGCAATGATGCTTGAAAATGTAACTTCTCTTCTTAACAAACAAGCAGACAACAACTGCACACAGCATCACAGGGAATTATGAGATGAAAGCCCGCTCTTCAATCAAAAATTCGTAGTAAAAATCTTAACATCTTATTTCAGTTACAAACTTGATTTCAATCTCATTTTCACTGGACTATGGCAAGTGGATACCTGCTTTGAATTCTTTTTTTTAAGATGTAATAATGTGTATCATTCAAATAAAATGGGTGAAAGGAATATGAAGCTGAAAAAGTGAAGTCCATCAGGTATTTCTGGAAGAAATAACATAACCGCCTCCAATTACTGAATCAACAGATCCCTTTTTTCCATTTCTTTTTTTCCTCCAGAAGAAATTGGTTGGGCTCAATCACTGGTTGATGTGGATATCTTGATAGCATGCTCTCACTTGCATACTGTAGCACTGTGGAAGTAAAAAAAGACAACCTGTTTTGTGAGTGGTGAAGGGACAAGGCAGTGTGATTAGGAGATGGTTAGCTTTAAATTGCTTACTGGGTTGGTAGCTTTCACAGTGACTGTCTGAATTTTCTCACAATGAGCCTGCTCCTCAACCCCTGAGGCCTCTCATGGAAGAAGCTGCTTGCTGCCCTTCCTGACAGCAGCTGGCACACTGCAGGCTGTCTCCTCTGCAGGACAGCCCTGGTCCCATGCCTGGAAATGGTGACCTTCTGGCTTAGTGTCCTAAAGCTGTGGTTTAATTCATATATCTGCATCCTAGATTTTCATGTTCTAATCTTCCAACTTCATAGCATATGCAATGTTCTTGACACAGCGTTGAAGAACATTTTCAACCACACTGCTGCCCAGTCATTCCTGCTCAGTCATTTCTTTCAGCATTTCTACCCATATTGCAGAGGATAGCAGGTAGTTGACTCTTCCAAGTTTTAGTATTCAGATAATGTGTTTTTTAAAAAGCAGAGCACACTTCTAGGATGTCTAAATACCACAGCAGATGTTACTGGAATATTTTGAAAGTAAAGGACAACCACTAAAAGATGAGATAAAATGCCTGCTGACCAGAGTATCTCAAGATAACAGCTCAGTTATCACAGCTGACAGGCGGCTCTTTCCAGCACTGGCTCTTGGAGCTCATTCTTCCAGTACTGCTCAGAGCCCGGACCAAATGGATGCCTTCTCAAAGGAGCTGAGCTGGCTCTGGTTCAGTGACTGCTGGCCACTGGAGTCGGAGCACTGGAAACCACAGCCATTGTTGGCTGCACCAGTACTTGCTGAGGTTTCAGTGTGTCTTGGGGTCAAACATTTAGATATGTGCCAAGGCATGGGCTCTGCAGACTTTGCTTCCCAGGTAGGAGCTGGTGTCCCCCCATTCACACGTGAACTATGCAGACAGCAGCATTCCTTACATTGTATGAGGCATTAGTGCACTCTCTTACAGCTCCGGGATAAATACATACCCCAGATTCAAGTTGCAGCAGGTATTAAAAAAATAAATAAAGTCCCTGAAATCATATTTATTAAGCCCATTTGCACATGGTCTTTAGAAGAGCGCGTGAAAGTTAAGTTAAAGGCTTACGTCCTCAGGTTTTTATAATAAGAAAAAGCAAAGGGGAGTGAAAATTAGCCTTGCCTTGGCATCTCTGATTGTAGTGTTCCTACCTTGGTTTGTCAAGTTTCGTGTGGAAGTTGCACTAAGTTGTTCTTTCATTTTGCATGCATGTTCTGCAGAATATTTTTAATTTATATTTTATTAGACAGATGATGGAAGGAACTTGTATGTAAAATAAACATACATAAATTAGTATCGCTTTCACCAGAGCAGAATAATGGTGAAGAGAAAATCATTGTTATTACCTCAGATAGACAGGCATAGAAGTGTAATTTAGTGGAACTGATGTATGCAAACCTGTGGGTATTGGACTGAGACTCAGTGGACCTGGATTAACATTCATGAAATACTTCCCTCACTGGGTCTTATTTCAGACCGTATGGGAACAATGTCCTTCCCTGAGAAGTGTTTTAATATATGCTGCTTTCCTTCCTGGGTAACAACTATTTTTATTTTTAGCCAGTCAAAATTTGTACTTGAGGAAACAAAAGCAATCAAAGCAATAACAGCTGAATTAACTGAGTACTCAGTTAAATGAATACTTATTTTTCCACAGAAGCCAAAGTTGGAGATGCCCAGGGGGATGCAGCCTGTGTGCATTCCCTGCCAGGGCACCTTGTCAGTGTGTGAAACTCCATTAGCAGAATTGCACGGTTAAATCCAGTTTTCAAAATCTTATCTTATTTATATATGGTGTCTTGACGCAAAAGCCTCTTTAAATGTGGAGTGTTCGGGTTTTCTGAAATCACCCTTTGTTCGTGAAACATTTAGAAATTCATTTAGCGAAGCATTTTGCCCATATCCTGCTCTCGCCTTAGATGGCTCTTTTGCAACTATGTGCTAGATTGAAATCTTAGACTAAGCTTTGGTTGTAACCAAAAAGCAATAGCTTCTTATCTTTTCTGGAACTGACATTCTGTTCTGTAGCTTATTATGTATTTTTTTGGAGAAGCTATTAATCTTCTTTCTGTGCTCTTTTTATTTTTTCTCCACACTTGCACAGTGGCTTTTCCTGGACCCGGTCTCAAGTTCAGCTGCTGACGCACAATCCCTGCCTTCTTCAGTGAGAGTTTTTCAAGCCCAAACAGGGTGTTAAATATTAAAAGCTCTTTGTTTCTTTGCTGTTGTTTTTTATAGGGTTTTTACAGTCATTTTTTTGCTATAGAACTGAGAAACATTTTGTTATAATTTATTTTTATGCTTTAATAAAAATTTGAACTGACATAAGCCAAAACTTGAAAGAGGATGGTAAGGAATATCTTTTGAGAGGGTAGTAGTTTCAAAACTATTCTATAGCATAGTATGCTCTATAATATATTAATAAATTACAGTATGCTATAGTACAGTATATTTCCTTTAGTTGTGAAACCATAATCCTAATACGGAATCAATGGCATAGTTACCCCTGTAACAATTAAAACAAGAGAAAACATGTTGAAGTAATCAGCTGATTTTGCAACACTGTAGACTAGAATGACCAGTTTTCATATTCAGTATGACAATTTGATTAAATTGTCATTCCTAAATAATTCTAGCTGGGTGGTTCAGGTCTTATTTTGGTGATATAAGCATGTACTCTAAATGAGGATGACATTTAAAATGCAGCTAAATCTTGTGACATGTTTTTATAATTTTTTCCAAGTTCCTGTTATCATTAAGTTTATGTACTGAAAGATAAAATCTCAGAAGATTTAATTTTCTGCCATTATGAGATAAAATCTTGTGGGACTTTAGCTTACCTGAATGAAAAAGAAGACACTTCCATCCCACTTTGGGTACTAAAAAAAAAGAAGTTTATTTCTGCAAGTTCTTAGTGCAGCTTGCCCCTCCTAAATAAGACTTTTTTTTCCCATATGATAGTGCTTTTTTCCCCCCTTTTATTTTCTTCCCCTCCCCACTAGAAATTGTAATTCCTCCTGAGTGTTGTTGCCACAGTAATTTTGAAGTAATTTCATTCAAGGTGGCTTTTGCCCCTGCCCAAATCTTCTAACAAAACTCGGTGTCCCAATTTGTGTGGCTTCTGAGGCCCTTATACATATTGTCAGTAGGTATCCACCATCTTCCAAGGTCTCTTTGTAGCCTTCTCCAGAGCCTGGCCAAATTGGTCAAATTTGTCCTTGTACTGAAAAAAAAAAACCAGCAAGAAAACAAACAAACAAAAAAATACCTTCTTTGATGGAAAGACAAATGTTAGAAAGACAGAAATAATTCTGATGTTCTGAGGTGTTCCCATCTCAGTTGCCTTCTTTCCTTCCCGTACGGCAACAGATGCATGGAATACAGCCACATGAAGCATGAGAACTGGGTGCCAAGCAGATGCTCCAGTGCTGCCAACTGCTTCTCAGTTCCTGTGGTGATTTTAGAAATGGGCACTGATGCTGTTGCTCTTTCCTCACCCTTTGTCAGTTATGTGCATTCGTGTTGTCAGCTGGTTGAGGATCCCTGCTGGAAACTGTATGGTGCCCATCAGCATAGGGAAGGAGGGAAAGAGAAAAAGAGTGTGTAGGAAGCTAGGCTTGGTGGCTCGGGTTCATCCCCAGTCAGCCCCACAGTGAAATGATCCATCAGATGGATGCTGGTGTGGGGTCAGGACCCGAGGACATGCCAACTTCCCCTGCCCCTGCCTCTGTGTCAGTGCATCAGCTGTGGCTGTTTTCATCTCGCACTGGTTTTGTCTCAAGAGGAAAGGAAGTGCTTACAAGAAAGGCTTTCTAGAACTAGGACAGAAAACCACTCAGTTCCCTTCACATCAGGCTGCAAAAAAAGATTTTGGCCATAGCAGCTTGAAGTATCTCTGAGATTTCTGAAAATGAATGTTTCACAGGTGTTAACAGACCGCCTTCGTCCAGCAAATACGCTGAGAGTTTGCAGAAGCCAACATCTTGACCCTAATTAACTGGACCGAGTCCATAGTCTTCACATCACTTGGCCTTGTTAAATGTTTATATGCATCTGTGAAAATTGACCATATTAATTCCTCATTCTATCCAGTGTCTAAGTATTTCAGACAGAACAAATAATAAATGAAGCTGAGGAACTGGTACTGACTAACGAGATAAAGATTAAATTGCCTTTGCTTGGTGATGAGTGAATTACAATTCACAGGATGGTGTGGCTGGCTTGATGCTGGAAAATGAAATTACTGCTAAGCAAAGAAAAAAACTTTTAAAAGAATTTTGTAATCAGTAACCAAACAACTTTCATACGTAAAGACTTTGTCTTATTATCATGCTGCAAAACAAGAACCTATGTAGATATCTGTATTTGGCCAGAACAAGTTCAGAGAAGAAAAACTCACTCAACAAAGCAGAAGATAAGTTCAATGACCTTTCAGATGATAGTTTTTCTTTTCCATTACCTTCCAGTGCTAACAGTTGGTCCTCTCAAAACTGAATCCCACCCCTGCCTTGGTGGCTCTCACTCCCAAATGTGTGCATTTTGAGCATTCACCTCAAATTGGTTAATTACCTATGTTGCTCTCTAGTCCTTTTAAATTTAAGTGGTAATCTATTACGTTTAAGACATATCAGTGTTACCAAGCCTTAGAACTGCATGCATTTTCTTCACTTGGCCGCATTCATACAAGGTTCTGTATTTTCTTGTTGCCAGAGTTTTGAAGGTTTTTGAAGACTTAGATAAAGGCTGAAGTTGAATGTTTTCAGTTTCACAGAAGGTGGAGGTTTCTCTTCATTTAAAAAAAAAAAAAAAAGATATTTTTAGTGACCACAAACAGATACCTTGCTTTTTTTACATTTTACTTGCAAGGCCACAGAAAGTTATAGGTTGTGTTCCCATTCTGCCTCAGAGGAAAGAGTGAGCAACTCACCCTTGAAAAATGTTTGCACTTTTCTGTCTTACGTACCTAAATGCCCCTTAGCTGTGTCTTACCCCTGACTATGCCAGACATCCCAATGCATTCTTTTTTTTTTAAATTTTTTTTTTCCCTATGGGAGGAGAGGATCAGGAGGAGGTACTCAACACAAGGATTTCTGTTTTCAAAAATGGGACTTAGGTGAATATGAGAAGAACTTAAAAAAAATCACTCTAAGGGTCTTATTGTGTTCTGAATAACTTTAGCTTAGAAGGTCTTTTGTATCTAGATGCTTTCTTGAAAAGTTCTGTATGTTGTGGTGGAGGTCAGAAAGAAATAGAACTGTTCTCTGGAGAAAGACTTGTTAAATCCTGAGTAAAATGAGCATATAAGTTTGTGGTGCCTCTGTTTACACTTTTACAACTCCAGCTGTGAAAGTAGGGGCCAGCTGAAATGATGGCTCCAGTATGGGTCTGAGTGCAGCCTTCTCCATGGTGCAGCCTGGGTGAGTCGGGTCCAGAGCCCAGTGTCAGGCATCATGACATTTTCTGTCTCTCTCTGTGCTTTTAAAATTTCTTCTCTGTAGCAAGCACTCGGAAACTTCTTGCAAGATAAATGAACTGCGATGGTGAAGGGAAGCTGAACACTTTCCAGGATTTAAGAAGAGATGCAGTATTTCAGATTTAAACACTTTCTGAGAAAGAAAAAAGTGTGTGTTTTGAAAGGTTGTTGACTAAAAGACTTCATCTGTGTTGTTGCTGTATTGCCTAAAGTGCAGTTAGAAGGCTGTTGTTTAATTTGCAGAGGAAACCAGCAGTGTTTTAATGTGGAACTCTGCAGAGGCACAAAGTTTGCAGTATACAGCCTAGAGTGATAGGTCAACAGAGGTTATTTGAAGGATGGGAACAACCAGATAGATCAATTAAAAATGTTTGCTAACTATAATATTGAGTGACAGGGTGGAAAAATCCCATTGGCCCTCATTTAGAAAGCAGCATTTAAAAAAGTCTGCTCGCTATCTGGTTGTGGTGATAAAACCCATGCCCTTGGAAATGCATCCCTCAGTGTCCTTAGGGTTTTCTCTGTGATCTGTAACTGCTGCACTCCTGACTCTGTTGATGTCCTTCTGATGCTTTGCCAACTTGCAAAATTCTTTGCTTCCTGTGATTTGCAAAGGAACCTGAGTTCTGAAATTGTGCTGATGTACTGTTTTTTCTCAAAATTTACTGCAAGAGCACAGCAGGCCAAACAGGACAGCATCCAGGTTACCTTGTGCTGCTTCCAAAAGCAATGCTGTTAGAAAAGCTGAGGGAAGCAATCTCTGTGAACTGGAAAAGGACAGTGGGAATGTGTAAAAATTGAGTAAACCCTAAAATAAGAATATATTGCAAAAAAAATTGCTTTGTTTACCTTTAGCACACACAGTAGTACAAGTTCTTTATGCTCAAAGCAGCAGCAGAACAGGCAGTGACCATTAAGCTGAATGATCTCTTTCTGGCTTTCTTTGCCCCCCACAAGGGCAAAGCATCTGACAGAAAGGGGAAGCAAAATTGAGGGTTGATGCCTGTTCTACCTAAATCACCATCTCCCTTTCCTCAAATCTCCTCCCTGCCCCATCCCACCCTCCTGATATCTACTTGCTTGCATTCAAGTAGTCAATGCTGCATCTCATCTCTTTGTGTGAGCTGCTGATGGACTCTGTGGCTGTTGCATGGGTACTGATTTAGGCAAATTAAGTATTTCTCATTGTTTTAGGAGAAGCAGCTTTAATCATCTGGCTGGCTTTCATTTAGAAGTTCTTAATTCAATCATCAGGGATTTTGCTGTCAGAAAAATCAAGTCTGGCTGACCATGGCAAAGCAGAAGTCTGCCAGATCTCTTTGGGAAAACAGAAAAGAGGACAGTAAGCACTGTTTGCCTCAGTGAATTGCCGATTCATTAGAAGGATGAAAAGGGATGTACTGGATTCATTAAACTGGTGCTGAATTAATTATTTCTCCTTTTCCTAGTATTTTTTAAAAATATTGTTTAAAATTATCATGTTTATTAAAAAAGCATGGTAGTATTTGTGTGTGCAGATAAAAATACGAGACCTGTAACAAACTTTTCTGGAATATCAGGGACCTGAGAGCATAAAAGTGAGACCAGAACTGTTAGATGATGTTTATTTGAAATTTCACAATAGCATAGTTTTGTTTCTACATATCATTGTGTCTTTGAATGTTTGAGGGTTTTTTTAATTGTAAACTTGAAAAAATTGGAAGAAACAAGCTAACAAAGACAAGAAAAAAAAATAAAAAACCTAAAACCACTGATGGGAATATGCATTGTGTGACAGAGGTTCACTGATAAACCAGAATAAGAGACTATGAATGCAAACAGATTGTTACCGCAAATAGTAATATGCAACATATGTCTGTGGTTAACAGAATGGCTTAGATGCCATGGGAGGTTGTGGTAAATGTTTACTGTAAAGAAGGCAGTCATTGCTAGAATGAACATGAAATTTCTGACCGTATCAGAAACGTTATAAATGCTGAACTTAGAAACCCAAGAATACTTGGGAGAATTCACTTTGAAATCTGGTCTTAAATGGATGAGGATGATCTTTCATTTCCCACACGACATCCTTATCTCCAAATTGGAGAGACATAGATTTAAAGGGTGGATTATTTAGTGCATAAGGACTTGGCTGGATGGACACAGCTGGACAGTTGTGGTCAATGGCTCCATGTCCAGGCTGAGACCAGTGCTGGTGATCAGTTTTGTCCCTCAGGGCTCTGTCTTGAGACTGTTGCTCTTCAGTATCTTCATCAGTGACACAGAGGGATCGAGTGCACCCTCAGCAAGGAAGCTGAGTGGGGCAGTTGACACAACACAAGGATGGGGTGCCATCCAGAGGGACCTGGGCAAACGTGAGAAGTGGGCCCACAGGGACCTCTTGAGGTTCAACAAGTTCAAGGGCAAGGTGCTGTACCTGGGTCAAGGTAATCCCAGACATGAGCACAGACTGGGGGAAGAACTCATTGACAGTCCTTCCATGTGAGGAAGCACTTGGGAGTTCTTGTGGATGAAGAGCTGGACATGAGCTGGCAATGTGCGCTGGCAGCCCAGAGAGCCAAACGTGTCCTGGGCTGCATCCAAAGCAGGGTGGGCAGCAGGGCCAGGGAGGGGATTCTGCCCCTCTGCTCTGCTCTGCTCTGCTCTGCTCTGCTCTGCTCTGCTCTGGTGGAACCCCACCTGGAACACTGCATCCAGCTCTGGGGTACCCAGCACAGGAGGGACATGGATCTGTTGGAGTAGGTGTAGAGGAGGGACACCAAGAGGGTCAGAGGGCTGGAGCACCCCTCCTATGGAGACAGGCTGAGAGAGCTGGGGTTGTTCAGCCTAGGGAAGAGAAGGCTCCAGGGAGACCTCATTGAAGCCTTGCAGTACCTAAAGGGAGCTTATAAAAAAGGAGAGTGACTTTTTACACAGGCAGGTAGTGATTGAGCACAAGGGACTGGTTTTAAACTAAAAGAGATGAGATTTAGATTACATGTTAGGAAGAAATTCTTTAGTGGGAGGGTGGTGAGGCACTAGAACAGGTTGGTCAGAGAAGTTGTGGATGCCCCATCCCTGGAAGTGTTGAAGGGCAGGTTGGATGGCATTCTGAGCAATCTGGTCTAGTGGAAGGTGCCCCTGCCCATGGTGGGGGGATTGGAACTGGGTGATTTTTAAGGTCCCATTGTATGGTTCTGTTATTCCATTATTTATATAGCTGGAAATACTCTTAACATGATGAGCCATCTCATGAAACTCTGTGATTGTTTCATGATTTGACCTCCTAAGTGTTGCCATCCTTTGTTAGCTTTTACTGCATGTTTCTCAGGCAAAAGATGATGGCACATTCTAGAATATGGTGAACTTTGTGAGTTCATGGTCATGAAAAACCATCTGTAACTCCATTCTTGACTATTTCCTGCTCCTACTACAGAGATAATGGAAGCTGAATCTGTTTATTTTGAGATATATTCTCCATTCATTCCTTGAAAATATGAAATTATTTTAATTGTTAGAAGGTTTTGAGAATTTTTTTGCAAGCAGCTGCTGAACAGATGATAGAATATTAATATATTTTAACATACAGTTATCTTCTCTGGTTTTTTTTTTGCTCAGCACTTTTGAAGTACTTTTGTTTAAAGGATATTTATATTGGCTTGCAGTTTGACAACTTTCATCGTGGTAGCGTTTGTTAAATGATGAACTAATTGTTTTCTTATAAGCTTTTTGTTCGTGTGACTTAACCTGGTTTTTTAAGAGAAAATATAACTGGGTTTAATGCTTTAGATGTAGTAAGCAGGAAGCCTCAAAAACATCTTACCAGATGAGGAGTTTGCATTGTAGTATCCTAGAAAAAAAATTTTGAAATCACTCTTATTTTTCAAGTCATTGGAAGATACACTCCTACGTTCAGAAAAATGGATGCCTCACTGTGTCCTGCTGACAAAGGGCAGGCAGAGAAATTTGAAGACGTGGTTTTGGATGTTTTGTAAGCAGCTCTGTCAGTGTTGCATATGACAGCATTCTGACAGCATTCTTACTGTGTAGCAACTTTCTTAAATGAGTTGGGAAACTTAAAAGCCATTGCATCTCCAGTAGAATAACATCTGCATTTAACCATGCTTCTCTGTGTAAGCCCAGATGTCTGTCCATGGCTCAGAAAAGCTGTGTTTTGGGATCTCCATTACTGTCTGAACTGCATCTGGTTCCAAATAGTTTGATGTTTTTGCTGGAGAATGGAGAAATCATGGTGGAAACCACAGACCTGGTTGGGATACAAGAAGTAGGATGTGTCAAGTTTTGGAATTTAGTTTCCTCTGAGTCAGTCTTTTGAGGTTAATAAGCATTCATTCTGCTTTCTGTGGAATAGCTTTCTAATCCTTCCTTCTGTACTGTTTGTTGACCACAGGGAAACATTGCCTGGAAATAAAGGGAAAAAGAAATTTTATTATTAGCTAATTGTAGACTTAGGATACAGCTAAGGATGCAGTAAGTGGTTATGTTGATACTGTTTTCATAATTGATAGGTTATTTTTTCATTATTAATTTATTTATCTAAGAATGATGCTAAGTAGTCTGGGTTTTTTATTACTAGACTGTGGTGTAATTTTCACAAATGTTTCAAATTTAGAGATTTGCACTTATATGGGCATAAGATGTATAAATTAATAAAGATGAGTACTAGATGGAAGAGTTAACCATTAAAAAAAAAAAAAAAAAGCATTCTTTATGTTCCTCAGAAGGGACTGTTCAAGTATTTTTCTGAGTGGAAGTCTGGGAATTGGAGAGACCTATCTCTTTTAACAAAAAGTGGCTTTAAAAGGCCAGCACTGCAGAAAACAAAAATCAAGGACAATTTTAGCATCAAAACCAATTTTCATCTTTTGGTAATTTGACACTAGCAGAATACAAGAGCTTTCAGAAGGGATGATGGCCCTTTTTTTCTCTGAAATTGCTCTCACTGAACTTCTCTGGTTTTGGCTTTGTGATAAATTTGCTGATCATCAGAATTCGTCACAGAACAGCTGCCACACCGCTTCTTTGATTTGATTTGTGTTAATATATTACATTAGGAAAAGGAGAAAACTAAAAGTCATTGCAAAGTCTTTCAAAGACATAAATTCAGGAAGCAAGGTGCAGTTTTGCACCTTAAATTCACATGAAGAAGAAAAGCTAATACAGATTAAGACTTCCTAGAAGAGAGGACACTTGAGAAGTTGCAGAAGGCATGGCTAAGTCTGATGTATGGGCAGTAGGATTAGATTTATAGACCGCAAGGAAACGGTAATAAATGTTCATGTTTAAGTTGCAACTTGAGATTTTTCTGCTTATTTTCTTTAGGGTGCTGGCAAAATAAGTATTTTACGCAAATACTTGGCTCAAATTGTTTTACTTATTCTCCTGTGGGTCTCAGAATAGATACTTGAATTGAGCAAACTATTCGGCCCCTACAGCTATTGTATGACAGACTGCTAACATATCTGCTAATCTGAAATACAGTAAGCATGTAACTAAAGTGTTTATTGCCATTACAAATATGGTCTTGAATCTTTTGTTGGAAAGAATAACCCTTGAGTGATTGCAGTCTTTGTTTCCTTAAGGTTTTTGCTTTCCTTTTCCCTTCCTTTCCCCCTCCCCTCAAGATACCTTACAGCAAGGTTATACATGAATTCTTTCTTTGGTAGTGACTTGCCAGTGGTTCATCTTCACAGAATTGTGTAGACACAGCAAAAAATCATTCAACTCCTACCGAGGTTTGCAAGAAAACTTTTGGTCCTGGGTTGCTCTTTAACCCCCTTAGAGGAGAGGACAGCATGTCTTGCAAAGGGCCAGGAGTTGGACTCGATGATCCTGATGGGTCCCCTCCAACTCAGCATATTCTGTGATACCATTATTCTGTAACCTTGCGTGTTGTGTGCTGTGGGTGGGAGCCTTGCTGCGCTGAAGCCACAGCCCCATTGCTGCACTTGGGGAATTTACCTGATACAGCGTGTGCAACAGGGTTTGCAATTGAGAGAGCACTATCCTTCATGTTCCTAAGGTAACTGTTGTCTTGGCTGGCTGGGACATTGTTTTTATGTTTTGGTCACCTTAGGGGATGGATCCTTCAAGCTCTTCATTAATGGACCGTGGCTGTTCAGCTGCAGAGCCCTGCAGGTCTGTGTAATTGCTTCAACAAGCTGGGCTTTGGCTCAGTGATTCCTATCCTGTATTTCTTGGTGGTTGAAATAGAATTGCCCAACAAGCATCTTTTACAGCACAAGAGGTTAGTTTGTGTGCCAGGTTTTTGCAGTAAGTGTACATTTATACAAGTTTTGTGGTGTGCTTTTAGCAAGCCTTGTAAACTCAAACTTTCAGAATTTCTCATTACTCTGCTCATGTCTCACCCTCCACTCACCACTTGGTCTGTCAGCCTTGAGTCAGCCAGATCTTAGCTGGAGTTCCCTTAGTCTGAATCACAGTATTAATTTTTATACATTTTAGGTAATCTTTTTTTTTTCTGTTTCACAAAGTCTGCCTTATATCCTCTTTCACATGAGCACAACAGTGGTCTATTACATTAATTTTTACATTGTAAGGGAATTATATTAACTCTTGCACTTTTGCCTGGGCCCCAGTCCAAGCTTGAGAAATGAAGCCTTGTACCAAATATCAGTGCTTGCTTCTGTTTTCATCCATGTATTCACAGTCTAGGTCTTAGATTGGAATTATACTCAGTAACTGCATTTCTGGTGCTTAGTTTTCATTTACTGTTGTCTTAATTTTGGCAGGAAGCTAACCATCAATGTGTCTGGAAGGATATACATAGAATACACAGGGAAATGCAAGTGACAGAATTACAGAATGGTTGAGGTTGGAAGGGACCACTGCAGGTCACCTGGTCTCACCCCCTGCTTAAGCAGGGACACCTAGAGCCTGTTTTCCAGGATTCTGTCTAAATGGCCTTTCAGCATCTCCAGGGATGGGGACTCCACAGCCTCCCTGAGCAATCTATGCCAGTGCTCGGTCACACTCAGAGCTTCCTGATGTTCGAATGGAGCCTCCTTCGTTTCCATTTGTGCCCATTGCCTCTTGCCCTGTCACTGAAAATAGCCTGGCTAATGGAGACTAATTATTCTTCATGTATTCCATGACTCTCTTCAATTGCTTTCCATCATTCCTCCAAATGCTATGCAGTTATCAGCCTCTTCCTGTTACAGCTCAAAATGTTGTTTTCTGTCTTTACAGTCCTGGGCCACACAAGGGTTTGGGTTTTTTTAGTTTTCTTGTGTAATATCAATGCTGAAGCCACCCTTAAATATGAGTATTCAGATGTGTATCTGGAAAATATCCAGCATCAACCTGAGCAACCTAGCCATGAGATGTTATGCAGAGTGTGGCATACAAGGGGCTTCGTGCCCCACATCTCCTTTTGGTGGCTGAAATAGATTTTAGAGGGTACAGTTGCCAAGTGTGGCCTGCCAAAGTGCCATCATGAGCTCTGCGGCTGTAAGTCAGCTTAGTCTTGATTAAAATTTCACATAACTTTCATCTGAGGCATTTAATCAGCTGTTGAAATATAAAAGAAGCATTGATGTTATGTTTTTGTCCCACAGTAAGGTCTGCGAGTCTGTTATGTGTCTCAAAGCAAATGACAACACTGTGCAAAAGGGAAAAGAGATTTTTACCATGTTCATCTCTAAAGAGAAGTATTATTGAATGATAATATTTCTGTTAATGCGAAGCAACAGTGGAGAAAGGAGGTGAGGAAATAAACTCCCTCTTCTGATTTAATAGAAGATTTTATTGGATACTGTGGAAAAAAAAAATCCCCAAAGGTGCTCAACATACCAAAATAAGACTACCCACCTGGGCTTAATTTTCTTTGCAAGTGAGAATTTCCCACTCTGTAAGGTGAAGACCTGAGTTGAGATCGAGATGTCACCCTTTCTGTTCCTGTTTGCAAGTCAGTGGGTATTCTAGCGGTACAAAGAAAATGTGATTTGTAAGCTGAGCAGCATTTCTTGAATAAGTTCAGTTCTCCACAATTTTCTGTAAATATTGTTTTTCTTTGAACATTCAAGTGCCAGAAAATTAGTTTAACAATAGCTGAAACCCAGTTAGAAAATACACAGACATGTTCTTCACCTCTTTTCTTCCTTGTATGGTCTTTTTGCAGAACATCTGTGCTCATTTTACTTGACATGAAGTAAAATGATTAGGTTTTTTTTAACATTAGCTGTAAGTCAGTAGGTTGAGTCTTTCTAAGGAATATCGGAAACCAGTGTTTTGTGAGTTCCAGGGGTAGAAATTACAGATATATCCCCTACTCTCTGTTTTTCCATTGTTATTATTGATATTTGTTTGGTAAAATACTGGTTTTTATGCAGCTTAGGTTCTCTTCTTATTCTCAATCTCAAAATCTTCAGGTTCTTGTACTTACATGTGTTGCAGCCCTGTCTGGGTTTTTTTTGGAGTAAGAGTTTTTTGAAGTGTTAGTGTTGTTAGAAAATAATTTGCTAACTGGAATTAACTACACGTGCGGTCTCCTCAAGTTAGCGTTTCCTGTGGGAATGGAGCAGCCCAGTTCTCTATATCAAGCTAAGGTCTGGGAAGTCTTGTCTCTTAGCTGCTGCTCCAGCAACCCAGTGTATGAGTGTGTGTGTTTGTGTGTAGAGTGAAAAAGATGAGATGCACCAACCATTTTTAAGGATTGTTATTCATATCTTGACTTTGGAAGGACATCTTCTCTTGAATTTTGAAGAGCAGGAGTTTCAGGCACATTCTTTGCTTTCTTCAATGTTTGTTTGAAAACTACCTTGACTTAATTCTCTAGAGACAAACAAGAGAAAGAGAATACCTATAAACCTTGTTTTTAAGAATATTTGTATATTACTCAGTAGTCTTTGAGGCTATGTGTTCACATCATTCTAGTGAAAGTGGATCATAAGTGCAAAGCATAACTGAAACTATTTATGATTATTTTAGTTAAAATGATTAACACGCCCCCAAATTAGTATGTTGTGTATTATATTTTGCGAGGCTTTTTGTTTGTCATTTCCAGTTGTCACATAGCAGTAACCTGTATAAACTGCAATTTTTTTTCTGTATGGTATCTTCTTTTTTTCATCCCCAATTGCGATGTGACTTTCTGTCTCCACCCTGAGTCTTGTATATAGACCTGTATAGCTTCTGGGTGGGGCTGTGGGTACCATCTCTCCCTCTTTACTAATCTGGCATAAAGAACGTGGTTGATTGTTTTATCTCCATCTGTGCTGCATAATCCCCTGGGGAATGTAATGCAAATATGTTTCAGATAAACTCCTTGAAAAACCTGTTATTGTTTGTTTCAACTGTGTAGTGTCACTGAAGAAGTACTTTCTAAGCCAGGAACGCTCAAGAGCATGAGTTTGGAAAGTGTGCAGTCAAATCGTGAGGCCTGGTAATGTCTCTGGAGCACAGCATGATTGTACTGGAGATTTCATGTCCAGCAGGAGGGAGTGTGGGAGCTTATTCCAGGGGCTGGGTCCAAATTCAGGGGTGCCTACTTTGAGCAAAGGAGGTGTTGAATGTATGTGCCTTTCTCTTGCCTCTGACAACTCAATCAAAGCATCAATGAATTTGTGACAGATTCCTGTCTGAAAGCGGTACAGTTCCATGAATGCAAGAGTCTCCATTTCCTCTTGCAGACGTGCCCAAAGCTGGTACCACAAGCTGGGCACAGGCAGTGGGGCGTGGGTAGGTGTTGCATGGCTCAGCAGGTCCAGCGCTGCCCTGGGAGCAGGGGTGCATAGCACCTGGAGAGGTGTCAGCTCCAGGAACTGACTCAGCTTCTGCTGAGTTCCTATCAGCACACTCCGGCTTGGAAAAGAAAAATTACCTCTTTTGTACTGCCACTTAAGCATTTATGATCCGTATCCTAGATCACTTTTTCAGGATTTGACCCTGGCTGTTAAGTCACTTCTCTGCTTTTGAAAGTAGTCCTGAAGACTACAGCCAGTTTTTATTATACCGCTTGACTTTGGTAAATCCTGGAAATTGCAGGTCGACTGTCAGTTTTGCTTTTTCTATAGAAGAGAAACAAGTAGGAGTTTGGTAAGTACGTGGTTAAGATGTTTGAGCTTTTTACTCATTTGTTGACAAAATCTGGTCAGTGTATAGGAAATTATTATAAACGAAGATCTGTTTGAAAATTGGAGTAGATTGTAACATTCCTGGACTTGTCGGCTCAGGGAATGAAGTGCTTGTCCCCAGAATATCGAATACTGTGTGTCAGGGGGAATCAGGATTCCCCAGGACATCCTGGCAGCAGGATTCAGTGGCCAGTTTTCAGCTCAAGAGGTGACTGCTGGCCCTTGGTGTAGGCATCTCATGCTCCATGGGCACTGCAACTTCCTTGACCTGTGCTCGAGAGCACGAACCATGTGGGTGCTTCTTGTCACTTGCGGTGGTTATTTAGTTGGTACACGTTTGATCTGTTAAATAGCCTGTTCCCCTGGGCCCCTCACAGTCTGTGCTGGAGTTGGCACACATAACTTTTTTACCCTGTGGCCTTCTGGATAACACAACTCCTTGTTCTTTTCTATTAAATTTAGCTCAATGTACTGTTAATCTCGGAGCTGAAAAAGATGTGGGAATGTTGCGATGAAAATACTTGCATTTTTCTAAATCCCCCCCCCCTCAGACCTTGCCTTGGCTGTGTTCTCATTTCATGTTTTCACAAAACTGGAGGAAGCACTACCAGTTTGAAGTGTTGTCCCAGGCTGTGCAAAATCTTTTCTCATAATTTATAGCCTTGAGGTAAAACTTTCCAGTGTATTCTTATATTTTACTAAATAAGATAGATGCCTGTTTTTTATTTCCATACCTGGAGAATGCAGGAATATGATCACATAGATCATGTCTTGAGATATCTAGCCACTTTGCTGGTACACGTATTTCCATGAATGTTTTGGGCTGATGCTTTTCGCCCTTTTTCAGATGTTATGTTTTAATGGTGGCTAGAAGACGGGTTTCTCCCAACAGCGAGCCAATTGTTGGAGCAGCTTTCCCCAGGCCCTCTTCTAGGGAAGGCAGCTGGACTGTGCATGGGTTTTGTTCTGCTGCGGGCAGTGGAGAAGACAAAAGGTTGTGTGTAACTGAGGGCTGAAAGGAACAAGTCAGGAATAAGGGGAAGATTGATTACCTTCCAGTACAGTTTTGTGCCTGGGTAGTTTCCCAGTATTTTTCAGTCAGTCTCTTGCATCTGAGTGGGATTTCAGACTGTATTTCAAACCTAAGGCCACTTACAGGTACAAGGTGATTTTAGAGAAGACTATAAGTAAAAACTGGATCTGATGCAGCAGATAACTCTTGGAGCTTAAAAGGTGATGAGAACGAATGTTATGCTTAGCCCTGCTGCTGCAGAATTTCTCTAAACAATATAGAATAAGCCAGGATGAAAGAAGTAACACAAAAATGTTTGCTGCAATTTCATTGAGTCCTCAGGCTTCAATTCTAGATCAAACAATTAAAAAATAAAAAGAAAAGTTAAATTCTGTCTAGGATATCTGCCCAAAAAGATAGCGTTGCACCCACAATATATTTTGCCTGTTTGGACAGAATAGTACGTGTAGAAATGCCTGGTCTGTGATCAGAAGTAACCTTTTATGAGACATAGAAAGTGCTGCCAACTGCTAAGCTATTTGTGGTACCGTGTTATGGCTAGCAGAGGAGAGCAGGGGTGCACTGAGGCTCTCAACAGTCCTAAAAATATGTCATTAGGGGTGTGTGCCGAATGCTGACCGGCATTAGCAGAGCTTCAGGCGTGAAAGCTGCACGCAGCCTTGCTCGCGTACACACACGGTTACTCCGATATCAGCAGAAATGCAAGGGCAGATGCCATGGGTGCCTCAGCATTGTTGACAAGAGCCGAACCACCTGAAACTGCTGCGTGACATTCACAGCTTGCTAAGGAGGCTCAGTTTAGCTCCCCAGCTATACAACGCCCACGCTGCAGCAGGGTCTCTCGGGTTTCCATGGGAAGAATTGGGGCAGAGAGGAAGTTTAAACATTTGTGAAAACTTGGATTTCGGAAGTTACACCTTTCAATCTGAATCATTGTTCTAATTGCTGAGGCTTTGGAAGACATTTTCCAAAATAGCTTCTAATTTCTCTGTATTAACTGTATATTTATGCATCATTGCTGTAGAAGCTGAAAGGACTCAGGGCAGGGTGGGAGAAGTTGAAATAATTCAAATGTACTGGATAGAGAGTTCAACTACAGGAAAATCCAAAGGCTTTTGTAGTTATAGGATTTTATGCAGGATTAGAAACTGTATTAAACAGCTTCAACTGTTGAGTGTGCACAAGCAATTTCCAAGTTGAGAAAGTTGTAATCTGAAATTGTGTTGCATTTATGGCAGTAATATGGCAATAATTATAACTCTATATTAAGAATTGGAATCAAACTCTTGTCATGGTAAGCAATTGTATGTTAATCTTGATTATCCACTTACCAGAATATTTTACTTATATGCCTGAATAAAAAAAAAAATCCTTTGAAGGATTTCAGATTCACAGGAAACATGAGAATTTCATAGACAAATTTTCATCAACAGAGTTTGAATAGTGGTTTGATTTGAAATTGGTACATAACAGGTATATATCAGTTTGTCTTTGTAAGAGCTTGATTATGGATAAGTTCTGATATGAGATGTTTAATTTATGACATTAAATCTTAACTGCTTAAATAGAAAAGATAAATGTAACAGGTCATGAAATTTGCAAGGTTCTAAACTCAAATGTTTTATTTCAGCGTGACTTTTGAGTCTTTTTTTAATCTTTAACACAGATCCAGATATGCCTACTCAGACAGTTTGTCAGAGGAATCAGAAATTTTCTTCATGGGTTACTCTCAGTTAAATGACATCCTTCCTTACTGAAAAGGGGAAGTATCAGCTGCATGATGGGACTGATGGTTATGTATAAAAATCCAACTGCAGACAGTCACATTTCTTCTCGTCTGTCCAAACTGCAACCTCATTGTGAGACACTTGATCTCCTTGTATGCCCTGAGGAGACCTTTCAAAAGTGGGCGTTTTAAATGCATGACATTTTAAACAATACCTAAATAGCAGCATTCTGTTTCAGAATTATGGCTGAATGTACGCTTTCACCAAAGGTGTTGCTGAAGTATTTGTGGTTTCTCTTCATCTGATGGTGCTGAGGTTCCAATGTGATGTGATAACATTCACTCTTTCACTGTTTCATACTCTGCAGGATCGCTGGGTTATTTTTGCTGCACTGGCAGCTGTTTGATGGGGCTAAATCTGAGTGGCCAGAGGCTTATTTTCTGTAAGGAATTGCACAATTGGCATTTTGGGTTTATGTGTGAAATATCCTGCCCTTCTGGCTGGAGACCACAGGGTCCATAAGCAGAACAGGTGGATGTGGGCAGTTTTGTTTTGGTTCCAGCCCATGTCGCCCCTGGTTGGAAGTCACCCCCCAGCCCTTCATGCCAGGATATATTCCCTGATATAAGCAGACGTTGGCTGAAGGTCTGTTGCTGTCATTAGAGCAAACACTTGAACGGTGAGAAAGACATCAGGAAATAAGTCTAGGCTGTGGGAGAGTACAGATTTAGTGTAATTACACAGTTTAACTGAGGGATACCTTAGGAAAGCAGCTATAAAGGGAAATCACAGTCTGGTTGGTGTAATAAGCAAAGGATATACATTCATTTCTCTAAAGCAATTTGGAGATCCAAAAAGCTGTATTTGGAGATCTCTAAAGCTGTATTTGGATTTGGAGATCTCTAAAGCTGTATTTGGAGATCCAAAAAGCTGCTGTAATTGACAGTGCAGTAATGAAATAACTACCAAGGTTCAGGCAGAACTCAAATACTCTTAGAGGACACAGAGAGGAAAATGTTAAAGCAAAAAAAGTGTTTTAAGCAAATCAGATAGGCAGACCGTAAAGCAACCAGATATTCGTGGCCACATGCAACCTCTTGAAGCAAACAGGAAGCTATCCATTGTTTTTAGTAAAAGTAGGGTTATATCACTTGTTCTGCCATTTGCTCACACATTGCATGCTTTCAGAAGGCCTGCATGGAGAACTTCAAATGTGAATTGAATAAACTTTGCAAACTGTTGGAGATATTCACTTGATATAGCAATGTGAGCAAGTCCCTCAAGTCCTACCTTTTATATATAGTGCTAAGAAGCACTGCCATTTTAAACTCATGCAGTGAGAGAGACAGAGATGGGATAAAAGTCATTTATCTCCAAAGCACCCCTGTCATTTAGTATTTATTGAAATGCTTTCAAAGTCTGGAAACAAGAAAAGTACAATCATTAATGATGTTTTGCTCTTTTTCTTCTTTTTTTTTTTTCACCCATAAGTTGATCACTGTCTACATTAATTCTCTCATTTGCAAAAATTTATTTCTGATTCCTTTCTGGTCAGCTCTCTTTTTCAGCTCAAGTGTATGTATTTTTTTATGTCTCATGTTTAAATTTGGGTTCCCTTTTAACCACCCTGTAAAGTCTCACCCTTCGCTTCTGAGTAGCCAGACAGCTATTTCAGTGTAGGAGCCTAAGCAATTTTAACAGCTGCAGATTCTTGGATGTCTTTGGTTAGAAAAAACAGCCATTCAGATGATATGTCCCTTGCATTTGAGAACCATTCAGTGGAAGAAAGTGGATCTGATAGTTTTCTTTAGGACAATGGTGTCTTCACAACTAGATGTAGCCAACTATGGTTCCACTAAAGGGAATGCTGGAATTGGGTGTCTTGATGTTTTCTGGTTTTATTGCATGCACAGCAGCAGCTAGCTCATACCTAGGTTTTTGGAGCCTTTCTTTGAGTGGGTGGTTGGACCAGGTGTCCTTGACTTCCATTTTGCAGCCTAAATTATTTTTGATTCTGTAACTTTATACTTGTTTTTGCTGAGTTGGGTGTAGAAGCATGTTTGCAGCTTGATTGCTCTTAGCAGATATGGCAAACTAAAACCATTGCACTTTGTAATTAAGGTAGTTCAAGATTTCCACCAGGGACGGATGATGCCATGGTGATGATGAGAGGAGCTCTTGGTTGGCACAGTTGATCTGTTGTTATGAGAGTCCACTCCTCTCTGCTTAGCATAAATGGAGATCTGCTGTTCCCATGGTTTCCTTTGCCCTTCAGCAGGATCTGCTGCTTTTGCATCTGCAGCAGCACAGGAACAAATGCAAGAGAGACCTCTGTGAAGGACTGAGCTCTGGTTTCCTGGCTCTCAGTGCAGGTAGCCAGCTTAGTCATCTTGTGACTTATATAAACCCAGACTTATGTTGGAGTTGTTTTAATCAAATATTTTCTGTGTTGCATATTCATGGGCTAACATGAGAGTAGATTCTCCAAACCAGTACCTGTGAGCATCCTGCACAGCAGTGTAGCCAGTGTTACTTCTTAATTTAGTTTGCAACAGGGTTGGATCAAGGATCAGGGATCTTCTTTTTTAAATACCAAGTACAGTGTTCTGCACATCTGAGTTCTGCACGTCTTGTGTAGATACTGTAAGTTTGGGGGCTGTAAGAAGCTGTTTGGAGGACATGCTGCAGCACCGAAGCCTTGGTAAGAGGGGTGGGGGGCATATATCTCAAGTAATTTAAGAAACTGGGAAATCTGAATTGGTTTGATTCATTGATGGAAAAATTAACTCCTTTACGCTTTTTTCTTTCCAGTGATTGTACCCTGTAGATACACACAGCATCTCATTTGAGGATTTGCTTATTTTTTTCATACATTAGGCTTCCTCTATTTTTGTATAGCTGTAGAGCAGAATACTGGTTATTTGTAAGTGCACTTTACACAAAAATAAGTTTACTGCTGTCAAGAGTTGTAAGGTTAGTAATAAATAAAAACTATCTTTTGGTAGGCTTGACTCCCATCACTACCAAAGTAAGAAAAATAAGCTAGTGATGAATTTAAGTTGAGGAAAGAAAATCATGAGAGAACAAGTGAATGAGTGGCACAGCAGATGCTCTCCAGAGCTGGTCTAGAAAGCTGTTGCTTCATTTAAAAGCAGTCTGCTTCAACCATCTCCTACAAGTCAAGACTGTTGCTTCTGTTTCCACAAAACTAAACAATTAAAATTAAGCTTTAAATTGGATGGATTTTCAAACAGATCTAGAAGAAAAATAAAACAGATGGTGAATCCATCCATCCGCTCAACAACTTCCACTAATTTTAAAGAAAGTTGTCCCACTTAGAGTGATTGAGCACCATGGCCCATCCTCCATTTGAATACAGCACAGCAGCCAGTTGTGGCTATAGCAAGCTCTGGTGCTGCTTTTTGTTTGCAGTACCTTTGTATTGAGCTATCTGCCCCTTTCAGTTGTCAAGGACGGAGGTCCCTCAGAATTTGGAAGTTGCCTAGAGATGCTTTGCACTTATTTAGGTATCTTGAATAAGTCTAAAAAGCTGACATCTGCCTGTAAATATTTATTGCAAAAAACCACCTTAGGTCTGTTATAAGGAGACTAACCGGACTGAGTTACCAGCTTGGAGATCCCTATGTTGTCTCTGTGCAGGCTGGCTTCAGTCAAGTGGGATGCAGTAGCTCAGGCATCAGACAGTGCTGTCTTTTCTTGTCACCTTGACACTGAACGCAGTGGTGACTGCAGCATGAAGGTGTCTGAGCTTGACTCTCTGGGATAGAACTTGGAAAGCAGTAACAATATCCATACTTGTTCTTTAAGAAGAAAATCAGCATCTCCTTCATTTCACAGTAGGACAACTAAAGGAGACTTGGCTCCAGCAAAATGTGTTAATTAAACCCAAACTCCCAACTTCTGAGGTCTAAAATCCCCCCCAAAATCTACATACTAATAATGTTTGTGTTTAGTGCATGTGATTTCCATGTGATTCATACTTTTTATTCTTTTTTTTTTTAAATGGTATCTGAAATGTCGCAATTTGCCAATTTGAAAGGGGGATGTTTTGGGTTTAAGTTTGGGGAAAGAAACACTGTAGAATCACTGTGAAAATGTCTGGTTGTGATGAAAGTCAGGGCTTGATAAAGAAGGGGTAGTTGATCAGTCACCAGTAATTTTATTACGCGTTATGGGAGACATTTATCCAAGAGTTAATGAGACATTCCAAGGTATATGATACACTGAAGACCAGACAAAAGACTTGTGATATCCTTCTGAACATCTCTTCCTCTCTTAATGATGTTCTGGTAGTGCCCACAGGAGAGCAGTGTTCTCTTCACTGGTATTTGTAACCAGTCCAGGCTCAGAGTGCTTATGCTCCAAGAAGACAAATGATGGGAGAAAACTGAAAAGATTATTAAAAAATCCTTATTCAGTCAAAACATGTTGTTCAGAATGTAACCTCCAAACCTGGACAGTATTAGTGAGCTAACTATTTTAGGCACCATAGCACAGTAGGGTTTTGGTGAGAGTGTCATTCCTTAGCTAGAAATATAATATAAGTCTTTAAAGAATTTCTAGTCTGAGTAACAAAATGAGATACATTTTCGTCACAGAGGGACACAAGGTGAAAAGTTCAGGTCTGGATCCACTTTGGGTTTGGTCTATTTATATGGATAAATCTGATAAAATGCAGCTGTGAGCTTCAGATTCGTGTTTTTCTAATGTTTTGGAGAACTTGGAGTCAGTTGGGTTTTGCACCTTCTGCCGTTTCCAAGCGTCTGCTGCTAGGGAAGGAGTGGTGCCACTGAGCAATGGAGCTCGACTTCTCATGCTGGACTTGTGTGGGAATCATGCTGTTTCAAAAGCAGATTGAAATCCTAGATCATAGCCATCAGAGTTAAAGCATCTTGACAACTCCCCCTGCAGCCCCCTTGCTACTCTAAAATGATTTTCAAGTCTAAAATCTGCTGAGTAATAAAGCAAGATGCCATTCAGGTCTCTGACAAGGGTCTGAACAGCGAGCAAATTGCTGTGCAGCTAAGTGAAGTTCCAAGTGCAACAAAATTTGTGAAGGCTTTTGGCTCCACCACCCAGCTATTTGAAAACCAAGGTGTAAGAGATGCATAGCAGCAAATCTCATATCTCTTGGGCTGGAGATTGGCATTTACATAGTTGTGTGTGATGTGTCAGCTTTGCCTCTGCTCCTGTCAAAGTAAAACTAATCTGTTCTGAATGTAACAAATGTTTGGTGCCATCCTGCATCCATTAGGAAATCTATTTATGTTTGACTCATGCTTACAAATAAATCTATCACGAAACAACTGAAAGTAGCCTGCTCCAAAGCCATATCTGAATTTCTTTTAAGTATGAAAATACTGTTCTGCCCATTTTAAAGATGAGAAAATAATCAAAAAATAGCTAAGCAAAGACTAATACTTAATCTTTGCATACAAATAGTATTTTTTGCTTTGGGGGGGTCACTCACAAATACAGGTTCTGAGGAATTTAGTAGTCAAGGCATAGCCTGCTTGCAGGAGTATGATTGTGTTGGGGTTGTCCAAGTGTACGTCAGTTCTTCACCTCCCAGGCCACTTTCTTTGTAATTAATTCTGGTCAAGGAGAGAGGATTGTGAAGATGCTTATGTTATAGATGTAAGAGCCAGTGAGGCAGTAGCTGATGTGTAAGGAGAAATGTGCGCATGCAGCCAGATGCATCTCCTACTTCTCTCGAGAGCTGCAGCAAGGGTTTACCTCGATGGGATTAGCTTGCAGCTGGCAGAATCTATCAGCTGGAATACTTAATAGGAAGGTCCCAATGAGACTTAACAAGCTCTTTAATGTGAAATTAAAACTTATCCAGAGTTCACTGGCATGCTTGAGAGTTGGCACAGCCACAGCTGCTATCTTTCTTGCAGTGTTGTTTTGTCATGCGAAGCACAAATTGCACCAGAATGGAGAAAAATGTTGCCGAATGTAAATGCTCTATTCTCCCATCTTTCCAGCACAAGGAGTGCTGTCTAGGGAGTTGTGCTTAAATTTACTACCAGTACGATGATACAAAACACGGCACTGAGTTTGTAGCCCCAACAGTTCTTTGCATGACATGACGAGAAGGAGGTACCGGAGGAGACAGACCTTTGATGCTGCTCGTCAGTTTAAGGGCAGTCAGTGCCTGTGAATTCAGCCTTCCAAAAAACTTGAGTTGCCCCTCAGATCGTTCACCATTATCCTTCAGGAAAGCTCACATCTTCTGAGGAAATCTGCTAAGAAAAAGTTAGCCCTATACATCGTTATTTGCAAAGTTGTCTTTTCTTGTCCATTTGGGCTGGGGAGGGCAGGGAAAGAAGGTGGAGAGATGCCCCTGCATCTGTTACCTGTGCCAGGGGGATTTTGAGACTTAACATGTGTTTGCTGTTACCAGATCCCCAGTGTGCTGCAGAGCTTCCTGGAGCCCTGCCAGCACACAGATCCCAAACACCCTAATCTGTAGGGCTGGCTGAGCCAGACAGTCCTGTTTGTCTCTCACGGTAGAGCTTGGATCCCGAGGCAGATGGGCAGGAGACCCAGCAGGCTGTGCATGCTGCAGTACAGCAAAAATGGACCAGGCTGTCTAGTTTTTGACCTAGTGTTTCATTAAAATAAATGCCTTTTTATCTGATTTTGTGACACCTTAGTTACTTGTAGGAAAGATCAGGGATTTTATCTGATAATTTTATCTACTTTTATTGTTCCTCATGAATATTCTGCAGTAGGCCATGCAGAGCATGAAATCAGCCTTGTAAAGAAAACAGCTTGTTCCCATTATGACAGTAAATGAATGCTAAAAATGGACTTCGTTAGTTACAACAGCTGAATCCCAGCATCCCTTCAAGTTATATTCAGATAATAATACAAGATTTCACATTTCTGCTTGGCATAGGAAATGAATGTGAGATTGGAAGTCAGCACCACAGAGCTTGCAGTAATAGGTGATGTTTATAAAATGTATTTTCTTGGAAGTCATCTCCTCAAGATTTTGTTGTAACAATGCCAGATCCCAGACAGCATCATATACCAAGTCTTCTTTGTGAATTACATCACCAGAAAAGTTTCACGTGTTATACCCATCCTCATCTGATGGATGAAATCTGTGCCTCCATCAGCATAGGATAATCAGATTGTGCTGTGCATGGATGTCTAATACAAGTTTATTGAGGATGTCTTGGTCTCAGCTGATGAGTAATTCCATTCCATTTAATGCACTGATGTTTGTGTGAGTTGCTAAAGCCATACTTGCAATTTCAGGAAAATGCGTAGTCTGTAAATTGTACCCACAATTTTCCAATGGCCTACCATTTATACTGGCACTGACAGGCCTTAGTTGTAATAATGATTATGGAGGGAGCTGATAGAAGATCAAATGCCCCAGCACTGGGTTCAGCACAGATGAAAGCAAAACTGATGGTCAGAATGGAGGGTTTGGTGTCAGATGAAAGGCAGACAGTGAATCAGACCAATAATCTGTACTGAACCAGAGGAAAACAAACAAAACTAAGTGGATGGCAGGAAGCAATTCACAGGTTGAGTTTCTCCAGCCAGGGCCGGGTAGCAATGATCTCATATCAGTGAGTCATTTTAAGGATATTTGTTTCTTCTTTCAGAAGCCCTTTTCTAGATTTATAAAGTAGAGAAATCTACCGAGGTTGTCAGTTGTGTTGAATAACAGATATTTGCACTGTCTCCAGAAATATGCAAAATAGAAGGAAAATCCTGCTTTCTAAAATACATAAAAAATACCTAAAAGACAGTGTGAAGGCTTTAGCATAGATCCTGCAATTGCATTAAGTGCTACGAAAACCTCATTTTTGTTTCTTAGCAAGATACATAACTATCCACACTCATTTCAGTTGGGGAAATGAGGATCCTTAAAAAAACCTGTGTTTTAGAGAATCATTTTTATGATCACCATATGGGGAAGGAGTCTACATTTTAATATTTGTGAACGTCTAATCCCACCACTGTCAATGGGATTTAAAATGCCTACTAATCAATGTGATGCATATGGTAGATGTCATGGAGTGATTAATGCAGTGTAATGCAGTAGCCACTGTATACAGGGGAGCCTCCCATGTGGCTGTAAACATCTGCTTTCGTTATCAATGACTCTGGAGTCATCATAGTTGGCAAAGGGGAAAAACAAAACAAAGAGAGGTTTGCAAAAGACACTTGCAGCTTTCATCCATGTGGGGGCCCCTGAAGTGAAGTGCCCTTTTGGGAGCAAATGGAGCTATGGCTGTCCTCTCTCTCTAGGTATCAAGGAGATCCCTCTGCCCCCAGTGAATGATTATTCTTAGTTGAAGGGTCCCAGCGTCCACACAGAAATCATTTTGTTGAACAGCCGGCGAGTAGCAAGTTTCTGTGCATGTGTGTGTGAGAGAGAGGAGAGATTTACAATACAAAGGTATAAGGTATACTCACTTACTTTAAACTAATGCTTCTGCCCCTGATGATGATGTTCTTTACTGCTGGCCCAAAAAACCACGGCTCTGTTAGGCTGTTGAGAGCGGTGGGTACGTGTGGCGTGGGTCATCAAGATTCCATCTCCAGGGGAGAGGCTCCTAATGTTTTTTGACATGTTGCAAACCATAACCCAAAGCACTGTCTTTTCCAGGGGGGAGGTGTCAGGGTGTTGATTTCAGCATCACATGGGTGTGCGTCTTTACAGTTCTCACTTCTCATCTCAAGTCTGCCATGCCTGTGTCCCAAAGGTGAACCAGCTTACCTCTGAGATTTGATGAAATGCCATTTTCAAGCACAGTGTGTGCACTGTGGCACCGTGGTGACCTTTCCAAAACAGCAGGTGACATTTTCATCAGTTGTCATTAGCAAAGTGGATCTTTCAGAGGTGAGGTGGCTGTGTCCAGCTGTGTTGTATTGTTACGTGCAGTCCCAAGAGGGAGGGACAGAAATGAGGCTACGTTGATTTACTTCCTGATAGCCTATTTGTTGGGACAGGAGTAGGAAGACACTGCTGCTGTGTGTGAACACACTGGCTTCAGCAGTTGGAACAGTAAGAGGAGAGAATCTAGGCTCTGGGAACTTACAGTTCCCAGTGCCTGGAAGCCTGTCAAATGTTTTAAACGGATGCTGCAATCAAAATATTCACCTGTCATAAACTCCACTGGCAAACTCAGGCACAGGCACAATTGTGGCAATAATTTGCCCCTGCAGCCTTCATCTGTTTCACTTCTGTTTAAGATTAGGCTTTCTATTATTTTGATAATATATGACGACAAGAATTTTGTGGGTGTGATATTTTAATGTTTGCTGCTTCCCGTTGCTCAAACAGCGAAATCACTCCCAATCCATTGCAATGGACTATAGAGATGAAAAGAATGATCTAAACTTTAACTACCTCATTGACATTTTTATTCACTTACCCTATGGATGTTGTTATTCCAAGTCAGTTTATAGATGCATAGGATGTCTCATTTGAATACAAATCCTTTTTTGAGTGTTTTGCCCTGTTACTAGCTCTAACTCTTCTCATTTTTATGATACTGCACTGATAGTGTAATGCAGTCAGAAAGCTCTTTAAAAAAAACTTTCCGTTGAAATGGTTACAGCTGCAAGTGGATACAACATTCTTCAGTATTTTTGTTGTTTGTTTTTAGTTTTTTTAACTGCACCATTACCCTTTTTCCCCTGCTTTCCCTGAACACATGTGCATGCATGTCCTCTTCTTCATCTTCATTTCTGTTGGATGTAATTTTTTCTGGGTAAATCCTGTCTCTTGTGAGCTTTTTTTGATATATAGGCTCTTTGTTTTAAGACAGCTGTAGTGTCAGGCCCACCCACACTGTGTTGTCCCCATTGCTTTGAAGCCAATATTTCAAACATAAAATAGCCGTCAAGTCTTTGCTTTGGTTCCGCTTGCTGGGGATGGCACGAAAACAAAAGTTTTTGTGTTTTGGGCTTTCATCTAAGCGAGCCAAATGAGTAAAAGTTTCAAGGATTTCAACCAAGGACTTGTCATGAAAGCTATTTTTGACTAAAACAGAAAAGTTTATCAAAAGGACGGAAAGCACAAACCAAATGTGTGCATACCATATCTCTGTAGCTTTTTGGTGATTTTTTTGTGCTTGTCTTGGAGGTGAAAAACGAAGTTCATTTTTGCCGTCATTTAATCTCTTTAGATTTAGGCAGAACTGTGTCTGTGGATTCTGCAGGTTTGGTTTATAGGGAGGGGGAGCAGTTTCTCTCCAGACAGAACAAACTGACGTCAGTTGGCGCTGCTGGACCAGCACTGTCCTACCCCATCAGGGTGGTATGGAAATGCTGCTGTATGAAGTCATTCCCATGCCAAAGCACTTACACAAATCTGTCCTTCAGAAAGCAGCCTGAGAGAAAACAAAAGCATGACCAAGGGACGCACAGACATGTTTATTTAGTGGCAAAAGTCTTTGGTGGATAGGTAGTGCCGTGATGTTCTGAAGGCTGTAGCCTGGGAAGTAATTCCCATCCACCTGCAAAAGACTTCTTTTAGTTAGGCTTTTCTTAGGACATTATCTCAAAAAGAAAAGGAAAAGGAACTATGCCTGGCAGTGTACTGATTCACTGTAGTTTGGTGCTAAGGAAGTAACTGCCAGGTAAAACTGAAGGCAGATACTAGGCCTTTAGGATTCTCAACTGATTTAACCTGCCTCTGACAGCACATGTAGCACAGCTAGAGTGTTCCAGCTTCGGGAATGTTGATTTCTTTAAGCAAATTCTGATGTAATGACAGAAAAATGATGCTTGATTTTAATTGCGTGATAAAATCTCATTTGTTTTAATAGTCTTTAGAGAGAGCACGTTTGCCACGTTCAGACTCATCTGTGAATCCAGGGCTTAGGGAGTAATTGAATCTGAAGTTCAGATCTTGGGCTGCTTCTCACAGGAACTTTGATTTTTTTAATTACTATTTTTTTCATTACTGTTTTCTAGTGTCAGAGATTTTGAAGTGAGATGATTTTCTGATCGCTTATAGCTAGAAGTCTTGTTTATCCAGGGTACTTTACTTACAATCTGTAAACTATAATCTGTCTCTTGTCACACTTTGTGATGGGGGGAAGGCCAGCATGCCAAAGCAAAGGCAGTTGTGGTGGGTATTGCTTTACATCTTTCAGGGCATGTAATTTTTCAGTGAAATGTCTCTTTTGGTATTCAGGTATTTGATAAATTACCAGCCATATTATTGGTAGAGGAAAACAACAGTGTATTTTGATCAAAAGTGTGACTAAAACAAGGTACCAGAAAGATGCAAATGGGACAATATACTTTGATTAAACGTATGTGTTTGTATGTGTGCATATATTTCTTGCAAATTCATCTTATATGACTGCTTATTATTGACAATGGATATGCTATAACACAGAGGACAAATCTGGGTAGTTTCTGGCTATCCATAACATTTGCTGTCTTGAGGACTTCTGCAAGGTATATTAATGCCCTTGAAAGAAATGGGATGTATGGAATTATTTAAAAATCTAACTTTGTCAGTGTAAGCACTGTAACTAATCCAGCCCCACAGCAGCTAAAAGATCTGTATGGAAACACACTGCTGTGCTGTGGAAGTGACCTTGTATGAATGTCATCTGTAATTCCACTTCTTGTCCTTCATTAATTTCTAGGTTCAATCTGCTCTGCTGTCATTGGAGCAGGGTTTGGTTCTGGTTTTGCTTTGTTGCATGTCTCGTCACGAGCAAGCTTTGCTGAGGATTGATGAAGCACCCCAGAAACCGCAGAATGATTAGTAGCTACCAAATTCAGTAGTAGACCCTTTTATGGATAGCACCTCGGAAGCTAGTCCCTTTCCTTCTCAATTTCTGTCTGGGTCAGTAGCAAGTAAGATGTGATTCTCACTGGAAGAAATGTGTGGTTTGCAATTAAGATATTACAGACGCAATTCAGTGTTTCAATAATGATCTGCTTTTTTACTTCTTTCTAATGTGGTCATTTCTACTAGCCATGCCAGGAGAGAGGACAAAGGAGTGCTGCAGGGTTCACTTCTAGGCTCCTCTACTTCCTGTGCTCCACTGGCATGGGCTATTAGGCAGTGTCTGGATGAACAGGAGAACGTGTGGATGGCCGGAGCCAGCGATGGGTTTAGCAGCCAGCCACGCGTTGCGTCTCCGCTCTGTCAATGCCACTGTGGGCACGTCGAGGCAAGGCTTGTGGAGCTGGGGCCGCATGGAGTGGCGAGGGCTGCTCCAGGCAGGCACTGAACGCAGTGTGCTGGGTAGGGGCAGAGCTGCCTGCCTGTGAGCTCCTTTTTGACTCTCACAGCCCCAGCGGACACTTGGCTTCCCCTCCTGCCTTGGGAGTACAAGGTGAGCAGGTCCCTGCAGCCCCCTGCGGGCAATGGGGCACATGAGGGGCAAAGGCAGGGAGAGGGCAGGCGTCTCACACAAGATTGTGCAAATATCTGCCTCTGTGTGGAGGGTGCTGAAGTGTCTGCCCACGGCTAATGTCCGTGCTTTGCAAACAGAGCCAGAAAAGCAAGCGACTTTTGTGGGCCTTCATCCATCTGAACTGTTGGGGGATTGCGCTGACCAAAGTTAAAACTGCTTTATCCTTGCTTGTAAGATGGAGAGAGACCCGCTAACTCCCCTCTCAATTGTTTCTCCTATAAAAATTTCCTGGATGTTGTTATGCCACAGGAAAAGGATGGTTTTCTCTGTATGATTTATTTTATTTGATTAGCTGTTATCTCTGTTAATTAGCTGTAAAATACTACAAGACCAGTTCTATCTGACCCTCCAAGACACGTATGATGACGTGAAAGGAAAAACAGCTGTCCTGTACTGACTCATGGTCTCTGAAAGAATAGAGAAGAAGATGTAAATGAACACAGTTATGCTTTATAAAGACAGTAGTCAGAGTAAGCCAAAGTTGCCTCCCATATTTTTCTTTAACTGTGTTATAGGAAATGGTTTTGAATTGTTTTATTTCCTAATAGTCACATCCTTATTAGCCTTGTGTTTTTCCTTCCCTTACCCCTCCTGTGGGGTGTGTTGTACGTGGGAATTTCTAGCCTGCAAAACTTAATAACTTGTGATAGAAAAATAGTTTATAATTTACAGAAACATTAGTCTGTGTTCTTGCCCACTCGTCTACGTGCACATGCTGGAGTATCCCATGTTTTACTGTTGATGTGGACAACATTAGGATTATGCAGACTTTTTAACTGGCTATTTATGATTTTATTGGTCTTCATAAATTAAATGTCGGCTTTATTTTAGGAAGGACATGTCAAAATGCCAGAACGAAGGGATTGAGGGGGAGACTCCATTGTTCCCTTCAAATGCAAATTCTTTTCTTCCTCTTTCTCCTCTGCACTTCATGGGGTGATTGGCGTAGCACAGCTTGCCTAAAGTTTGAGTTCCCTGTTGCAGGGAACCCTGTGACGTTAACTCTGTACTTAAATGTGCAAATTCCTTCTTTTTCTTCTTGCTGTTTTCAGAAACTAATGAAATCATAGCTGATTTTTCTCACTTGAATCCTGGTTTAAGTTTTGGAAAAAAGACCTCTACTGATTTGCTGGCTTTTTTTTTTTCTCCACAACTGTATGCATTTTCAGTTAAAAGCTATCATCTGTGTGCATTCAGACGTTATTTGTATTCATTTTGTTTTCCCATTTTATTGGTTTGATTCCTAAATGTTATCAGTGAGTTAGAGCTGAGCTCTTTTAATTCAAATGGCATAATGCCCAATCCTCTGAGATTAGCTAGCAAGCGATTCTGGGCATGGTGCCACCTGGCATCTCTCAGAAAGGGGCTGCTAATGAAACACCGGAAAAAAATAAGATTGTTCCAGACATGCAAAACCCTGAAGTTGCAGGGAGTGAGGAGTGACAGAGCTTTCACAAACACACCCAATATTCTGTGGCACGACTCGGAAACTACTCAGGAAATACCATCCTAATACTTCTGCAGAAAACTGATATTGAAGTGAACAGGTCTGAGTACAAATGAATTTTTCTTTTCTGAAATTTGTGACTGATTTTTGGCACTTGCGCTCAGGATTGGGCTCTCTGGGTTGTCTGCAGTGCAGCTCGGGCTCCGAGAGCTCTCAGCTTTTTAGGACCTGCGGTTTTGTTCTCCACTGATTTGCCTCATCATGGTGCAGCCCCACAGTTTCTCACAGCACCAGTCTTAGGGCTGAAGACAATATACTTCCTGGGTCCTCAGTTACAGCGAATATAGGTAAACTTTTTTGGGATCCTGTCTTGGATCTAAAGAAGGTTTGTTGGCTGCAAGAGATTTTGAATGCAGTGTTTCCAATTTAGTGACTGACGTTTTCTGATTATAACTTTTGTTTCATCAGAAAACCTCCAGAAAAGCTCAATGCCTGGATAAATAGGTCCCAAGACATTTAGGGCTTTATAGGTCTAGACTAACATCTTAAAACTAGCAGGCTGCCCAAGAAGATTATGCATCATGGATTTAATATGCTCATGAACTAAAGTGCCACTTAACAAGCAAGTTGCCAAATCCTACATCAGCTGAAGTTTTCTGTACACACTTGAGAGGTTGTCTCATATACAGCATATGACAGTAGGCTGTAGGGCACTTATTTGCATAAAAAGCCTTGCCAAGAGCAATAAAAAAGAAGTATACAGTAAGAAAGCGTTCCTCAGTCAAAAGAATAAGGATATTGTTGGGTTTTTTTCTTAAAGTCTTTTGTCCCTTCAGCTTCATTGCCTGCTTTCTGTATGAAAGATTAGTAGTGATTGCAGACCAGGAACCACTGAGGCAGCCTTGAGCAACTGGTTATTTCTTCATGGTTTTCCTTCTGTAGATGACAGTAATAATATATCCTGCATTTCTTCTAAGAAGCCACATTTTCCTGTTTTCTGAGTGTTATGGAATATAATCAAATGTGCAAACCCTATTGTTTTCTTGCTGGAGCTGTCTTCTGTACTCATCCCTTGTCATCATCCTTATTTTACAGTGTCTCTGTGTAGACTTTAGAAATAACAATATGTGGGAAGTGAGGGAGACAAAGGGGTCAGATCCATACTAGCCCTTGGAACACAGAGATTCTCAAAAGCAATGGCACAACAGCATTGACTTAAGAGAAGCAGAGATTTTTCATTCTCAGTTTACTGCCCCAGCTTTTACCTTGGCCTCTCACTTCTAGGACACTTCTGATTCCTGAAGTAAGAAAGGACAAGGACTTATTTATTTACTCTGAGGTCTGCACTAACCAGCCTGTGCTGTCAAGTGAAAGTGTGATGACATAGTTTATAATGGGTTTTTTTACAGTTTTCCAAAGGGGAAAAAAAGTAACATATGAGACAGCCAAACCATGCAGCAAATACTTGTGGGTTTGTCAGGAACAGTGAACAGATCTTGAATTCCTGCAGCACATATGACACTTTTTGAACTATATTTTTTTGACTCTAGGAAGCCTAGATAGAAGATAGGATTTGGTCCTTTTAATGTTCTTGCAGGTCTTAACTGTTAACTTGCTTCTAGTTTCGTAGTTGCAGACTGGTGTCAGTGTGATTAATGAGCAATGCAAAGTATGCAAAAAAAAAAAAAAAAAGAGGAACACTGCAAGATCTTTCTTTTGCAAGAGACAAGAAGTAAAAAGGCAATAAATACAGTGCTTGTGCTCAGTAATCACAGAAAGAAGAGTTTTTACTTTCCAGTTTCATGATGTGATTTAAAAGTCCATTGACTTAGTGTGCTTATGCTAAGTGAACCTCTGAATTCATGGATTTTATGCTATGTTTTTCCTATGGCTGGGAATTTAAAAATTTCACATTAAGTAGCTGAATACACATTCAGTAATGCGTGCTGTAGTGTCTGCATTTTGGACGGGGAAGCACTTTGCATAGCAGCTGGCTGTGTTTGTAGTACAAATGACAATTCAATCCATGTAGCAATTAAACTTTTCTTATCACGTGGAACCTCCTAAAAAGAAACTATTGCATTTATTTGTGTAGAATATGTATATCATATATATAAATATATATTATTTATATAACTAGTGTGTATGTATTTTGTTGTTAATATATATCATATACATGTGTATATAGATATTTTTCTTATTAATTAGATAAGTAGAGAGAGAGATAGAGCTCCTTACAGCCAGTGACCGAGTTAATAACAAAGAGAGAAAGATTTAGTATAGCTGAATGCTTTCGTGTGGCTTTGGTCAAATTACTTAGAAGTGGAAATATTCAGTGGTTGAATGAAGCGAGAGGCCTGATACACACTGGAAAACCTCCATCGTCTGTCAGATGTTTTACAACTGTGATGAATGAGTTTGGATAAATAACACAAACATGTGTTAAACAAGTTCAGGCCGAGTTCCGCATGGTATGGTAAACAGAAATTGTGCTTGGGGAATGTTTGAAAATGTAGATGTCTGGTAGGGTGGTATGGTTGGAGCACTGTGAGGATAGCCTTTCCTTTTACCCTGGAAACTTGCGAACTTGCCTGAAAGCTGTCCTGGCCCAGCAGAGAATGGGGCCAAATAGAAAGGACCCCCATAGCCTGAGTGACTTTTCATTTAAATTATTTGTTGCAAAAACTGTTCATGTGGAGAGGTTGAGGGGGCAGGAAATCATTCCAAGTGAGGCTAGGAATGCTCCAAGGTCTCTCTCACCTCTGTCTCTGCAGACAGCAAGAGAGGTGAAGAGCTGGTGCCCCAATGGGCAGCACACCATTGCTTGGAGAGGCATCGGCCAGCTTTTGTTTCAAAAGGGAAAATGTGTTGCCAGAGCAGTGGGTGGATTTATAGACCAGCTTCTCTCTGGCTGCTAATGCCCTTAACCAAACTCACTGATTTCCAAATAGAACTCAGAGAAGCATCTAGCACAGTTGTTGTGTTTGTTAATGGAGGCGAAATGATTGTTCCAATATTTGTTTTGTATTCCTTGTCAAAGATCCAACCATACTGTTCTGGACCCTACAAGCATCATACATCTTGTTTCTGGAAAATCTAGGATGTTTCAGCCATGAAAATGGGGGGGAATTCCCAAAAGTGAAATTTCTACCTGATTAACATGGACTTTTAACAGTAATTTCTTGATTTTAATACATGTAGCTTTGGACACCTCCCTTCACCCTAATCATAATACTTGGAAAGTGGAGACTTACCCTACATTTACGTCATTTTTAAATGGATGTGAAACACCTAAGTACTTCCACTGTTAAACCTTTGCAGTCTGATGTACAGGTCCTTAAGAGAGTACAAAGGTGTCTGCACTTCCGAAAAAGCCTTTGTATTCCCAGCAGTCTGAGTGGTAATACAAGGGAGTAACTGAAGGACAAAGAGATTGCTCTGGAGTACAGGCCAGCAGCAGCGCTCTCTTGCAGGGCTGCTGTGTGTGCAGTGTGAATCTCGAGGCTGTTGGCCGCCCCGGGGTGTCACCTTCCTTCCTCCTGAGTTAAGCTGGTTAGGGTGCCTGTGCCACGTTCCCGGGATGCCTGTTCTTGTCCCTCTTGCTGTAAAACATGGGACAGCAGATGGAGCAGCGATGTGCCAGCCACCTGCACCCCCATGTGCCAGTGTGGCCCAGGAGATGGCGAGGCACAGGGTGCAGCAGCAGTAGGAATGCCGGGAAGTGAATTGTCCAGCACATAGCGGGGATCTCCGAGCCTTCCCCAGCCTACTGCAGGAGGACTGGCCATGTGCTTGATCTGGCATCTGCAGCAGATGAGAGTCATGCATTGGCATGGATTTAGCCTGAGATCTTAGTGGTTCTGTTCCAGTTTATTTGTGGGGTTTGCTTTTCAGTTGCCAAAATGGTGTGTTTTTCACGTGTCCCAGCAATTTCAGAGTGATGGGAAACTTGCTGACCCTGAATTACTTTGACATCTGCTAAAAGTATTTATGCTGCAGTCTTTCCTTCTTCACATCTGATATTTCTTCATTCTCCCTCTGTTCCAAATCCATCTCTGTTAATTTAATTTCTATTAATTTAACTATATCCTTCAAGTATTCTAAAGAAGCATCCTTCCAAAAACCCTAAAATGCATCAGGACCCATGGGAAAAGTCAGTTTGAGTTATTAGAACAAAGCTGGTTAACGAGGTTATTGTTTTTGACTGAGATCACGTCTGCTAGGAGCTATGAGACTATTACTTAAGGGATTGTTCTTTGTTGTGTGACTGTAATACTAAAGCAAAACCAAATCTTTCTCTATTGAAATGCTTTCTCCTCTTTAGGCAGAATCAGTAAAGCCTTAGCTGAATTGCTGTGTCTGCGTTTACACATTTAAAGATGTGAATTGATTAGAGGATGTACACAAGAACAGGAAGGTGCAGAAAAAATGAGCTACAAGTAAAGTTCCTAACATAAGGAAGAAGCTGTTATATGGAGGTATTGCAAGAGTTTCAGACTGAGGAGGTCTGTATATTGAATCTAAATCATTAAAAGTTGTTCTAGAAATCAATATTATCATCACTAAATGTAATGAAAAATTGACATAAATATCCTGAAGATGCTATGGCATTTATATTAGAATGCTTTGCTTATTCTCTTTTTAAATTAATTTTGAGATAAAAAATCCTCAAGATGAAGCTCCACTGGATTCTAGTGCCACCTCTAGAAGCTTTCCAGAAGGGATCTTTGTGATTGTGTGGCTGATGTTTCTGGAGGATGCTGAAGTACAAGTAAATACTAATCCTTAATATTGATAGTGTGTCTCAGTCACAGGCACATTTACTGGTTTTTGTGTGTGAGGATTTTGTGGTGGATTCTTGGTCTTAGCCACTTCAAATGGTCAAAAAAACTCCTAGCACTGAGTTGGAACCAGTTGCCTCCAGCAGCATGGCTGTGAGACTGGGAAGTCTCACATGCACATAGGCAATGCAGGCTCAGGTATTTAAAAATGCACACACCATTGTAATTGCTAGCAGCAATATGAGGAGAAGCAGCTTTATCAGGTTTTCAACATGAGCTGCTGCTTGTGCTCTTTTGGCTGTTGCCTTGCTATCAGATGAATGGTTTCATCCTTGCTTTCCAAATGTTTGAACAAACTGATGCTTCAATGCATGCAGTTAATTAGGCGGCTGCATCCTCTGAAGTGAAAGGACTGGTTAAGTTCTGATGCACTTCCTGAGGCTGGACTGAGGATCACTGCAACAGCTTGGTCTTGGAGGTAGCATCTGACATATTTTGTCATGTATTATGCAACAGAAAAACTTGATATGAGCTTTAAGCCCAGGAGCTCATTCAGGTTCTTGGCACAAAGCTGTGATGTCTTTGCGCTCAGACGTTTTGCCTTTTGCCAAGCTGTCAGCACAGATAAGGCATCCATAATTCAAGGGATAGTGAGGGTGTGCCTAAATTTTTTGTCTTTTTTTGGAGATGGGTTGCTATAATTTTCTTGTTGCTCTTTGTTTACTAGTACTGATTGAACATGCAGAGCAACATGTTGGCACTGTGTTTAAAATAGAATAAAACCAGAAAACTCAAATCATGACTAGCATGTTCTTATTAAGTATTTCTAATCCAGGAGGCCCTGGCTGATGTGCTTGTTCAAGCACAAGCACACAGGTCAGCAACTCAGAAACCAAGTTGTAAACTGAAACAAACATTAAAGATTGGTCTCCACATACTTTTTAAAATTATGGTTTAGCCTCAGTTTTGCTACAGTAATCTCTAAAGAAGCAGTATGTTCTTCTATATTATTTTCTTTTCTAGCAATTTTCCCCAGCCCCATTCTCTTGAATTATGTAACCTATATTTTAGTATAACAACTACTTTCCTGCTGTATTACTCTCTAGGGAACAATTTTGCATTAGCAGGGGGATGAACAAGATGACCTCTCAAGTCTTTTCCATCACCACTTGCTCTAATACGGTGCTGTAATATTTGACCTTGTTACACAGCCTTTTCCCTTTTGTAACCCTTTGACTTTTACAGAAGAGCAGTCATAGCGTTTTTTGGACATGCAGAAGTGCCTTCCTTTGAAGCTGTCAACCCAAAGTACTGTTTCCTGCACTTCAGAACTAAAGAGCATATTAGTGCCTTTTGCATTCAAGTGGAGAGGACCTATATAAATAAATCATTGTAGGGAAGTACACTATGATGCCTGTTCCATAGCTGGAATAAGTAGGCTGAAGAGGTAGAGGCTCTTTATTTTGTTAGTATGTTGGAAAGGCTGTAACTTTTGAATATGGCTTTTTATTTCAAGGAGGGAAGGAAGACTGAGCTGATTGAGCAGTTTGTTCTGTGTGCGTAGACCTACATAGTGTCCCCATGGGTTCAAAGTTATCAGCAGGCATCAGACTCACTGGAAAATGTAACTGCAGCTGTAACTCTGAAGAGGAATTCTGTATTCTAGCTTACAAAATCAGAAAAGATACATGAGAAAAGTAATTTGGAACTGGAAATAAAAGCTGTGGTGATAACCAGATGGGAAGTGGATTCAGAGCTGCCTTGCTGTTCCAGTCACAGTTTTTGGCTCATAGAGGGCAGGAAAAGCTTTTTGTGGCACTGGCCTGCAGTATTTTCCCCAGCCAGACCCTGAAAGCCAGTTCTAAAAAAAGTCTTTTGGCAATGAACACCCCGTGCATTTTCTTTATCTCTCCAGATACAACTAATTTTAAAAGCCTGGGGGTTTTAATCGTGGAGCTTCAATTCACGAGCTATTCAAGTTTCTTGGGATTGTTGCTGTTGCTTTCTGTTCAGTTAAGTGATTCCTTGTTGACACTGAGTTTTAATGTCCCAGTCTGATTTTACATCATAAGTTGGGTAAAACTTGCTGTTGTGGTCTCCTGCTGTTGGGCTTTCTCATTGCTGATGTCCTTTTTTCCACAGCAGCAACTGACACAGGTTTCTGCAGTAGAGAATTGGGAAAACAGTAGTGAGCAGAGAGATATAAAACTAAGAGGAAAAGTACTAGCTATTTTTGTCAGGCAGCTTCACCCTGCTCTCAGCCCACATCACCTTATATCCTTTCTTTTGCTTATGAGCAAGGAGGGCCTTAATACGCCAAGTAATTTAGAAATGGAAACAGTAAGAGGAAGTTTTGACATCATCAGTTTTTAAGATCTTAACGTAATGCAGTGCAACATACAGAGAGAGCACCATCTTCCACAGCTGTAAGTGCCTGGATCCAGCAAATGAAGATTAAGGTTTCCTTTTGCACTTAACTATATAAACACTTGCTGCGTTTTAACATCTCCCTTTAGTGTAAATCACTGGCATTTGTTTGCCATAATGTGTGCAGATAGCACAACAAATGTTCTTCCTAGTTCCACCTGGATGGGTTTACAGGAGCAGAAGGATAGTAATTTAGAGCTCTGTTAAGGGGAAACTCTAATGGTTTATCCATGTCATGCAGTTTGCTTGAAACCAAGCAGAATATGCAGAAGTTTGGTATAAATGGTTGAGAAGAGAGCCATATAGTCCTGTTACACTGCCAGAGGGGATGTGCTGGTTTTGGCTGGTGTAGAGTTAATTTTCTGCATTATACCTAGTTTGGGACAGACTTCTGGACTCTTTTGGATTTCTGCTGAAGATAGTGTTGGTAATCCAGGGATGTGTTTGTCATTGCTGAGCAGCACTTACACAGAGTCAAGGCCTTTTCTGCTTCTTGTCCCACCCCATCAGCGAGGGGGCTGGGCGTGCACAAGAACTGACCCCAGTGTACCAAAAAGGGACATTCCATGTCGTGTGGTGTCATGCTCAGCATATAAAGCTGGGGAAAGAAGGAGGAAGGGGGCAATGCTGGGAATGAAGGCGTTTGTCTTCCCAAGTCACTGTTAGGCATGGTGGAGCCCTGCTTTCCTGGAGATGGCTGAACACCTGCCTGCCATGGGAAGTGGTGAATGAATTCTTTGTTTGGCTTTGCTCATGTGGGTGGGTTTTTCTTTTACTATTAAACTGTCTTTATCTCAACCCACAGGTTTTCTCAATTTTACACTTGCCATTCTCTCCCTCATCCCACTTGGGGGGGAGTGAGCGAGTGGCTGCATGGGACTTGGCTGCCAGCTGGGGTTAAACCATGACAGTGGAGCATGATAAAGACTGGAAAGTCCCTTCTACCAGATATCTGCATAAAAACCTCCTTCTTTTAAATCTCATGGAATTATTGAGATGTTACTGTAGTTTATGCTGAACCTCCAGCACTGACTTAATACCTAGAACCAAGGATAGGGGAGTCACCAGGACATTCAGGAATGATGTGTTCAGAATGAAAAGGACCTGTTGTTACATGTCTCTGATTCCTCATCCTTAGGGTCATCGTCTTTCTTCTTGATCCTCTGGACTTTTCTTATATATTACTCATTTCCCACAATTGATTGAATGTCATTTCATATCTCTTGGAAAAACAGGAGCAAGAAGTAAGGGAGGACACTTGCACCTGGAGGAGTGGATACTTTTTTCAGTAGATTTAAACGTATCATCATTCTTGTGCTGACAGTTTTATGTTAATTCCCTTGTGATAGAAGTTAAGACATTTGGCATTTCAGAGAAATAGTCAAAAAAGGTTAGCTCCAACCCATCTTCCCAGAGTGAGGGTTTTGCCCTGTGTACTCTCCCTGTGGAAATCCAGGGACTGTTTCTGCTGGGTACTTTTTGCAGTGTCAGGAAAGCAGACTTCTGCTCTCAAAGAGGCAGGAAAATCCCTAAGCGTGAGCATACAGAATTGCTCTGAAGTGCTGGCCGAATCTCGTGTTTCTCATTCCCGGGGGAGATCCTGCCCTGGAGTTCTCCATGCTTGTCTGTCCAAACCCACAGGCTCCCTGGGGTTTGCAGGTGGTTCTTTGCACTCTACTTTGAGCCTCTGCCAGCATGGCTTTAGGGTATGGGATAGGAAAGGGTGTCCAAGGCTATTTTGTCTTTCCCTCCTCCCATTCCCCACCTGCGGGTCTTTTACAGAGAAAGGGAATAAGGATGCAGGCTTGAAGCTGAGCTCTTCTCATATGCAGGCGTAATAGGATCCTTTCCCGACAAAGGATCCCCCTCTCCCAGTGGGGGCAAAGGACCCTGCTCACTGAGGGGACCCACTGTCCCAGATAATTAGCTAAGCAGCTGCTGTGTGTCTGAATGAAAAGGAGAGTAGGGAGGTTTTTTCTCTGCCGGGGAGCTGGGGCAGCATTCCTTGGAGGCAGCCTGCACATTCCTCCAAAGCAGTCGGTGCTGACAGTGATGTGGGCTCAGCTTCCCGAAATTTGTACGCAGCCACTTGCTCGGCCTAAAGGTCCTTTATTGTGAGAAAGCTCCTTTCCTGCACTAAGTGCTAATCATTTATCCCTGGATCAGTGGGAGAATATGTAGCTTGAGTTCACATGTGACATGTTCCACTAATTAATGCATAATGCATTTATCCAGACAAAATAAGATCAGATTCAGAGGGAAAAAAAGGAAATTTGTAATATGCCAAACGAAGTAATCTCAGCAGAAGCAGCAGTTGTGTTGATGCAATAGTGGGCAATATGCCTGTGAATGAATCCCTTCTTCGTGCATTTTCTAGGGGGTCTGGGAAGAAAAGGAGAGTGCCTTGTCTGGCCAACACATTTATGACTAACTTTCATGGACAAAAGCAAAACTAAGAAAAGAGCCTATTCTTGGCACAGGACCAGGTCTTTTCTTAGAGAACTGCTTTACTTTGTTTGACATACAGTGAAAGACTGGCACACTACGCTAATTAGTTTTATATACAGTTGTTTTATAGATCTGCAGCACTATATGTACCCGTGGGCCTACTCAGTGAAGTCTACCAGGCTGCTTCCTGATGCCTGTTCACAGGAGTGGACCTGTATGCCTGACTTCTTGCTGTATTGCTCAATTTTTTCCCTCGTTTTACAACTGTATACATTCATTCAGATAAAATAACATGCATTTAAAACTGGAATAGTGCAGTAATAAATTTAGAAGTGTGACACTGGCATTCACAGAAAGAGTGAATGCCAAAATTTTTTACCATTATGAACACTTTTCTTTGTTCTTTCAAGTTTTTTTTTTCCCATCAGTGCTGCTGAAAAGGTAGGCAGTTCATTTAAATTCTGAAAGCCTTTTAATTTTATCATTAATACTTCTTCCTAGTGAGCATTTAAAATAATATTCTATTCCTTGTTGCAGGGAGAGGAATTAATTTTTTTAGTTTCTAAGTACTGGCTAATTTGCAAGTGGCTGCTGAAGAAGACAGAGAATATTGCTACTTCTGTCCCATGCAAGGTAAAAATGAATGGCAGGAAATGTTTCAAATGTAATTTAAGTGGATCTGTACCAGGTATCCTGCTAATGTAATCAAATGTGGAGTTAATCTCCCTTTTATGTTTTTGTAAGGAAAGGAGCTTCATCTTGAAATTATAGCTTAAAGAAAAGAGGCATGGATGGGAGACGTGGAGGTCATTCAGGCAGCAGCAAGTGAAGCAGAGCAACTCCCATTTGTGCTCAGCCAGATGTTCACAAGCCTTTGCCAACAGCTCAAAAGGCTGATGCTGTATAAATTACTATATCCCAGGGACTAATTCAATGGGTGTGATGGAAGAGGAAGGGAGGAGGATGGTACCCTGTCGGTCAGAGGTCAGGTGTAACACGTGGGACTGAACCAAGCAATGTTCAGCCAGTTCCACTTTTTCTTTTATTACTGTGGATTGAAAACACTCATTTTTCTCATAGAAGGCAGAAGAAAAGTCAGTACTTTAATTAAGAATACAAGGACAAATTATTATTTTCTTTAAAAAGTCCCTTTTCCCACGTAGTCAAAAGAGGTGACTCCCCAATGAAATTTGAGCATCTGAAAATTCTTTGAAAATACAGAATCTCTTTGACAGCTGCAAGTTGTCTGATAAAAGATCTTTAAAGACTTCTCTTCCTTTCTGAAAAGATGTTGATTGCAAACCAAACTGCTTTCACTTCACTGCTACATTTGTACGGAATTCACCTATAGGAATCCCTTTTCACTTAGCCTGAGTTGTTTCTCACCAAAGTAGAAGCAAGCAAAAATACAGAGTAATAAATACTATTTTTCTTTTAGAGTCTGAAGGCTTCTCTTGTTCTGCTGTTGCAGGAAAATAGCCACTTGCAGGTTGCTACCTCTCACACGTGTCTGTCTCTACCACAAGCCTGGTTATCTGTGATTCTCTGCCTCTAGAAACAAGTGCGGAGCTAAGGGAATCTCTCTGTCTTTCAAGGATATGGACCTCCCCGCTATGATGTGAAGGATAATTTAATGAATGTGACTCTTCCTTCTTGCAGAAAAGTAAATAAAACTCAGGCCCTTACCAGTACCTGGTTTTCTATCATTTTCAAAAGAGTTGATTCTGATTTTGAATGTTTGAGATTGGCAGTGCTGATCCTTTCTAATTTCGTAGGATATCCTACAGTCTACAGATTAAAAACAGGTTTTCAAGGTTAATGAAGTACCAACTCTGCATCCCAAACAGTATTGCTCTATCAGTGGGAAGCCCATGGAAGGACAGAGTGCCTTTTCTTTCATAAAATAAGGAAATAAGCAGTGCCCTCTAGTGTTAGTTAACGTCAGCGGGAACCACAAGGAGACTTTCCTGTCATCTGTGTATGTGCATGTATGTATGTGTAAAGTTATTTCACAGCCGTGGATGCAGCTCTTGAAGAAAAGTAGTAAAAGTGACTGCAATAGCATCGCTTATCAGGACTCAGCTGTCAGAAACACCATCATTAATAGGTAGATTAAGTCAGATATCACAAGCTCCTGGACCGATGAATTCACTGACCTGTTTTATCTTCTCTTATCTTGAAGTATATAAATGTAGAATGTCTCCAGCCTGCACCTGGCCTGGGGAAGGACAGGAAATGTGTTTTACCAAAGGGCCAGAGAAGTTTCAGGGAGAGGTGTAGTAGCACACATTCCTGCTTGAAGTTCAGAGGTTTGTTTTCTGGTGTAAAGCAGTCCTGAGTACATACTTAAGCTCATCTGACACCTTATAACAAAGCAGTGAACATGTGAGTCTTTTGGACTGTCCTTGGATCACCTCAGAATTTTCTAGGTTTGGTAACACTAGCAGGCTAGACTCCTGTTTCAATGCTGTAGGCATCATTTGTTTCAGTTGCAGACAATTCTGCCAGGGATGTACCATGGGAATTAGTCACCTCTATGCTTTAACATGAAAAATTATTTCTCAGTCTGCTTCAGAGGGCAACTCTTTAAACTGCTTATGTAAAACAAGTATTAAAAAGCATTTTCTATTCAGTTTCTGAATTGCCTGCAGTGTGAAAACATCGTAAGCAAATGTGGCTTTTCCTCTCTTCCTTAGGAAAAGAGCTCAGAAGTGATTTTTGCCGTTGAGCTTCTGCTGATGCATTTTCGTAGCCTCAGTTGCAGTCTAGGGCTTTTGGGATGAGCCTGACATCCCTGGGGTGTTAAAGTTACTGTTAAAAAATGGGAATTCTCTAAGACCTCAAGAGCATCTTAGCAAGTGTCCCCCAGCTGTAATCTGAAAAACAGCACACACCATAGAAGTTACAGGCGTTTTTAAGGGTCCTTGCAGTACCTTGGCTTACGCAGGCTTTCCTGCCCTGCGTGAGGCTTGTCCTAGACTGAGGTTTTCTAAACCAAAACATCTTCTGATGTAGCAAGGCCATCTCACTTTCTATGAATGTTTCTGATGGCTGCCAGCATTGTAAGAAATGGGTGTCAAGACTTGTGCAGAGAGTGTGTTGCCCATGTGTAAGAGTAACAGGTGAAGGCATTGGGGACTTGTATCTTTGAGCTGATTCAACAAGATTAGCTCTGCATGAGGAGGTACCTGCGAGTGGACATTGTCTCTGGTAGAAGACGTCAGAAATGAGATGACTTACCTGGACTGTCACTCCTCAGATGGATTTTCAACCCATTTCAAGCATTTGTGATACGTGCCACAGCTGTTGTCAAACCTGGTACTTGCAGTAGTTGTTGATCCTTAGCTCTAATGATAGACGCCTTTCTGAGCTGCAGTCAGTAACTTCTGTCCTCTTCGCTGCAGACAAGCAGGGAGAGCATTGTTTGTGCTGATTGCCAAGGATGAGGTTATGCTCCGTGAAAAGACCAAGGAGAAAAAATGTTCAGCATTGTTCCTCTGAGATGTACCAAAAATCTTCACGCACCAATGAAACAACCAGTGTTATGGTATCATAACAATGGTTTGTTAGGACTTCACCCCGGGCTGGGATGATGATTTCTGTTTAAGACCAAGACCAACAGATGGCATTTGTTAGGACATTGATATTTATGTACAAAGTTGCCAGGACTTTAAGAAGTGGTGCCTCTCTTAATTAAGATGATAATGCACTGCCTTGTTTGGAGACATTCTGCTCATAATGATGCTGGTGAATTATGAATAGAGGGAAATTAGTAATAACAAATGCCAGATGGAGGTAACTTTCAAAAGGAATATTTTGTGTAATGTGGCATGTAAAGTTGACAGACTGGGTCTTAGAAGATCTTTATTATTCTTTAGGCTTTCCTGACAAAATTACTCTTTATCCTGCCAAGAAATGTGGTCCCACATGCCAGTGCATTTTTAAGTGAGAGTAATTGAAGTGTGCCTCTAAGTTTATGGGTTGAAGTGAAATCCATTGCTCCAATGTTTTGTCAAGAATCTATAGAAAGTGCAAGAAAGGAGACAACTTAAAACAACAATAGTTTTGTACATTCCACCTTTGAAATCAGAGGCAATTAGGGATGAACAAAACTGCTTTCAAAGTTAAAAAAAAGTGTTAGTTTTGCTGACATTATACTTCATATTTTTCCATTGGTTGAAGATGACTGTTGGGAATAAGAAATGTTTTTCTAAGATTAAACCCCACCTTCCTTGACTGAAGTAAAAAATGATTACTGAGTTATAAATGCATTGAATCCTCAAATGCTAGGCCCTTTTTGCAACTTCCTGACAGAGGGAAATAAAATTTAATTTGGTTTTGTAGTATAAAGTGGTAATTGAAAGAGAAATAGACAAGAGAAAGTAAGAAATAAAATGTTGGGGTTTGATATTTAATTTTCTCAGAAGAATATTATCACTCCATGGGCATTCCAGCTTTGATCTCAGGACCTGCTAGCCACTGTCCATTGCAGAGAGGGTGCTTTCCTGATGATCTGTGGGTGAGGCAAAGTGTGTCACCTGAAGTGACCATGAAGATTTGATTTTCCTTTGTCATTGCCCTTAGATTGCAGTAATGTAATAAAATTAAATTTAGGACCATAGAAGTGTTGCATAAAGTCTCTGTCAGATAATAGTGTTACTAAACGTAGTAGACGAGGAAGATTTGAAGTGCTCACCTTCCTGCATAGTCACAAATCACTTCCAAATTTGCAACAACAGACTTGAGATGCACAGTCCAAAATTTCTTCCATAGGCACAAACATTGTAGCAGGGTTCAGAAAGACAGCAGAGGAGTTGCTTTTGTCTTCTTTAAATTATTTCTGTGAGGATGCATTAGTAGGGGAATAAATGAAGTAATACATTTCAGTATTGGATGATGAAAAGAAGGCTTCTGCTTCATTTAGAAAAAGGTCAAGATCAGTTTTCATGAGAATAAAACACTGTTTTGAATTATGCTTAGAACAGACTGTCCGACTATTTCTGGTATTAACGTTCATTGCTATTGGAGAAAGGATTTAACAATAGAAAGATGAGAACATGAGAAAAGAATGTCTAGAGGGAAGGCAGTCAAGGATGGGATTCAGTGGCTCTAGCTTTGATAACAAAGGCAAAGAGTGGTCTCAGCTGAGTCTTTTGAGATTAATCTGGTACTTTCAGTAAACCCTAAATTTACCTTAATGCAGAAAGAACAGAATTTCTAAGCATTTTCAAAAACTCCAGAGAGAACTGTTTCTCACTGATCTTGTTGAAGCTATTGTGAATTTACCTGGAGATGCCATCTGAAGCTCCAGGCAACTAAATTCTGGTTTATATGCACATTTAATGAATAAGTCCTATGTCTATATTTTAAAAAGCTAATTTTTTTAAGAGCAGTCTGCCTAATGGGAAGTGAGTGCTATGACTCTTTCAAAAGCTGTACTACGTTCTTACTGTGTTGTCAGTTTTGTTTATGCTGAAATTTTTTCTGTTGTCTTATTTTGTTTTCCCAGAAAAACTTTACAATTCCAATGGACGGGAGCTGAGACGGGCACTTTTTTCCTTGAAACAAATATTTCAGGTGAGCAAATCATAGCTGTCTATTCTGTGACTTGAACATGAATTTAATGTATTTTTCTTTTTTTTATATAGAGAATAACTTTGAGTTTCTGGAAAAAGAGACTTTGAAGACTTCATTTGTAATTTGCAATTAGCCAATTGCTTCTTAGGGCCTTTTATTTTCATGGTGTGTAAACCTTCCCATGTTCCTTCAGTCTGTCAGAAGGCAGGACCAGGCGTGGCGTAATGGCAGAGTGAGTAGTGTAAACCTGCCAGGAGAGGAGACAAGAAAATTGAAACTCTTAGGTGGAAATTTAGACTGCTGTTTAGACAGTGGCATAGCTTGGTATTGGGAAGACTTGGAGGGGAATTTCAAAAGGTGAGCCAGGAAACCATGAGTTAGGGTGATGGCCCAGTGTTGGCCTGATAATGGACCAATAGTCCAGGTTTAAGCCACATCAGAAACTGAAAAGACTTATGGGAGATATGCGACAGTTCTGATGAGGAAACAAAATGTACTAGGAGATCTCTGAATGTGTTTGAACTTAGACTGAGTTCAGAGGAAAAGATTTACTGATAAGACAAAAAGATGCTTCACAGAGCTGAGGAGGATATGGTAGTGACTGATCATTTTAAGGAAAGGCGTGGATTTGAATGTGAATGTTCATTATGGAGGAGATCTGAAATCTGTGGTATTTTGGGTCCTGTGGGGAAGTAGACAATGTGATAGACAAGTGGTGTGGTTGATCAGAAATTTGCTTGAATTAAAAGCTTGGATTTCAGCTTGCTTTTACTGGATAAGGAGAAGGACTTGGGAAAACTGCAGGACTGCAAGGAAACTCATTGGAGAGAACAGGTCAGGAAAAGTGAAAAAAAGCCCCCATCTGTGAGAATTAGAGCATACTATCACTGTGATTCTAAAATGGAATTCATTTCAGACACTCTGTTTTCTGTAAATATAAGTGCAATCAGTAAGAGGAGCACTTCTCCTTTACTAATGGATCCAAACGGAGGATGACAACCTATAATACTTTTTTTAGCTATAATAGGTCGGTGGAAAGATTTCAAACTCTTAGTTTAACATTTTTGCTTTTTTTTAAATAGACATTTATTCTAAGAATAAAAACATTTAAGAAATTTACAAGACTGCAGAATTGCAAATTTTCTAAACACATAATCCTTTTTACAGGTTTCAAAGTTAAGCATTTAGAATTTAGAAAATGCCAGAATTAAAATTTTCTGGTTAGGACTGAGTGGTGAAGGGTGGACCATTTAATGCTAAATCTTGGTAGTTGAAGATGTGTTCTGGGTCAGAAAAATATCCCCCAGAATTTTGAAATTTTTGGACAAAGAAGGAGTTCCAGTTCAAAACAGTCTGGTCATCTCATGACTGCAGATTGAGAAAACCATTGTCTCTTCAGGAGACACTGTCCTTCATTCCCAGAGGCACACTGCTTGAGAGTCACAAGGATGCAAGTTGGGTTTCCCTGTGAGCTTGCCAAGCGTGTGGACTGTGTGCTCAGAGGAAATCAGGCAGCTTTCCAAGAGTCTTTTCTGGGTTCTTCTCTTTTTGTGCACTTCAGCTGTTTCTGGGAAATATTTGTGTTTTGCTGCGTTTATGTCTTCCACAGATAATCTGGGCACTCATACATATTTAGCAGTGAGTGCTAAGCCTCTCTTCCCACCCATCCTGCACCTCCCATGCCTTTCCATCATGAATTCTCCCAGTCTGAGTATTCATAAATGTCCTCTTCCCTATAGGTTATTTAACATCTAGTAGGTATTTCTGAGCACAAGTGCTCAGTGCTTTCAGAGAACACACCAGTAAGATCTCTCTCTTCCAGCTGATCAGCTGTTCCACTGAAAATGTTGTTTAAATATTTATCCTAGTTAATTTAAGGAGTTGACTTTGTTGAAGAGTAACGAGAGAGAAGGGAAAAGCAATGCACACAACCCATATCTGCATATGAATCTAATCTTAAGTGAAATGTGTCTGACTATTTCAGGACATAATTTTCCTTGAAGAATTCAACTTTCTTGTTTTCTAATGTATGTGGTATGGAAAGAGATTTTGGAATTATCAGTTACCACATAAAGAAGCTCTTTCTGGTAGAACTGTGGCTAATTGCCAAGCAAGCATTCCCTTTAAAAAAATCTACCTATACTCTTAAAATACAGGTTCTCTTAGGGGGTAATTGTAAAGTGTTCCTCAGGCTGGAGAGTATTCATATAATATGCTCAAATATTTGAGGTAGTACACTTTCAACTGGAAAACAAGCCCCTGTCAACTCCCGTTTGCCTGCCAGCTTTGCTGTCCTTAACAACAGCATTACTAAGGGCATCCTTTGAGTGTGATTTTAGTTTAGCTCATAATGAACCACGAGAGAGAATGTAAGGTGATTTTTGTATCGGTTTTAGAAAGAAAAGCTATTCCAGCTCTTTACTGAAGGAAAATACAAGTAAATATAATAAGGTTATATTATAAACAAAACATTATCATCCAAAATATCATACCTAATTTTTTTTTATATGACATGAAAGTATGTCAGCATTAGAAATTTGTCATTATGGTAAATGTTTTTTTAAAGTGTGTTTTTCAACAAAAATACATTTTTTGATTTTGTATGCCGTTGTAGATAGTATTTTAAATTCCTTGAGAGTGTAATATTTTGGGAATAAAATGTTGACTTAAAAAAGAGTGTTTTCACAATAACATGTTTTCAGAGTGTTATGGAGACTTCATCATGTCTTTAAGTGCCAGGACAGTTCATAACACCATTTTTTTGTAATTTCATCATTGCTGACTTAATTTGGCACAGTTCTATGTCAGGCTCATTTTTAATTTAAAGACCTTCAAGGTAATGTGCAGTCTCTCATTTGCATTAATTGGGAATAAGCCCAAGTCTTACATCGAATTTGAATTCCAAATAGTCGGAGCTCTTGATTTTTCACGTGAGGCCTCAGCAAAGCTTAGCAATGTTTGGCAAGAGCAATGTCTTTGTTTCAAAATTTAGATGAAAGATTCATTTGGCAAGTCCAAACTTGGAATTTCTCTTTGATTTCTTCTGGTGGGCTGGTTTCTGCAAAATGATGAAGGTTATGTGGAGTGTTTTGCTTTGACAGTACTGCCATTCTGTTCCAGTCATTCATTCTGAAGGGGTGAGAGAGCCACAATCATCATCTTTTTCTGGATTGTACTGCAGTTTTCTTCCTCTGTTTACCAGTGTGCTTTTTGGCTAACAAACTTACAGAGGAAGATATAATTGACAACCAGTACAGTTTCCTTACCTTTGAATGGATTTTCTGACAGACTTCTGAATTGCCTGGTTCTTGTAAAGAGTCATGATTTTTGTGCAAAGTGCTAAAACTTCCAAAGGCGTTGAGCAGAATCCAGCCAAAGATGGCATTTAGAAAATCAGGCTCAAAAAGCATTCTTCATTTCATACGAGAGTTAAAAATACATCTGCTTGAAACATTTAATTCAATATCAATCTTAAAAGCAAAAAAAAATTGAGCAAAAGCACAATAATAAATGTAAAGTGCTGTGAGATTTAAGTGATATTTAAAAAGTTTGTTTAATCAGGCCTGTGATACAACTGGAGTTAATATAAAGCATGCATGTTTTAGAACCTATAAACAAGTGTACCTTGTAGTTACAGAACATAGTTTCAAATCATGTCAATGGCATAATTTCAAAATAGGAAATAACTGGATAAGAATATGGTCTTATAAGAAAAATAAGAAAGCCATAAAGCATGTCTCAAGTCTGTTGAAGTCTGTAACCTTATGTAAATCTGCTTATTAAAGTTTTGGAAAATATTTTTAATCAGTATCTGTCAATCACTGGGTTTTCTGGAAAGCAGACCTAAAGTGTATATTTAAAAGTGTTCAAGAAAAAAGCCAGTTCTCTTTTAGGACTGTTTGGCCTACAAGTGTCATTTGACAGGTGGCGGAGATCTCCCATTAGTTTTCTTGAAGAGCCTAGATTCCTGTTTTGTGTTGTGATCAGAGTATCAAGAGACACAGTTACAAAATTCTTTTATAGAATTTTCTTCTATTGTTGAAAAATTCATTAATCATTGAACAATTCAGCTTTGTGTAAAAATTGTCACAAAGAACAGCTATGTGGGGGCCCTGGAAACATTAACTAGAAGGTGTTTGGATAGACACAATCTTATCAGTGAGTGAAATCAAATGTCACACACTTCAGCTGCTAAGGAGTCATCAATCATCCTTAGGAGCGCAGAAGGAGTATTCTGTGTTTGCTTCATTGATCTCAAGGAAGGAGGCTGCTCCTTCCCCTCCTGCAAGCATGACTGATGACTCCTTAGGGTTTGAAGCTGTGTGACACTTGATTTAGGGGCTGCTGTCATCACTTGTGAGGCAGGCTGCCTGCCACCTCTTCCCTGTAAGAGCCTCTTGGAAGGGTTTTTGGTTAAGTCATGAAAAAGAGAAACCTTCATTTCCTTCCCAAATTGAATTCACCTGAGTTCTGCATAGCAGTTTACAGATCTATTTAATCCTGTTTTACAAAGGAGATGGCTCATTACTGTTTAGAGATTATAAATAAAATAGATACGATGCATTAAATGTCAAAATGAGTTTCTCAGTTTCATTAGCAAGTAGAGTTCCTTCTTCATGTCTAGATAATGTTACAGGCTTAGATCTGAACAGTGCTTAATAAGAGTAAAAAATGTGAACTGCTTACACCATAAAGATAGCCTAAAACTTGGGAAGCCACCAGTATTCATTCTCTAATCACTACGAATGTTTGACTTGAAACAGGAAATGTTGTTTAGTATGATGCCCCTGTCTCCTGTAGCTTCCTCAGGTATGTAATACAATGCCTGAATGTTGTTTGATCTGTTGCTTATCTGCCATGAAGAATATTCCTGGTAGGGTCTTCTCTAGGTGACTTTTCTAGGAATTTTTAATTCTGCTATTAACTGGGAGGGCAAACACACAGTGTGTTGATGTATCTGCTGTCTACAAAAGGTGAAAAAAATGAAATTCTGTCCGCATCAGGTCAGTGGCATAAAATGTCTTTAGTTTCAGTGTTATTATTAGCTGATGGTTGAGTGTATACAGGGAGATAGACTGTGGTAAACAGAGATAGGTACAGCAGGACTTTTTTTGTTCATTCTCACTAACTGCCATTATAGGGGGGAGGCAACCAAAGATTTTCTGCCTAATAACTGGATAGGTTAATGTGAGACTGAGGTGTGAATTATTTTTGCTTGCTTGCTTCTTGCATTCACAGGGGGAAAAAAAGTTATCTGGGGAAAAAAATCCTCTTATTACCTGGGCCTTCATTAACTGAATAAAATGAAATATTGGAAGCAGAAAGATGCTTACGAATTGTTCAACATGCTTAAATAGGAGCACAGTTTCTTTTCTGTGTTCTTTCTTTCAGCCTGTTTTAAGAATTGTAGCACAGTTCAGTTCCCTCTCAGTGTATTGTTCTGTACAACCCAGAAAGGCAGCCCCACATTTTCAGTGGTAGAACTTGATGGTAACTCTGGGATTTTTCTCAGGTGAACATGGCATCAGCCCAGCTACGAAGTTAAGTGCAGCGGGAGCACTAGAAGTAACATTATATCATCACATCAAGATGGCTTTCTACCTGCAGCTCCCGCATCAGATGCAGGAATCAGGCAGTTTATGTAAAAGTAGTGAAGTTAATGACCAAAGTCACTGAAGAAGCAAAGCACCATGTTCAGAGTAAAGGGGAAACAGGACCTTCTCGAAGAAGATAGTGGTGAAGATCAGGCAGGATCACAGTAATTCAATCTTGGTAATTGAAGAAAGCAAACTTAAAGTAACAACATAAGTGTGACATGGGAGCAGAAGCTTTGTTGTGCAGGCTAAGGACCCTTTCCTCTCTAAATTTTGTCATTAATTAACTTAAGACAACAGTAATTCTTCGGCGTTGTCAGTTACATCCACTGAAGGTATCTTTGTTTCTGTCTTAGTGGTGCAAATTTCTATTTCCTTCCCTACGTGTTAGGTGCCAATACATGTGTTTTACTGACACGTTACATGTCAGAAAAATTTAAACATGAAAGACTGTAGGCTGATTTCTCTCCTTGGTCTAACCTAAATTTCCCCTCTTTCAGTTTGTACCCATTACTCTGTTGTGTTGCTACAGCTCCTGAGCCCCTCTCTGACTTCCCTGTAGGCTCCCTTCAGATACTGGGAGGTTGCTGTGGGATCTCCATGCAACCTTCTTTTCTCCAGGCTGACCAGCCCCAACTCTTTTGGCCTGGTTTTCTAGGAAAGGTGCTCCAGTCCTCTAATCCACTTCATGGCCCTCCTCTGGACTCACTCCAACAGTTCCATGTTCTCCTTATGTTGGGGATACCAGAACTGTGCACAGCACTCCAGGCAGGGTCTCACCAGAGCAGAGTAGAGGGGCAGAATCCCCTCCCTGGCCCTGCTGCCCACACTGCTTTGGATGCAACCCAGGATACAGCTGGCTTTCTGGGCTGCCAGTGCACATTGCTGGGTCATGTTGAGTTTTTCATCAACCCAGGTTTCCCCTGCAGTTCTTCTGCCAAGTTTTCTCCGCAGGGCTGCTCTCAATCATTTCTCTGCCCCACCTGTAGGTGTGTCTGCAATTGCCATGACCCAGGTCACTTGAACTTCATGAGGTTTGCATTGGCCTACGTCTCAAGCCTGTCAAGGTCCCTCTGGATGGCATCCCTTCCCTCCAGCAACAAAATTGAGGATGAATTTTCATTGTTGTCATCACCGGAAGCCAAATTTTACATTGCAGGCTGCCTAAGTATTTTGACTCACTGAAAGTAAAGGGGGATGGTAATTTCTGTGCATGCTGTTGTAAAGTGTTGCTCCATGTAAACAGGTGAAAGAAAAGGAAAAACAGAGAACAGTGTACAAATACTGATGTCTCTGTGTCATGCTATGGCCATGCTTCTACATAGATGTACGTGAAATGAGTTGGGAAGGTGTAAAGACTGGATGACAGAAGAAAATGAGGAGTGGAGCCACAGCATGGAGGAGTGTAGGGAAAAGTGTGGAGGCGAGAGGAATGGAAGCTTGGCACAGCTGGTGAGGGCAGTAAAGTGGGTGAAGTGCATTTGCAATCAACAAGTAGAGCAAGGGGAAGGAGCTTCCATTGAGATACAAACCAGCTGCTTGATCCTTGCAGACCTTTCACCTCTAAAATGCTTCTGCCTCAGTTATTTCTAGTAGCTGAGTGCAATTTTGGGACATCTCAGTCCAGGGCAATCTTGTTCTCAAGGAGTTGTTTTTCTAGGTGTGCTGGTGGGAATTTGACAGAAGGAAGACAGCAGGTGAACCTGCCTAGCACCTATCTTGGGATAGTTTCTGGGTTACCAAGTATCAGGGAGTGGAAATACATATCCGTGAGAAATGGTCTCTTTGTGCAGCAGAGGACTCTCAGATCCATGTTTGGTTCATCTTCTAAAGTAGTGCCCTGACACAAAGTAGAGCTGAGGTTTCATGCTTAGTACAAGACCTGGCTACTTAACCACTGGCTCATCTGGTCCATACATAAAATTGTTTTATAGCTTCCTAAATAATTGAGGTTGAAATGGCAACACAGTCTTGAGAGACTCGTAGGACTTCAGTTTATGTATGGATGTGTGGATATATGTGCATGTGTGTATGTTTTTGGAATGATTTCTTTCCAGATTTGTTTGTGATAGATAACTTGGCTTTTAAAATGGACTGAAACAAACAGTGACAATTGAATTAGATAATATCAGGCACTTCCGGATTGGCAATATAGTATTTTAATTATATCAATAATTTTGGAGTCCAAAGGACAGAACTGTAGTTTGAAGTGTGGGAAAGTAACTATAAATTATATCTGGGTCATCTGTGCTCCTTCAATCACTTCCTGACTGTGTTTACTCAGTTTTCAAGCCAGAGTGAGCTTTTCTAATGGCAAGCATTGCAATCCAATCTTGATCTGTAAAATGCAACCTGTCGCTTAGCCAATAAAAAAGCTGGACTATGGAAATGCTTTGGGATTTCTGTTTCTAGCAGAGCACGGCATAACTTTCATTACTACATCCTTTTAGTCTTGTCAATAGGAGTAATTATTTTGCTGGTAACTTCGGCAGATGTGATGCATACTGAAGGCAGGTAGCTATAGTTAAAAATACTATTGTAGAGGCTTAGTTGTGATATATTTCTAAGTAGTCACCGGGGTTGCAGAGGTAGGCAGCCGAAAGGGCGGCTGAGAGGAATTGCATGTTAATTTTCCATTGCTGCTGGGATGGTGAATCATATATGCATTTGAAATTATACAGGGAGCCTGTATGTGGATATGAAGGCTCTCAGGGCATGGGAATGTGTTATGGTCATAGCCCTGTGCTGCCATATTGCTACTGCTGCCCAGGGCAGTCAAATTAGGAGCAAAGTATGGGGTTGATTTGTTTCCTTTTTGTATATGTGAGGGTCTGCCAGAGCCAGAGGAATTCTTTGGAAAAAAGATCTATTTCTATTCTCCTTGCACGATTAAGTATAGGAAGGGTGGAACAAGGACCTACTCATCATTGATGCTATTGCTAATAGAAACCTGGATTTTATCATTCTGCCTTTATGCACTTAGTAACAGAGAAAGATTTTGAAGTATATTGGGCAATATTCCTTTCTTTTACTTTCTTGTGGTGGGGTGCCAGATAAATTGTCATTTGAGATTTATGCTGGCAAAACCCTGCAGTTGTGCATGGTTTGCTCTTTGACCTGCCTCCTCCTTCCTCCCTTTCCTCACCAGTCAGCTGCTGTCCCTCTGCTGCTAATTTACATCCCCAAATGAATGAAGCTTAATCCCTAAACCTTAATCCTCCTAAAACCAGCTGAACTTTGTGATCCTATCTTGACTTTGCAGGAGATTAAAAAAAAAAAGAAGGGGGGGGTGTGGGTGTTTGAAAAAATGTGCTCTAACTTCTAAAGAGTGCAGCCATCTTTTATGTTTTTCAGAGGGCTAAAATGCACTGACGTTTTATTGATTGATGTGTTTTTCCTTGTTACTTTAATTTTTCACATTGAGCATAATCATTTGGGGTTTCTGTTTCAGTTCTGCTTCCTTGATGTTCGGTGTGTACTCTTGGCAGCGGAATCTGAGGAAGAGGGTTTTCCGAGGAGACCTTGCTCTGACGTAATAGTGTGGACTGGGGACAGTTCACTCTGCCAGCATACTATTTCATAGATGGACATAGCGATGAGTCAAAATTTCACTAGCTCTACCTCTTGAAAAGCAGGGATGTTTACTTCAGGAGCTGGGTAGTGTCTGAATGAGCTGTGCCCTTTCTGCTTGTAGGATTCTGTATTGATATGCTGCCAGCATCTTGTCCCAAAAGATTTCAGGCAGCAGAAGAGAATGCTCCTCCACTTTAAGTCAGGTATATATTTCTCCTCATAGTCGTGGTGCCTAGTGAATTGGTAATATTCATCTTACCTTTCGCTTGGGTGAATTATCACAGTGTTGAAATGTGAATGTAGTATATCTTTGTACAATTTTTGGTCTACAGACAAAACCAGAGCTGACCTGATAATCAGAGTTTAAATCTCTCTTAATAGGGATGTTGCAGAGTCACAGAGCAGAGAGTGAAGCTTTTCCTCAAGCAGGCAGTGAAGTGCATCAACCACTGGAGCTGTTTGAATGCAATCTGCTCTTGTAAACCCACAGGCAAAGCTTAGCGAGGAGATTCTCCTGTCTCTGACTGGTAGCCTGTCTGCCTGTGCTGTTCTCACTTTTAGGCTGGATCATAGCAACTTTTACATTTTGGAAGGTTTGGTCAGTATGGAATGTGATTGCTGGCTCACTTAGTAAAGTGTCGTGTGGAGAGCACAGGCTAAGGAACCACCATGGTTTTCCTTTTTTAAAGAAATGAACATTATAAAATGTGCAGTTTTTAACTTTGTAACAGAAACAGGAGAGAATTGTACAAGATGGAAGTAAATATGGGAATGCTTAAGCACCAGAAACAATGGGATAGCTTATTAAAGGAAAGCGGGGGGAGAAAAACCCAAAACATAAAAATGAGATCCTTCTTGGTGGAAATCTTAGAGACAAGCAACTTGTTTTGTGTTATGATGCCTTGGAAAGACAGTATTCTGCACAGCTGTTAGCCACGTAAGAAAGAAATACATATGTGCATATCCAAGTGTGAATATTCACTTACTAATCCAGTTTCCCCAAATACTTGGAATGAAGCTTTCAGCAGTGCTTGTTAGATTAAAAAAAAAAAAAATCGCCTCTAGAAACTATGTTCCAAAACCTCAATTCTTATTAGGAAATGAAGCAACTTTCTTGTGGCATAAAAATAATCATGCTTTGGGTAAAAGCTTTCAAACATATGGGGCACAGAAATAGGAGCCTTCAGAAAGATTTATCTTAAACAGTATATAAACAATTTATCTTTTCACGTGGCAGCTGCACATCAGATAAAACATGTTCTTGCAAAGTGCCATTCCTTAGAAAAACGTCTCCAGTCTCCATCTTCAGGTAAGACCCTGCAAAACTACATTAGAAAATATATCAAATGGTACAAATGTGTAGGAAAGAGGACAGTAACTCCCCCACTGCTTTGCCAGTGGCACAGGAGCCAATGGTACGGGTTTGTGGGGTCTTTTTAGTTGCTAGGCTGAGTTATGGAGGTGAAAAAGTATGGTTTGTGCATTTTGTCAACCTCGTAAGCAAGTTCTAATATACCAGTTTGAGTATAGTGTCTTTTTCATTATACATTGGACAAAAATAGACATCTATTGCACAGACATAATATTATCTTGTTTTTTCTTCCTCTGAGATGTCTAAAAAAAGGAAGAGACATGATCTAATTCAAGTCTGTGAATAAATGAGCAAAATATAGTTATCTGACGAGGCCAATGGTATCTTTTCCTGAAGACTTTAAGTAGCCAGCCTTTGTGTCACTTCACAATCTTTATGGTTGCAGGAGCTTAGCAGGAAGCTTAGAGAGCTTTGCCTGTTTTGCTGCTTTTCTCATCAGTGCCTTAATGCCTGCTGATTAAGGGCTCATAAATCTTTGCAATATTAGCAGAGTAGTCCATTTCCATAGCAAATGGCAACACTTCCCTGCCTCCTTCTAGCTGTTATCACACACGTGTGGCATATACTTGTAGGTATCATTGTCACACTCATGCCATATATTCTGTGCAATGAATGCTCTCTTCCTGGAAACCTGAACCTCTTAACCACTGCTAGAGAGTAGCCTTTACTCTTGAGGTCACCTAACTTGGCAAGTCAGTGAGTTAATGGGTCTGAAAAGATTATCCTAGACCAAAATTGATGTAAACATTCTCCTTTCAATGTAGAACGTATGGGCTTACATGCCTTTCATCTTTCGCTGCACATTCCAGATGTTTGCTTCTTTCCTCTCATCGTATATACACGATGGGATAGATAATGTACTGAGTTGAGATTTATGTCTAAGGCATGATGTGTTTGTACTCTGCTTGATTACACCTTCTTTTTCCCTTTTATTTGGGAAAGGAGAAGTACCTTAAAAGCCTTTTTTAAATTCAGGTTTGATTTGTTTATTCAGTGCTTTCCAAAAGCAGTCTGGTTGGAGTTCCTCATCCCCTCTATTTCCTCTGCTGTTCCCCTGCAATATATCTCCTTTTGGTTTAGGGTGACTCTATGACTTGGTTGCTTTGAAAAAAGTTCCAGAGACAGATCTCAAAATTTCCTTTGGAAGGATCAGTGTTAAAAAAATAAATAACTAAATAACTAAATAAATAAACAAATAAATATCATCAACATAAACACAAATTTTTCACTTGATTTATTTTGGCAATCAAATGCTAATTTCTAATTTTTCCCCAGATGATGCACTAATATGCATTCACTATTAAAGATTATGGGGAACATCCTAAAGTTACAGTGGGTGTTTCAGTTTTTATCTTTCACTGAATGTCAGCAGCCCTTAATGGCTAAATGCTATTAAAAATTTTATTTTGTTTTTTGGGTTCAACTTGAAGGACTCTGAAACTGAACTACTGTTAAGTTCTCTTCTATATGGATTTTCAAATTTTTTTTCATCATCAAAATGTCATGTATTTTTCCCAAACAAGCAAGGTAGGTCTATTAATAAATGTCTGAATCCACAGACCACAGTTATTCCTACTTTCTTCTGTTTTTCCAGCATTCTTTATTTCACTGTGTGTCCATCCAGAATAGATTCCTTTTTTCCTCAATTCAAGGAGGATGCAAAACACTTGATGCAGAATCAAAGTGTATAGTCAAGTATCAAAAAAAGGTATTTAAAGAAAATGTTTTTGAACTAGGATAACATTACCATCTGGAAAAAATTGTGATTATTTCACTCAATAATTATTTCTCTTAAATTAGACAACTGTGTTGTCTAACTACGCATCTGTTTCTCAACCGACTCTTAGAAAAACTATTTTGGAGGGTGTTTTCCCCACAGCTTCCTTGATTCTGCACAATTCCACCAGTTTCTGTTAGTTTCTTAAATTCTATGTACTCCTGTCTTTGCTGCCTCTTGCCTTTACTGCTACTACTGCGCGCCCTGGGTTTGGCACCTCTTCTCTTCAGTAGCAGGGAATTTTTAATCACTGACCTTGGCACACAGAGTGCTTTCTAGGCACGCAAAGTCCTTGTGAAAGTCCTTGTTACCAGGACACATAGCCTTAGTTTACCTGAACCCTTGATATACCTTGATATACCTCAGTTAAGCTTAGCTGAGAGATTCCATGGATATGGTTCCTCTCTTGAGTTTTAGGAGAAACAAGATTCAAAATTCTTGAAGAAAAAGAAATTATTCACATATCCTTGAGTTAAAAACACCATATAACGAAGGGATACATGAGAGGGAGCACTCACCTGGTGGTGAAAATGCATAGAGGAAATTTCTTTTCTTTGTAAAATTGCATCTGTAGTGTCTTGGTCTGGCATGTGAGTTTGTAAACTTGTTAGCTTTTCAGAAAACACTATTTAAGGCTTTTATCTAGCTACTGAAAAAAACTCTTAAAAGATAAAACATTGAGACTAAGAAATAAAAAGAATTTTTAGCTCAAGGGTGCATATGCAGAGGTGAATTTTATCTTATGTATTTTGGGCTTTTATGAAATACTTTCACCAAGATGTGGGGTATGATTGCATACTTCCATTTTATATATTTTTATATTTTATTTAAAGTATAAATCAACTTTATCATGTGATAAATTTGTGTGTCTGTACATGACTGTATTATATTTTTCAAATTGTTTTAACAAATTTGACCAGCTAAAACATGAAATGAATTTTTTTTCTCATAATTTCCAAACTTCTCACAAACTGCTAGATCACCTTCCAGTTATTAATATCCCATTTGGTCAGACTGTAGGAATTACGTAAATTATCTCTGGTGAAAGAAGGAAATTCATAACAAATAAACTATCTGGCTGAAAGAAACTCACAGTTAAGTGAGATGTCACACTAAAAGGGGCTTGATTATTTTATTTCTCTTGGTAGTTTTCTAAGTGTTTGCCATGAATTCAAAAATCACTCTCAACAAATTTACTGTATGGATCTTGGGTTCTTGGGGCTGCATTATTGGAAAGCTGGAATTTGTGTCTGTTACGCTGTTGTGTATGAAAGCATAAATTAAGATTGTTTAAAAGAAGGCAACTGTGATTGTCTGCAGAGTAATTCTCTCCCATTATTATCTTAAATTGGTCTTGTGCCTAATTTGCATGGCTAATTCATTAAGGGCTGTTTAATCCAGTTCTTAGTAGCTTCTTTGTCTGCATGAGCCGTCTGTGAGAGTAGACAAGCTTTAGATGTGGTGCTCTATAGTCCCTTGGCGTAGCAGTTACACGTGTAAGGCCCAGGAACCCCCTCCTCTCCCTGGTGTCACATCCACCTGTGATATGGAATCATTCTCCTGCCCTGAGGAAAGGAGTGATGGTGAAAAAGTAGTGAGCCACTTTAGCAAGTATCAACTCCTGTGACATGTTCTCTTGTATTGCTGTGTTTTCCATCACAGTGTGGGCATATTATCTCCTAGTGCTGTTATGCTTAACACTTTGCTTTCTCATTCTAAATATAATGAATGAATACTATGTTAAGATAATAAATATAATATTACATTGCAATAAAACCAGTTTTAAAGTTTTGCTGTACACGCTTAAAATACTGAAACTGGAATTATGCTCAGGAATAGAGATGGTGTTCTCTTGTTGATCCTGACACTTTAGGGCTTTAAGGATATTTGTTTATGTCATATGATGAGATTATAGTATTGTGGAGAATGTCTGCCAGCCTTCAATGAAAAGTCATATTTTGCAGATTTTAATTTTCTGTAGTTGACTGAAAGGTTAAAGTTTGTCTTTTCTTGCTTTGCGCTGAAGCATTTCATTCTGATTTTAAAGCTCAGAATTCTGCTTGTGTTCTGTATAACAACTTTGCTTATCAACTTGCATACACCATGTGAAACGTAAAATTAATGTTGCAGGTGTGCATTTGTTTTTACATTATGATATAATCTGTTTCTTTGTCTTTCAAAATTCTAATTCAGCTTTTCCTTTCTCCTGTGACAGGATGACAAGGACTTGGTTCATGAGTTTGTTGTTGCTGAAGGTCTGACTTGCTTAATCAAAGTGGGAGCAGAAGCTGACCAGAATTATCAGAACTACATCCTGAGAGGTAAGGAAACGCATCCAAAAGTTGTTTTTATTGCTTGGAAGCTCTCACAGGTCTGCAGCAACTTGCTGTGTAAAGTGTCTTTGAGCTTGCTTCTCAGTTTGGTCCTGATTCTTTCAGGTTATGCAAGAAAATTAAGGGAAGATTAATACCACTGAGCAGAATGAATTGGGATAATTGGAATCTTGATAGTCTCCCCATTGTCCACCTTTTCTTGTAGATTATACTGCAGATCTCTAAGAAAGGAAAGGCACTCTAAAGCCTTTACTGGATAACTGTGTCAGAGGGCACAGAACAAAATAACTGCTTGGAGTGTGGTCATCTTCTACAAAGGAGCTGCTGTGAGCAGGTTGGACGCAGCAGGAGTAGTTTTGTGAGCTGTGTTTCTCTCCTTTCTTGCAGCGATGGGTGGCTGTTGACTTCCCAAGTTATAAGGGTTTTCTCCATGCTGCTTAGACGGTTCAAAAGTACCAGGGAAACAGAGAGGGGCAACAGCCAGCCTGCTCCATCACCCTGTTGGGAGATGTGGTTTTGTATCGCCTCTTTCCGTTGTGGTGCAGCAGAATGCAGATCGTCAGTATCTATGGATATCGTGCAGTATCCATGGAATAAACAGGGAGAAAGTCATACCTTAAGGGGTCAGTTGGCTGGAAACAATTTTTAGCTATCTGACATTTTCGAGTTAAACAGTTAATGAGAGGTTTATGTTCTGTTCTTTGCACTTAAAGGATAACTGGCAAAGATAGGGTTTGGAGAGTGATTTGGAAAAGGTGTGCTACGTGATTAGAAAGCTGATTTCCTCTATTGTGGCCCAAATGGATGTGTGTGTTTTTCATCTAGCCAGGAAACCTAGGCTGTAAATTTAGAGAGTTTCTTCAGTGTTTTGAGGGGAGAACAGTCACTCCAAGGAATCTTTGCTGCTGGATGATCTCATAGTAAATAGAGACTGCTTACGAATGCATAGTTGTGGTAGATTGCTCATTTGAGTTTTCTTAGACTGACGTATATGGCTGTATTTAAAAATGTCGCTTTGATGTATTTAACTGCTAAAACTCAAACTACACATTGAGGAGAAAAAAAAAAAAAAGCCAAAAATAAGTACAAGGATTTTGTAAGAACCAGAAATGATAAATTATACAAAGCAAGGATTCAAACAGTAAGTGAGGCTTCATGCGAAGATGTTGAAGATAAGACCAACTTTTGGGGGTGTAAAAGAAATAAACCAACAGTACAGAAATTATGTTCTATGTCAGTAGCTGTGCAGTCACATAAAAGTAGTTGAATAGTAGACAAGGACACAGAAACATGTGCAATAAAAAGTTTCTGGGAAAAAACTGGCCATAGATGCTCTCAGGAAATTCAGATTGGAAGCAAAATTAAAGTGCTGTATGGGACAGTCTGGCCTTTAGTCTAGGAGCTTTCCCCTTCTCCTTCCTCTCCCATATTCTAATGCATTCAGCATTCAAGGAGATATAATGGTCTCTTTCTTGTTGTCGTTCTCAAGATCTTGGTTCCATAATCTAAAATTAGAAATTTTCAAGTGAATTCAGTGAATGGTCAAACAGAGCCTTAGTGCCAATGTCCACAGCATCATACAAATGAAACTTATCTTGTTGCATTGTTATTAACAAGTGATTACAGCTTGTTCAAAATGCTTATAACAAATAAACAAACAAAACAACAATACAAAAAACTAACTATGTAGAAGTATGCCATAAAGCTAAAAACGTTATTTTAGGAAGATGCCTTTAGGGATTGGTAACTTCTGAAATCAGGTCTTTTTTTTTCCCCACATTGCTGCTATGGGAAGCTGAAGTTTCTCTCTGTGTAGTGTATCCTAGCATCTTTTACAATAATACAATTTTTCTGTGTGATGTGGGCTTCATTTCAGAACCAAAATTGGTCTTGATTGTCTTTGAGGAAGTTCAAAGCGTGTTACAACTCCAAAATTATGTCAGGTGGTTTGCAGTTCCAGGAGCCAGCATGTACTTTCTGAATAGGTCTGTGTGTGCAATGAGATAAAGATAGGTTTGGAAGTACAGTATAGCCAAACAATCTTATCCAAATACACTGGGGAGGGTGCTGAAAAGAAGAATTAAATATGTCATGTAAGAGTGTTTCTGGTATATTATTTTTGGAAGATCATAGTGATTGGTTAGGGGTTTTTTTGTGGCAGTTGTGTGTACTTACTGTAGTGCTGCATTTTACTAAACCTGGAGTACTGGCAAATAGGTGAATAAATTTTACTGAAGGTGCATCACAGTTAGCACAGAGGTGGTCCCATATACTCTAAGCTTAGTGTTAAGTAGTGGAGATTTGAGAAGTAAAAAGTTGACTTCTTTTAGAGATTTTGTGCCTTCCTGCTGTGGTGTCCTTGTTCTACAGATCCTTTTGGAGTGGAATATATTCTCCTTATTTTCATTGCATTTAACCTAAATCATAAATAGATGGGATTTCTCCTAAGTTCCATATTCTGGCTGCATTCCTCCAGCACCTTTGGTGTCATTCGCTCTTTTCCTCTGGCAGTACTAACTCAGCTTGCAGGGCTTGTGACAGTAAGTGGCAGCCTTAGGCATGGCATTGCCTCCTTTGCTTCAAGGACTCACTCACATGAGGCTGTCTGTCATCTTGACTGAGCAATTTCCCAGTGTTTCACATCAACTTGTTTGCCTGCACTCATCAAGAAATAGCCTTGTACCTTGGAGGGAAAATAGGCTGGAAATACATGTATACTTATGTGTACTTACGTATACTTAACATCTGTAGGTGCTTCAGTGAGTTCCAGGTACAGGTTATTTCTTGAGGACATCTATTTCCTTTTTCTAAAAGTCTGTGTTGTTTCACTCTAATGTTTCGTGGTTGTGAATTTCTGCTTCGGGGTTTTGACTTGGTTCAAGCCAGACTGAGCTGCCAAAAAATTATTAAATATGAGTCATGAAAATTTTAGTTACTTTAATGGGTAAGTGAAGAGAAGGTAAGTGTGGCTTTTAATACAACACTGAGAAATCCAGTTTATTGTTGAGTGCTAAGGAACAACTGTTTATTTCTGCTCAGGTCCCCTGAACTAGGACTGTTTGACGGTACCTTTCCCAGAGTGTTCCCTTTTGTCAGCATACAGCCTATAGACTGAAAACCAGCATTAGCCAGGGCTTCTCTCGAAGGTTGCTTTTTTAAAAGACTAGCTTAGAAAACAGCTTTTGGTCCTCCCTATTTAACAGTTCTTAGAACTAAATTTATTCTCCGGTGTTCCTTTTAATTATTTTGGACATCTAAAGAAACCATGTTTTGAGGGACTTCTGCCCCCACCCCCCGCCATGGAAACAGGCTTGTTTTCCTTTTGTTATTTCCTCCTTCTTCGTTTTTTTCCACAAGCATCCATAAGGATGAAGAACTTCACTGGTAGCACTGAAGTTAAAATTTTCCGTCCCAGTTACAAGATCGCGGTATGGTGGATGTTACCTAAATATACAAAACCAGATAAGAATGGTTTAAAGGTTATGAAAATGTCCATAACTGATGAGGATTAATATAAATCTTACTGTAATTTTGAAGATTCTTTGGATATAATTTTGAAATCATCTCTCCTTGCACAGAATGAGAAAGCAACACATGAAATGCCATGGTAGTGTTCATGTTTTCTGATAATTTAGTCAGTGCTGTTGGGAAGGCAAGGGACAAAAAGCAGCTTGTATAGACCAAGGCTTAGTTCTTTTAAAGATATACTGAAAAAGTAAGCTATGAGGGTTCAGGGATGACTTTGCTGACGCTGTGACGTGAGGAGTTCTTCCTGGTGGGATCCTGTGCTGTCTGTCCCTGAGATCAAACGAGAAGGTTGTCAGAAGGTCATCCAGCCTCGTTTTTAGAGTGTAATTGTGTACTTGGGTCCCTATTTGCCTGCTTATGGATTCAGATCAGTATTTAGAAGTGTCCATAATTAGATGAAAGCTAGATACTGTTCTTGTGATCTGAAAGCGTGAGCTGTGTGTCCAGTCCGAGCAGGCAAAGGCCTTGACCTTGCTGCAAGGTCTAAGGAAGGAAGTCTGCGGGAAAACTAGGACAGCAGTCAGTGCTCATACTAGACTATGCTTGAATCAAATTCAGCTTTTGGATGCAGCTCTGATTTAGTGAGAGCTGTGTGCTTATATGGAGAATAAGAATTTGAGTGTCAAGTCTGGATGAGACATGGTTTTAATTCTGTTTGGCAGTTTTGAATTTCTAGTGTTGGAGTTTTTTGAAAGAAGAAATAAAGAAAAACAAGTGCTTGGAGGAGCCTAGGAGTTACGCTTTGAGGTAATATTAGTGCTTTAAGTTAACCCCTCTCCCATAAAATGGCAAACCAATACTATAATCTAAAATTAAAGATAAGTAGAATCATAGGAACGTTTATGTTGGAAAAGGCCCTTAATATCATTGAGTTTGACCATTAACCTGATACTGCCAAATCCACCATGAAACCATGGCCCTAAGCACCATGTCTACACATCCTTAAAATATCTTCAAGGACAGCATAGTCAAAACTTCAATAATTTGTACTTAATTCAATAATCTGGGCAGAACACTAGGTTGCAGTAGAACCAGTAGACCATTTTCCTGTCACAGACACTCTGCACTTCTGATAAAGTGTTAAAGTCCTGTGTATATCTACAGATATTGGTGCAAGCACAGAACATTATGGTAATGGTCCTGGGTAAGGGATCTGACACACTCTGAGGGACAATGACATACCATTTAAGAGGATTAAAGGTTGATAAGTTCATACACAAAGTCAACAGCATCGTCAGTCTGATAGAACAGCATCTTTATTATTATGCCTTACAAGTTTTTCCTTATAAATAGTAAATGTAGTTTGTTTTGGAATTGCATTTGTAAAGCATGCTTTTATCTTCATGCAGATAGAATGAGTATATAGTAATGCTCTTATTTTATTTTTTTGCCTAGTTTTGCAAGACCTGTCAGGACTTTGAAGTAATTTTATGAGGAACTTTTACCAGAAAAGTCCTATATGAGTTCTAAAATGTAAATAAGAAAGAACTGAGTGTCTTAAAACACTAAAATCACATGTGAAACATAACTCCAAGGCACATTTTGGTCTTTTTTAAATGCTTAAATTATGAGGGATCCATTAAAACAGTTTCCTTCAAGCCTGATAGCTGCAATTTGCACAGATGTGAACTGCCAGTGATGGAGAAGTTCCCAAGAGGAGCAGTGACTTCCCGAGGTAGAGCAATGAGAATTAAGGAGCCTGAAAGTTTCTAGTCCCCCACTGAGGCATAAGAATGGGGCAATATTTTGATTCCTCACCTGTCTAGCTCGTAAATGGGAGTCAACTTTTGCAAGGGGATGGATGAAGAGAAAGAATGTAGCTGTATCGGGGTAGTTACCCTTTTAGTAACCTCAGCTTCCTACTTCAGCAAGGTAATTCTAAATCTGTATTTTGCATGTGCTTTTAATTATACAGTACAGTGTAGCTGACAACAATAAAAAATGGAAAGACATTACCGTAAGAGCTACTAGTTGTAAAGCGGAGAGTGACTGTGCTGTTGGATTAGGAGACACTGAGCTGTTTGACGGGGTGGTTGGACATGCACAGGAGCCACCTGAGTCAGTCAGAGCTACAGATGAATGCCCAGGCAGGGGGTCAGGTTTTCCGAACTAACAGGCAAACAGCTCAAACACTGACATGTACCAAAGCCACCAACAGTTACGCCTATTTATAAAGCCAGAGGCATGCAATCCCACCTGCATGCCAAGTTTGGAACCAAGGGCTGTGCTGCATATTCTGGGAAATCAGATTAAATTCCTGAAACGACTCAGTGTTGGATGGTAAAAGACCATCTGGTTACTGTCTGTCACCAGGACACCGTATGTGCCCGAAGATGTCAAGGAGCTAGAGGAAGTTGAAGGTGAGGGTGAGGTTTTGCAAGCAGGCAGTGGAAGCTGCTGCTGATAACCCTTTCATTCTGAAATCCAGGAATGAAGTTATCAGCAAGCTGGTGGCATTTCTGCACTGAGCCAACTGCTAATAGGAATGCTTGGGGTTTGTAAGCGTGCTCTCTGTAACGGGGGGATGATCTGCTTCCAGGAATTGGCTGGCCGTTTTTATCAAAAAGACCCCTCGTTATTTACAAGGATATGAATGTTTCCAGTGCTCTTGAACTTCTTGAACTTTCTTCCCTCAAACTGATAAATTATGTGGCTTTGGCCTTTTGCATTAAAGGTTAAGTATTAGAAAGCATTTAGGATAGAGAAGCATGTTCTTCTGCAGTAAATGTATGTATGGGAAGCAGGGGTTGTGTAAATAACAAAAAAATAGAAATAAAGTCTGTGAGATGCTATTTCTATCCTAAATAGACATGTCTTGCTGGTTGGTACTGCAGCAGTAAAACAGATGGTAGTAATATAAGTTTAGTAGTGAAAAGGCAGCTAATACTGAATACTGTGCATACCTTTGCAATATTCCTGTTTTAGTGTGAACTGGAGAACTGTTTAAAGTTTTCCAGCTGTAGAAAAGTATCCCAGCCCCAAGTAAATAGGAAGAGACAGCACTTGATTAGGCTTACCTTTGTATTTCTTTCTTTTCTTGAAGTCAAGTATTCCCTGACTTTCTTAACCTTCAGTGTGCAGGTATCTGTATGCAACCATATATGTCTCTACATATTCAAGTTGTCATCTTATGTGCAGTACTTTAAAATGATGTAAACTTTTCACTCAATCCCAAAGTAGCTGCAGCAACAGCCAGAGCTTTAGAAAGAAATTGGGTGCCTGTAGCTTGATTGGTTGGGAATGTTGCTTCTGATGGAGACTTGCTGGTACAGTCTCCTGGCAAAATCAGTTCTTTGACCTTTCTGTTGAAAGCTTATCAGAGTTTGACACTTGTCCTGTGGGCATTTCAAAATTCATATCCTTCATTTTTATGCTGGACATTAGACCACAGTTCCCATGGAATCATACCAACAGATGGCAGCTCCACCTGGAAGCTGTTATGCCCACATAGTACAGGGCAGCTCCACGGGGAGATACAACCTAGGTTTCCTACCACCATCAGAAAAAAACCCACAAAATAAAACACACCAAACCAAGCCACAGTTGTGTGAGCAAGCTAGTAGCAGATTAGTGTAGCTGTGCTAACAAGACCTGTTAATGAGCAGCACTGCTGAGCCTGGCAGGGATGCAGCCATGCCGTCTCCCTTTGTGAAATGGACTACACTGCCAGTTTTCCATCAGTGAACATTATAGGTACCATTTCTTGTAGTTCACATCAAAAGTAACAGTCCCAGAAAAATCAGACCTATATACCTGATGGCTCAGTCCATCTTTCTGCTACATGTGCAGAAACCTGAAGATGCGCCTCTTCTTGAAAAGCCATGAAATGAAAAAATACAAATGGATTTGGTATCCTGATTCATGAACCCTTTAGATTAGAAATAATGAGGTTACAATGCTCTTTGTTGTACCAGAAGAAAAAGGCACATTATACTATCTCCATGATTAATAATATAAACACTAAACCTTGTCTCAGAAGGTGAATCCTCTTTCACTTCTGCAAATATCTCTTTAAGACTAAATGCATTTGTTTACATGTACATGGTAGTTGGGAAAGCTTGACATTGGAAGCCATGCAGTTTAAAAAGAGGGAAAACATCCTCTTTGCTTTCCACTCTACACTTCTAGTGTTTCCTTTCTCCATTTCTCATCTGCATATTTTAAAACGATATTTATTAAACTTGTTCTATGCACGCATTACACTGAGTTCCCTACTGAATACAACCTTAGGCTTTCCCTTAGTTTCTGGAGCAAGCACTGCCCTCTCCTTTGTCCTCCTCCTCCCTCCCTTCTCCCTGGATGTGATTGTGATGTGTGATCCATCTGGAAGCAGAGCCAGATGGTCCTCACACAGAGCATACAGTACAAGTCCTCCCAGTCTGGGATGGGAATTGGCATCGAAGCAAATTTGAGTTCAAAAGTTTAACCACCCTATAGTAATTTACACATCTACAAAAAACCTGAGTTGTTCCTTGCTCCGTGCATGATATGAAATGGCCTTTCACGTTGGGACTGCTCGTGAGGAGGATATAGGGTCTACATGGAATTCAGTAATAACATCACCATAAAATTATGGATTTCCCTTGTTTTTAAAGCTGACAGAGGCTGGGAGTCTTTGAGTTGCTTTCTGTCTCTATGAAAATGAGTCTTTGAGTTCTGAATAATTTTTTTTATGCTTTGTGAAATTCCCATGAAATATGACACCTCAGGCTATGCAGACTCTGTGTAAAATGAGGAACTGAACATGAAAAATGCACATCCTTAATTACTGAGCAAAGAATAAGTACTTGGGAAGTACTCCCAGGGGCCTTAAAAGCCACTGTGGATGTTTTATGCTTTAACTACTCAAACTTCATGAACAAGCCTTGAAAACAATGTACCGATTCCAATTCATTACGAGTGTATTACAGAGTATTTCTGCCTTTTTGTAGTAATCTTGTAGCCTGAGAGTATCTCATTAGAGAAGGAGAAAATGTGTAGAAAAATGAAGACATTCATAAGGTAGCACACACATGAATAATTGCACAAAGTATATGGCTGCTGGTAATTTCACTATAAATTATTTGCGTTGAATATATGCACATAAAACATGTTAAAACATGGTTGGGAAATAGAGTTTGATTATTCTCATTTCAAGATTAGAGGCTTCCACAGCCATTCATGGTGGTAGTTGCTAGGGTGCCACACAGAGTGCTCCATCCTGATACAGAATCAGGGAAAATTAAAGACTTAAAAGGAGAATTGGAAGAGGTAGGGTCAAATATGTAAGATAATTGAGAGGTGCTGGCTGCTATTCCATGAAGGTGATTATTGTGTTATATAAGGACATGACAAAAAGGAGGTTCTTCAAGTATCTTCAGTTAATTTCCATATCCAGATATGGATTATTTATTATTTTAAGTCACGTATTAGCTCTGTCTGTCTGGAATCCTTGCAAATGTGCATGCATATGGATTTCTCTCCATCATGTTCTCATAGGTGCAATCAGAAAACTGGACCAGTGAGCTGTAAACTCTTAAAATACTTATTTTCATTACCATAAGACAGTGACCTACTTTTGAGTCTCTGATCACTACTGCATCAAATACTAAGAAATTGTACATGATTGAAGAACTTAAGCTAAACCATAGGACTTGCATGTACTAGCACAGTATTCATTATTAACTGATCATAAAAGCTGTGTTCATACGTATGTGTCTAAGAAAAACTGCAGAATACTCGTAGGCTGATGACAGTGAGGGATAATCTTAATGAACACATGGGAATATTAATGTTTCTGTTTCTGCTGCTTGCCTGTTCTTCTGTGCAGCCCTAAGGAGCACCGATGGAGCAGCACATGCCCCTCAGGAAAGCAGAACTAGAAAAAATAGGTGCCTGTGTACATGGGTTGAATGAGAAAAGAGGGAAACTTTTGGCTGCTTTGTGATGGAGTGTAAGGACCAGCTTACCTTCTGCCAGCACTACTTCCTACCCTCTTCCCCTGCCCACTCCACCTCCTTCCACACACAGGACTGGAGACACTGATGTGAGTGAGGAGTGTGTGAGGCATTGGAGTGAGGAGAGGAGAATGGGGTCTGGCATGCCCCCACTCCCCACATGTGTGTGAAGGTTGTCAGTGGATGCACAGGCAGGGGCTGAGCAGACTGGGTAAGGCAGCAAATTCAAGGTGCCATGTAAAGGCAGACAGGATATTGTGTCTTCCCTTTGTAAGCCAGAGGGAGAAGAGTTGTACTTGGGGCTCCCTGCCTGCAGCAGGGGGAAGCAGAGGTTTATCCCATTCCTACAGTTTTACAAAAAGTGGGGGTTGATACACAATTTATTAATTGTAACATGATTTCTTTCTCTCCATATTGTCAGACAATAAAGATTTTTTTTTTCTGTTTTCAGTGTGTGGGGTATTTCCAGCTTTTTCCATTTAAATTCTTGGCACTAAAGCTTGGGCTGTCAAGCCAGGATAGGAAACTATGCCTGCCTCCTGCACCTGAGCAATACAGGATGACTGGCCTGCACTAGCTGCTAAAAATATGGTATCTCTGTTGTTTAGGGTGTGTCTTTCAATAATTTATCACTTTGAATTTTCTTCCCAGACAATTTAGTGAAGAAACTTTACTGATGTAGGTACTATGCAAAATAAGCCTTTTTTTTTCTTTGCCTCTTTAATTTGTTTACAGTTCGAAAACAAATATTCATCTGTCCTATGACCTTATAAGTGCTTTGGGTTCCCTGAAGTGAAGAAACACTAAAAATACTGTTGTGTGCTGTGAGGAGTGCCATCAAATGGCTCTGCTGTTACAGCACATTGACTTGAGTCACTGAAGTGCTTCTCAGGATATGCTGTATCTATTGTGTGTTTTAAGCAAGTTTATTTAAATGACAGGTGGGGTCTTAAAGGACTTCTGCCAATACTGGACAATATCCTGTTTCCTCTTACTTCACCTTCCTCCTTCTATGTGTTATCACCAGCCTAGACAAGGCTCTCAACTTCCTCTTACCTTCTCGTTCCCTCCCCTCCCAATTCCCTTCTTCAGGGACACCTCTGTGATTTTTAAACTAATGCCTCAAATTGGCCTTGGGTACAGCAGGGTTGCACAGCACATTCTCCTGATGAGCATCAAGTATCTGTAGTGACAAGGATCCCTATCTGCAGACTTTCACCCCGGGTGTTCCCAGTTTCAGTACCCTACCCTGGCATAAAGGGAGCAGTCTCGGGAGCAGACACTGTTTTTCACTCAGGCAAAATCCACTCACTGGGCAAAAATTCTGCTTTTAAAGCTGCAACTTCTAAACATGGTTTCCACGTTCCCAAAATTCAGTAGTGGGTCAACATAACCTTGCTTTAGTATTTAGGTCAATAACAGTGATGGAAACATTGACTGTATTGTGTATAAACTATATATATTGGTTGCTAAGGATATTCTTTTTTATGTGCTTATGATAAATGTTGGTTTTTTTTTTTTTTTTCCCTAAAATGACTATGGACAAATGCACTAAGAATACTTTTAAGGCTGATAAACAAAACTCTTGAAAACTAAACATACCTGTCTGAGCTTACTTTGCAGACATGCCTGCCCCCTTTCTGTGGCAGCTGATCCAGCCTTTGATGGCAAAGTGGTACAGCTTTTTCCTCAGCTGCTCTGCTTCAGCCAATGAGCACCATTGCACCTGTGCACTTAGTGAACACCTTTTAAATAGCTGCTCTTATCAGCAGTCCTTCCCCAGGCTTTGCAATTTATTTCGTGCTATGCAAACTCTGTTATAAAACATTTGTTTTCCTCATGGATTTTTCTGTGGTTTGTCACTAGATATTATCCAAGAGCTCAAAGGGCAGCATTATCTTTGTGTGGCAGATAAGGAAATGAGGCACTTGAAAACACGTTCTGAATTCAGAGAGATTCAGTAACTCTTACGTTCTGGTTTGGAGATTGTCCTTGAGCTGGTTTTTCAAACTTGATATGCTATTCCCATTTATTCCTTTTTAATCTTTACTCTTAGGGATCTTTTCCTATTCAGACTTTTGCCCAGTCTCTCCTAGTTTTCTTTCTGTGATCTTTCGCTATTTCATGCTTTTCACATCACCTTCCTTTAACTTACATCAATCTATCAGTTTATTTACATCATCAATCCATTCAACAATATTCATAATTTCATTTACATTAATTTCTTCTCCAGTTTAAGCTGTCTTAAATGCCTTTTCCTTCCATTACATCTTCCCACCTCTGCACTGTCTGTCCTGGGTTCTGACACCACTGATGGTGTAATGAACTTGACAGAGGAATGTGTTAATCTGAAAATGGGTATGAGAAGGTTGATATTTTGCTATTGTTTTGGATTAATTTTTTTTAGTACTGTTGGAGTTAGTCATTCTTAATGGTGGGACACAAACTCCTGTGTCAGTAAAACCCTGGTTTTGATCTGAGACAAACAAATAAGGGAGAGTGTTGCAGTGCCACTATCAAGCACCTAGTCAAGCTTTGGTATCTTATCTTCTGTACATTTCTTTCCTCAACATCACTCACATCAGCCCTAATCTGTGTGTTTCCTCCAGCCTAAATAGCTGTTAGTCTTTCCCATTATTTCTCTCATTTATCCCAGTCACTTTATCTCTTTTCATAACTCTCGGACACTCATCAGGTGTCAGAGTTCCTCCCTCTTTCATTTCCACGAACATCTCTAGGTTTAAATTTTATTTCCTTCTGCATTCAGATTAGAGGTTGTCTTCTCACCATCTGAGCAACAAGATAATTCTTTAAAACAAAACCAAAAACCCTCACAAGCTGCTGCTCTTACTTTGAATATCTTGGCCTCTTGGAGGGCAACAGCTGGGAGCATTATGGGGATATTTTGAGCTTCAAGAATGGAGTATACAGAGGTTTCAGCTGATTGCAAATGTCCAGTAGAGGCTATTACAAGTGTCAAACAACAGATATTTCAAAACCTTATACTCACACAAAGATTGGACACATTTTAATGTTGTCTGTATGAACTTTTTCACTGAAGTGAGGTTTTAACTTTTCTGAATATTCCAAAGAGCTCAAATTCCCAAAATATTCATCTTTCCAAAAGTATTCTCAGCCGTATTTTCAATTCCAGTGAAAAATTCTCTTCCTCCTTTTTCCTCCTGCCTTTCAGAAACCCACCCGAAATATAAGAAGTGTTGGAAATTTTTCATGAAAAAAAAAGATGTTGTCTTTCAAACACCACAGAGAAAGTTTCAGTTCAAACTTAAAACTTGAGGAAATTGTGGACAACTAAACCCTGGAGTGTTTTCATTGGAACTAACAGGCTATTTTAGAAACAAGCAGACTGTCCCATGTGAAGGGAGCCTTCAATTTCTGTGTCATGAGGGTGATGATGGCTCACTTTAAATGCTGAAAACAAATATGAAACTAGTGCTATATTGGCTAGAAGCATGAAATCGCTTGTGTTGCTTTACTCTGGTCTTTGGCTTTAGTAATGTGATTTGATGGTGTGACTACTAAATCAGTTACACTGAGAGTGTAATTGTTTGGGTTTTGCATATGAAGAACTGACCTATTTTTAATTTTTTTTAAATATAATGTTTTAATGTTGAGTTCTTGTGTAATATCTTCATCATGAATTAGTAGAGCAAGACCTGATGGAGAAGTAAATGTTTATCAGAAATGTCTGTTGGAATCTTCCCTTTATATCAATCCTTTGGAATATATAATGAAAGATAAAGATGTAGGAAGTATCAAATAATCGCTTTTAGCTAGATTACAGGGCAGAATTCATCTCACCTAATTCCAGTTACCTTGTCTCAGGTAGTTAGATGGACTCCTTGAGCAGGAGAGAACCCAATACACCCTTGTGACTGAACTGGATTTGCTCCCTGAATAGCAGTTTGTTTCACATATCCTGTTATCTTTTGTTTCTCAATTTTTTTCATATGAGGTCATGAGTGTGTGTCTGAACTTATAGCTTAACATGGAGGGGCTGGAGTATTTGATGTAATTTATTTCATTTCAATTGGAACTCTTCCTCCACGCCAGTTGAGGGAACTTGGCAGAAACCACTTCGGACCTGAAGTATGCTTCCTCAGTTCTGACAAGAAACCCACTGATGATGGAGAGTCTTAGTCTGAATACTGGTGGTCATTTCCCTCAAACAATGACCTCATCTGTCTCTCCTTGAAGAGGCTGAATAAGCTGGTTTATATTTAGCTTTAAGAAAAGTATTTGTCCTTCAGTGACTTCCATTACATTTGGTAAGTATTTGGAGGTGGGATGAGATGAGGAAAGAGACAAACCCCTGTCATTCTGCTCCTGAGCTCAAAAGTCAGAGAGCATAAACACCTGGACTTCATGTTTTCAGGCTTTAGAAATTCTGATGATGTGACATGATTATTGTTGTATTTGATAGGCACAGTCAGTGCTTATAGTCAAAAACCATGGCACCATTATGTGTTTGGTGGGTGTAATGGCTCCCTGAATCACCTGGTAAAAGGGCAAGACTATCCCTTTGATTTTAAGGGCTCAGAAGACTGAGCTCCTGTATTTGGTGTCAAAGTTTTGTGCTGTGAATGTCACCTTTCCCTAGGTCTCTATAGACAAGTAGGAAATGGGATGCGTTAAAGAACGTAAGATTAGGAGCCAGCTTTGTAATGTTTTATGCTAACTGGACACATACTATAGAAACAACCACTCCTGTGTAATACATACCTCTAGCCATCCTGATTCTGAAAGAACACGTTGGAAAGGATCTAAAAGAATAAGTTGGGAAAGACGTCTGGACCACCTGCAAAATCAGAGATCTCTTGGATTTCTGATGAGGACATGCAACTGTTCTTGCGTACTTGGGACTGACAGACTGGTCAGGACAGGGGTCTGCCTGCCCCACAGGACTTGGTCAAAAAAAGTTCTATGTTCTGTACTGTGTTCCATTGGAACTGAGTGATACCCAAAGCCATGCATTGTCAAAGGCTGGGCTTGGTCGCTTTTCATGACTGGCATTCACAGATGGCAGAATTGTTTTTTCAAAAGGATTTTAGCCTCATTACTTCAGTTGAAGGCAGACCTGAGTAGGTCTTTTGGGAGAGCAAGCTTGAATCCTCTTCACTAGACTATGCCAGCAAAGCCAGCTTTTTGCCAGCAAAACCATAGTGTATGTCTTCCAAACCTGGCAACCAGAGTGGTTGGATGTGCCACCTAAAGCCAAATTCATTGCACACAGTGACCCGTGTTGGCCCAGGGCTGGTTGCTTGAGTACCATGGACAGGGGCAGCTCAGCCACAGCCTGGTCAGGACTTGGGGCTTCACAGCCTTTTGGAAAACACCTTGTAAGCCTGCACAGTTGGTGCCAAATCAGTTATTACTGAGTGCACGTAAAGCAGCTAAACCCTCCTGAGCTTTTGCTCACAGGCACTCCCTCTTTAGTCCTCCTATGCAATTGTGTTTGGTCCAGAGCTACAAAAGGCTCTTAAAATGTTGTCTAATAGATTTTAGAAAAACCTACTCCTGCCTGTATCTTTGAGAAAGTGCTACAGGTGTTCATGGAGTCCTCTCTTGGAGTGTTTCCCAGATGGTGCTGAGAAAACCCTTTTTGATTGCCTATTTGGATGAATTTCAAGAAGTCATGGCCTGCACTCTTTATATGATACTTCATTTGACTGCAGAGATCAACCATTGATCTTTAGCGACCTCTGTCCCCAGTGGTAATAGAACTTCACATGAGCTGACTTGTAGTGGAAGTATTGACAGGTTTCTTCCATATGTGTATCTGAATATATTGCTTGGTTACAATCAGACAGATGTTTGGCTGTGGTTACCCAGAAAGGGCTGTTCTAAGATGCATGCCTTTGCAAAGGTTGTGGGAGAAAAAAAAAAAAAAATGTTGGGGCTTTTGTTTGAGCTTTTCTCTATCCTAAAATATTTCACTACTGGCATTTGACATCATGTGCTTGTTTCAGACAAAACCAGGTACAACATAGATAGATAGATAGATAGATAGATAGATAGATAGATAGATAGATAGATAGATAGATGTATATGGTATATTTGGGCCAGGAAAGCAGTGTGAACTTGAGAGACTGAAGCTCCTTATTCCTCATAAACTGTAAGGATACTGAAATGTGAAATGCTCAAGTACCCCATGAGTACTTGAAGAATAACTAATGGTTACTATCAAGAATCTGAAATTTCTTGGTATGTGGTCAGTGTGAATAAGGCAACACATATTCTCTCTTTGATTTATGGGTTCTTCCCCCATTCTGCACTTGCAATTGTCAGGGAAACAGAGGAGTGTTATGACTACTCTAGCCTTTGTGCATGACACTGTGAAGAGCCATGCACCAAATCATAGTGGATCCAGGGGGAATGATCCATACTTGAGCACAGCTTCAGCACTGTAATCAGTTCATGGGCTCTGACATGCCTTGAAATTTTATTTCTCCTGAAGCCTATGGAGGGGCATGGCAGTGATGATGTTGGCCTTTGAATTAAACATATGTATGAATTAGGGTGAAAGTAAGCTCCTGGGATATTTATTTATAGCTAGGTTGGTGGTATTCCCAGCATGTGTTTTCAGCAGCAGTTCTTGCCTGCATAAGTGAGGGAGAGCATGGTGGATACCAATGCTTTAAGTTGTAAGATAAGCTTACATAACATTGAATTACTAAAAATAAAATGTACTGGATAGTCTGCATTTTCAGAATGATTCCTGCATGGAAGAGATATAATATTTCTAAGTTTTACTCTGCAGTCAAAAGACCAAGAAGCATGGAGGAGATTGTCTGCTAATGACATCACTCCAAACCTGAGCTTGTAGTTAAAACATAAACAGGTTACTGTGGAGCTAAAACATTAACAGGTTGCTGCTCCTTATAAGGTGATGGTGAAAGAAATAGTGTTTCTTCTGATTGCAAATTACCCTTAAAAGAGCTGCTTCAGCATACAAGCATGAGGTGTGCGCATCATGACCAAGTCCCACAGTTCTGCCTTTAAATGTTGTAAACCAGGATGGCTCTTACCAGCAGTAATTTACAAAGTTTTATTTCAAACTAGATTAAGATCTGATGGGCTTGATTGTGCTTTTGTTTATTGTACTGACATGAATAGGAGTTAACTTTTGACATGTGTGTGAAACACAATTTTAGTCCAGAATCTTAAATGATTAAAAATAAGAGTCTTCCAAGTCTTCCATATTTATTTGCCTGTCACTTGTAATGTTCAAGCAAACAAAAGCACAGCAGTCTTGATAAATATGTTCATATTGAAAAGGTAATCTTTATTTTTCCAGCATGTTGTATTGGCATTTACTGGCCATTTTTCTTTGCAAAAGAAACCATAAACACGAGAGCTTTTTATGTAAATGCTCAGAAGTTTGTTAAAAATAATCAGGATAATGCAGTGCTGCTTTAGCTGAAGAGCTCATTTTTCAATTGTGTTCTTTCATGTTTATTTTTAAGTTTCAAAAAAAAGTCTTTAGATTAAAACAGCAGATTGCTGGGTTATCCTGTGAGAACATAAACACATTACTATACATAATGAAATGCCAGTAGATGTCTTATTATATGCTTTATATACAATACATAAGACTGTGATTTCTCTAAATAGAGAGATTGATTATTTTGGTTTGGTATTTCTAGTTTTTCCCCCAACACTTGTGTTCACGACGAGAACCACATTGCATTTGAGGCCTTTTTTATATGCGCTAATAACGTGAAAGAATTTTAAATCTATATTCTTCTTGCTGCTAATGAAGAACATTGCATGCTATATTTTTAGAGATTCTTTTTTTTTTTGTCTTATTTTTCCAGTCAAATGAAATTCAGAGAGCTTTTAGTCAAAGAAAAGAAAATTTCAGTTTTTAATTTCCTCTTCTTGATGATTCACATGTTCTTTACATCACCATTACTGCCAGCAGATAAGATCCAGCAAATCAAAATCTCAGAGACAGCTTTGCTTTTACAAAACAATATTCCCACTGTAACAGGCATTAAGCTTTCCTTTGGCATCTCTTTGCAACAGTGCAGGCTATTATAAATGTCTGTCAGTGAAAAGACAGCCTCAGCTGCCTCTACTCTAGCTGGAAGAACATAGGAAAAACATTAGTTTGCTATTCCAAAAGAGCAGAACAAAATGTCATTCCCTCCCTGTCCTTCTGCACTATTGCTGTTCGTTCCCATATTCCACACCATTCACTCCACTGGTCTAGAACGTGTTAAATTCACTTGTTTCTTATTAACTTGTTGAGTCTGAAATTCTTCCAGTTCTTGATCCATTTATTCATGGGCATGCATAAACAGCTGCAGCAGTACAAAGTTAAGTGGCTCCCTTGAGTGGGAGAAGGAAATTATCTTCCAGTGATGGCACTGGCTATTTCAGAGTGCAAGTGGAATTCTTGCTCCAGTGACTTGACCAAGACGACTTTGGTTTCTTCCTGCTGTTACTGGCCTGGGGGTTGATTTCAAGTAAGGCACTTTTGACTCCAGCTGTTTCAATCTGACCATCTGTAAAATCTTGTGCTATTATATTTCCTCTTTCTAATTTTTTTTTTTTTTTTTTAAGTTTGTAGGCAAAATTATATATTCACGGTATTCTCTCAAACATGCATAGAAAACACACTCAACGTGACCTGGCGATGTGCACTCACAGCCCAGAATGCCAGCCATGTCCTGGGCTGCATCAAAAGGAGTGTGGCCAAAAAGTCAACAGAGATGATTCTGCTCCTCTGCACTCATGAGACCTCACCTGGAGTGCTGCATCCAGCTCTGGGGCCCTTGTTTTTCAGCACAGGCAAGCAACACTGTGGCTGTTTGACTACTCTACTAGTCTGCTGCCTTAGGGAGGTGCTCATATTATGGGTGTGTGGGCTGTCACTGTGTTTCTGGAGTTATTTCTCAGAAGATGCCACTAGTTTTATTAGAGACTGGGTAGAGAAAGGGAAGAATGTCTTAGTTAATATTTTTTTTCTCTTCTTTGGAAAAAGGAATAGAGATGAAGTATTTATGCTTTTCAACCCTGCACAGCTAAAACAGCTAAATGAAGAAAGTAAGTTCCCTAGGGCCACTGGGTGACTGGCAGAGACAGACTGCTCAAGAACACCATGAAGAGGAAAGCCCAGTTTTTATTCATATGTTTCAGGAGAGTAGCTAGAGAATCACTTAGGTACCTAAAGCCAGGTGATACTTCGAGAGATGATTGCTGGGAAGAAAGTGTTGAATTCATCTAAAGCAAGTCAATGAACTTGTAAATGCTTTCAAAATAATGGCACAATGCATAATAGGCATAATATTTGTATTAGAGTGCATCAGAGATGGGGGTGGTAGATACCCACAGGAATTCATATACCTTTTTCTAAATACTCATATATGAAGCAGGATTAAGGTTGTCACAGGTTTGCTTTCCTTTATCAGATTAAGTTACTAGTGTGTGTTGTGAGACACAGATTACAGCTAGGTTCCATTTTATTTGACATCTAACTCTTTTCAGGAGCAGTGTATCAAATAGAATCTTGTTGTTCAAGGCGAAGGAAAATTGACACCCATTCTTTGAATCCAATTCTACTCATGTTTTTGAGATGCAAAATCCAAGGAGAGCAGTTCTCTAGTGCATTACAGATGTTGACTGGGAAAGAAGGCAAAATGCCCTTCCTGCCATCCTTATTACCATGGCTAACCCATTCTGCCCCTTCAGGTTTGAACTGTTTCGAGTTTGCCTCCTAAAAATCAGAGGTGTTGTTGTCCTGTGGGTATTCCTGATACAGTGGACAGTCCATTGGTTCCTACTTTTTTTCAGTGTGGTTTTGTTTCATAGCATAGTGCAGCTAGCACTGTACTGGCTGGAGAGTTGTGGATTACTTCTCCAGGGTTATATGTATGATTGGTGTTCTCTGTGTCAGAATTACTAAATTTTTGGTCTCAAAATAAAGCCCTTGTCTAGCAGTCTTGGGTCCCCTTAAGCAAAAAGTGACTTGTAAAAATGACAGCTGACTCTCTACCTCAGACCTTTCTATTGCACTTAAAAAAAGTCCCAGACTAACTTACCATGAAATTAAAATTGTGTTATTAGTGCTGTGTTCATGTTACCCTCTGTTCTGCCAGGCTTCCTACTTTGAGTGAGACAAATCACATAACACAAAATCCTGCTTTCCAGCACTGAGTGCTGATAAGTCATGCAGACTGAAACATGCAACCATTACTTGATATCTCTCGTTATCTCATTTAGGCCTCTTTAAAGTGAGAAATTACAGGTGTTGCTCACATGTTTTCATATGCCTTCATTTGGTTTTGGAAACTTCTTGTGGCAGTTCACTGTCTTTTGTTTACTTTCTAAGAGTCACATTAGTTATGACTTTGATTGGATTGACTTTTTGCAGTTCAAAATTCAGGCTATAAAGATACCTTGCATGGAAACTCTTAAAATGAAAGCAACAGAAGCACTGTTCTTTAACTAAATACTGTGAAACTGTTGTAAGGAGTGAGTGATTTCAAATTTAAGTTTGATAAACTTCTTTGGAGTGGAAGAAAAAAGAGGAAATTATTTCTACTTCAGTGAGGAGAGGCTAGATTTAGGAATTTTCTTAAGCTTTTTGGGTTCTCCCTCTGCAGGCTCTGAAATTATATTCTAGTAGGAACTGGTGGTGAAAGTGGTGTGAAACATCTCCTTTTCTTTCCATGTACATCATTATCTTGGACCTTAAACAAGGCAATGTCATCTGTTATTTGTAGCATGCATTTTGTTTTAAAAATAGAATTCTGAAACCACTGCAAAGGTCTGGTCTTTTTAAACACTATTTGAAAGATTTTGTACAAATAAACAGCAATCCTTTTTAAAACTAATTGTACACATGTGAAAGCACTCATCATGAAGTGGCCAATTTTTTATGATACTGTAAGAATTTTGAGAGAGGGGTATGTAAATTCAGATACATCCAGTTAAATATTTTTATCTGCAGATATGCATTTGTAAACATGCTGTATATTTAAAAGCAAGGATATGTGCACAAAAATACCCAAACGTGTTACTGCAAAATGCAGGGAGAAAAAAAAGCATTGCTGGACTGTAGAAGTGACCTGGAAGAAGTAATTTACACTGCAGTAATGCATTTAATCTGCATTGGAATATTTCCTAATCTTCCAGATTTCTGAAACTTATTTGCTTAATCATAATTGTAGGTGCTAATGTAGGTGAGTTTGGAAAACTAAAGGGAAAATATTACCCTGTTTGGAAGGCACAATTCTTTACGTGGGTCCTGACTGGTCTTGCTCAGTCTGGAGTGCTTGTGAGTGGCTGTGCAAGGAAACACACAGTACAAAAGCTACAACAGGAAAGCACCATGGCAACTCTACACACAGAGAATATAATACATAGCTAGTCTTTGAGCTCTTCCTTCTATAAGCTCCATATTCTTCATGTCAATTAGATGAGGAATGTGTATGGGGTGTGATGCCTATAGAAGGCTTGTTAAAGTTGGCAGTCTAGATTTAAGAAAAAAAGGTGGTGAAAGAAGACAGGAGGTAAAAGCAGCAGTATCTGATTTCAGCTTTATGGTTCTCGAGGGCTCTGAGGGCAGGCAAGCTCAGTGTGACCTTGGAAATCCACCTGGGACTCTGGTGTCTCACTCTGTCTCTGGTTTACATTTTACTCTCCAGTTTTATGAAATGTCATGTAATTAAACCCTCAGAGAAATGAAAGGAGACCGTTGAATCTCATGAGTTAAGAGGTTTTTTTCCTTTTCCTTGAATTTCACTTTTTAGTGAAAAACAATGGATATATAGATGGATGGATGGATGGATGGACAGACAGATGGATGAAGAGGATCTACAGCTTTTCTACATGCATTTATGAATAAGGATTATTAAGGAGATAGTAAACACACCTCAGGTTGAACAGTTAACTCTACAGGTGCTGATTCCATGAAGCAGCCACTTTTCATGGAGCGTGTGAAGTGCAGGGGAAGGTTTTACTTATTTTGTTAGTTGGATCATTTCCTTCAAGTGTATTCTTAAAGCCCTTTGACTAATGAGAAAACTAAAAAGTGTTTCTTTTGGCAACAGTTAAATAAAATATTGTGTTGGAAATCATCCCAAGAAAAGAAGGCATTCTCAATGTTTGAGAAAATCCCATCTCTCACCTTTTGAAAATTTCTGTTCAGATGAGTGAAAATTCCTCCTTATGTTTCCTTCTAGAAAGTAAGGGAAGGAAGGGAGGAGAGTAAAGTGAGAGGGAAATATGCATGTGGTCAACCCAAAATTAATTGTTTTGCTTATGCTACCATTCCTCTGATTGACCTTTCCAAGGTGTTACCATGTTTACAGTGTAAGCTGGACCAGATGCCTGAAATAGGTTGTGTGGTGGTAAATGGTGTTGCCTCCCTTTGACCCCACTCAGGAATTCAGGAAGGGAATAAGGGAATTAACTGGGTCTTTCTCAGAGGCAACCTCAGCAACAGTGTGGGGTACCCAGTTGCTGTAGGGTTCGCTTTGGGTTTGGGGGCCTGTTTCATTTCCATTTCATTTAATAAACATATTGCAAGGAAGGAGAGTCATTCTTCTAAGGAAAGGTGTGGTAGGAAAAGATTGATCAAAGATTTGGTGGGAAAAGATGGTTCTCTACTAGCCGTTCCTTCTGAAAAGCACCATTAGGAAGAATTGCAAGGTTTTATGGGGACAGGGCCATATAGTCTGCTGAGTTTGTCTAGAGATTTATGTAGTTTGGATAAGCATTCTGGCTCTGAGCCTTTCTGTATGTTAAACTTGAAATGAGATAAAGGGAGGCGGGAAAGAATAGACTTTATTTTTTTAGTGCTTGTACCAGCAATGTTGATTCTTTCTCTCACCACTTCATATTTTATTTCTTTTTGTAAGGTCACTTGGATTGGATGCATTATAGGCAACCCCTTTATGTAACCAACGTTAGAAGCATTTTCCCAAGTTGATATGCAAAAATGGAGCTCTCAGAGGTTCACACAGAGCGGTATTTTGGAATCTGAACACTTTATTGTGAAGATGTGAAACAGCTTAGTGCCATTTATTATGTAGTGGTTGTGAAATAATTTTTTACAAGTTTATATCAGCTATAGTACTGCAGTGTTGGTTTTGTAAAGCTCTGAGATTTTCTTACACAGTAGCAAGCAGCTGTTCTCATTTAGCTGATAACTATTGTTTACATTTATTTTTTCTTCTATTTGACTGCAAAATGTGAATTACTGGTTTTCAAGCTTTTCTGTGGCTTTTACACTTTGTGCTAACATAAATTTCTGTAGATCGAGCAGTGAATCAAAATGAGTATATTTTAGTTCGGCTTTATTTTCTACACCAATAAAACAACTCAGGTGTTTTATTTATTTTTTAACTTTTCCATTATTTGTACTGTATGAAAAGTGAAAGATTACCCTTTGGCCTTGAGCAGTCAGAAGGAATGAGATTAATTAAAATTAATTCCCAGTTGCAACTATGAAATGAAAGTAAGAATTCTAGAGATAGTAAGGGATGATTTTATGAAGAGCAGGAAGGCTGAGGACAGCATACACCCATTTCATTTCACAAGCAAGGTAATTTACCCAATTTTGTTTAATAACCTTTTGTTTTATAAGCAGTGGTTGTTCTGGATGGTAACAATGATCAAATTATTAGCCACATTCTCCCAGACATAAGGATACTAGCCCCAAAATAGGGTGAGATGTATTTTGAACAGATGCTTGGAGCTAAAAATGCCTATTCAGGACAAGTGGGAGGCCACAGGTGCAGCAGCCTGGAGGAACAGTGGCCTAGAGCAGATCAGAGGTCTGTTGTCTCTCCTATCTCATAATCTGCACTTGCCAGAATTTGTTGTGTAGAGCAGCAGGATGCTCATCATTCTCTTAGAGTTCAGTAGGATAATGAGGAAGTTTTGGCATTTTGTGACATTTTATCAGTGTTGCTATTGAGAAACGTGGATAAAGAGAGAAGGTGTCCCAAATCCAGAGAACAGATCAGAGGATTACAAAGCTGTGTATGATGGATGGTGGGTGGTGTTTTGTGGAAGCTCAGGAATATCAAAGCCAATCTGCAAAGTACCTCTAGGTATGTCACGTGAGTTACTGTCCGTCTGAAATATCTCTTGCTTCTTCAAGCTCCAAGTATTGTTGCAATGATGTCCTGAACTTTTTAAATCATGTCTGGTGAAGCAACTTCTGACAATGTGACTTCTATCATCAACCAGAGATAGCTTGTAGATTTGTTTGTTGCTTTACGGTGTGTAAACTGTTAATGGGAGAAGTATTTATTCTCTTCAATTAAATGGCAAAGCCCTGTGTGATGAACCTCACCATTTCATTCCACTTATTCATCATGAGCATAATGAGGGATTCTTTTACACACGCCTTTTTTTTTTTTTTTAATGAAACAAGGATACCAGCTCAAAACCAAAGCAAACCAATCTAACAAAAAAAGGTAATCGCAGATCACACAGAATATTCTGAGTTGGAAGGGACCCACAAGGATTATTGAGTCCACCTCTTAAAGGATTAGAATGTTTATAAAGCCGAGTTTTCCAGACACTGGAAATAAGGCTGCCGGTCCTCAAAGTTCAAGGAGAGAAAAGGGATGGTGGTGCTACACATTTTAAGGTTCCTGACACAGGGGGAGAGAGGTTTTAACTGAACCTCTGCCACAGTATTAGTACGTATTGTACTTGCTAGGCAAGTAATTTCAGTTCAGCTTGTCAGAAAGTATCATTATGTTCCCTGTCAAGGTGTGTTTATTGTTTTCTGGGGGGTCAATCTGAGACCGTACTGCATGGAGCTGAACTTAAACTCGATTCTCAAATACAAATCAGATTATTAAGATTATCAAGTGTCTCAGATGTGACATCCAGAGCTAGTGGAAGCCCCAACTTCTCTGCAGAACAGAATAATTTCTCTACCTCATCAATGTGCTATGCAGAAAAAGTATTCAGACCCGTGAAGCACTCACTGTATTGATGAACATCATCCTGCAGGAAATGAAATATTCTGTCTTCACAGGAGGTTTGCACTAAAAAATTCCTAGGACCACACACTGAGAGACTGCTTTCTAGGCAGTACTTTCCAGGACTTGCTTTGAATGAGGAATTACTCCAAAGCTGAGGAATAATGTTTCTTGAAATTGATTTTGACATACTTAAGTTTGTGCACAGAGTAGGCTGAACAAAGTTTTCTACTGGAATCTTAATTCTGGAATTTCTTGACATTTCAAGTGCTTGAATTTTGTGTACCTAATGTTCTTTTAACTTCTTTCTAAGTACCCAGAAACAGCTAATTGCCCATGACGGATTTGTCTTGTTTGTGGACTAATTATTCCATAGATGCATAGCCTTCTACACCAGTTATGCACAGATGGTTTGGGTTCAGTCCACACCACTTACTGGAGAAGTGTTGTGCAGAAGTGTCCGTGATACTTCCAGGACTGGTTTGGGTCTGGAAGTAATTTAGCTGCTTCCATGTGGAGCCTGATGTTATTGCTCATAGAGCAGAGCTCAGCAACCTTGCTCCAAACTAACACAAGGAGCTGTAAAACACTCCTGTCTCCAAATTGTCTCTGCACCATCTTCTTAAGTGTTAAGTGTTATCCTGGGATCCTATAACCACACAGTCCTGTGTAACTCCTGCTAAGGGGGTGCTGACCAATAATACAGTCATAGAAACATGCTTGGTTCATTTGAGGATTACCAATAATGCTGTGGTCACTGAGTCGTAGCACAATCAGCAAAAGGAATTAAATCACCCAAAAATATTCTTTGTAAATAAAATGTGATTGTTCAACTGCATTTCTCATTTACATGGTTACTGATAAATAAGAAATGTAGATGGTCAAACCTGAATAAATCCACCACCTTCATCTTCATATTCAGCCATTACATGATTGTCTCTCCCTGCCACCTCATAGATGACAACTGGTTACCAGTGACAGACCTTACATTCTTAGGTCAAATGAAGCTTATGCCCCCAAATATTTTCCTTTTGTTCTTGAATCTATTTTATTCATGTTTTTTATGGTAAGGAAATAAAGTTAAAAGCAGAGATCCTCTATTCTGTCTTTGTCAGTCAGAAATTAGTATTCAAACAATTTTTGTAAATGTCAAATGCAGATTTTGAGAAGGGGAAAAATAGGACCGGTGTGCATTCTGCTTAGCTGTCCACCTGTTGAGTCAGAGAGGAGAAAAGTCTGAGCATGACACTGATGGTTTCATTATGTTTCTCTTTAAGAATTGCCGTAATAAGGTGGGATTCAGAATTCAAAGGAGTTCTCACTATCACCATGCTGAAGGGGAAAAAAAAAAGAGTAGAGGGATTAGAAGAGAATTACAGTTAATTTGGAAGGAATCTTGGCTCATTATCTGAGATGAATGAGCAGAGACACAAAACAGCATTTTCAGTCAATATTTTGGAAGAGTGTGAGCTCTGTACTTAAAGGGATTTGTAATTATGTCTCTTCCCTGCACCTTTCTCATGGGAAGTCCACTTCAAGTGGGAGATATGAACTTGTGACTTGAGCACATTCTTTACTGTGAGATTTGAAAGGAGACTGTATAACCCTAAATTTCACATAGCAGCAGACATACTTGAAACAAAAAGAAATAAAAAGCACATTTAATGAAGTGTTGTATTGGTTTGCTTTCTAGTGCTGACTTCGGCTTTGTTTAGCCAGTACTTAAAGAATAGAGCCTTTCATTAATTTGCCCTAACAAGCATAAATTCAAGAGATGAAAGTGAATTCTTTAATGGCATGCACATTACTGCAGGGTGGAGTCTATCTGAAACATTAGAGACAGGCTGAGCATGCTGAAGAGCAATAAATATCTGAAAAGTATATCAGGAATTTAGTTTCAGTATCTGTCATGGTGTAATTACAATGAAGGAAATTAGAAAGATACACTTGCTGTTGGTTTTGAGACAGGTAAATGAATAAAAACTGACAGATGCATTCTTTTTCGTAAAATCATTGGATGTTGGGATCCATCCCTCAGTAGATAAAAGACACAGATCTTGATTGAAACAGCTTTTATTTTCAGGCCGTTTGGTTTGATTTTTAGGCAACACACTATGGTGAGGAGGCTGGGACACTGTTGGAAAGCCTTACTTCCAGTCCTGGCTTTGCTTTGAACATTTTCTTCTCCCACTTTGCTTAGGAACTATTTTAATTTAGTTGCTGAATTTAAAGCATAGTGAGTTCTTATTTATCCTAGTGATTTCTGCCCTTGAGTCAGTCCTTCTTGAGCAGGGGAGGAATCTTTTATTCAAGGATTTTGGATGGTTTGGAATACAGTTAAGAAAAACACGACTTTCTGTGCTGCTCTACAGTGCTCTTTAAATCAGTTGGTTTCAAGATGATAAAAGCATTGAAGAAATCTCAAGTTTATATTAAAAAGCATAATTTTAAAATGCACAGCTTCTTTACCTTTTTTTGACACATTTCAAACACTACTCAAGTGCCCTGGAATTATCTTAATACATCTGGGCTGTGTGTTCACTTGTTGCATTCCTGTCTGCTGAGATGATGAAAGCCAAGGCATCCCTTTAGAGGAACTTTTGGACTTGTCTAAAATCATGTAGCTGTTGTCACTTAAGCAACAAGAAATTATAAAAGTGGTATCTACTTAAAGTGTTTTGGAGTGCTTCATAAAATAATCTTTCTTTTACTGTGCTTTTCACACGTGGTATCTCACATTGGAAGAAGAGGGAACGGTGTTTGGAATACATCACCAGGTGAAGGAACTATGTAAGAATTAAGAAAACAGCTTTAAATTGAAGTAAAATAGCTGGAGAAGTTTACTTTTATTTTTGTTCTCAGTGCATCTCTTCCCTGGTATTCCACAAACATACCTTATGCTAATGGCTAGAATAAACAGTGTTTGAATTTAAGTCAAAATTGGATGGCTTCCTGAGGGTCACTTTTGGCAGCATGCTTTGTTTCCTGCAAAACCCTCTGTGAGATGTGATGTAAAACACCAGTGGTAGGATTACTGTTTTCAGTGGTTTTCATTTATCTTTCTTTCACTGCTTTTCTGTTCTTCAACAATATAGTGTGTATCATTTTTTAGAGGCCAGGCTTATTGAGTGAATGCCACAATACATGAATTTTGGAGACTGGCTGTTGGCGTGGGACTAGCAGAAGTAAATTTACATGCGCTTGGAAATCACTGCAACTCTCCGTAAGCCTCTCTGCCAAACACTGGTTTGAATGTATTTAGCTACAATACTAATTGCAGTGCTGTTATCCCAGGATGCCAGACTGAGCCCGTGTTTACCTGCCCAGGGTTAGACCTTGGAGAATGAAGTTGAGCTTAGAAAACAAGGAACTCTGTCTAGGGAAATACTAGCTCTCATGAGAGCAACAACCTGTTGCTACATGACAGCAAGAAATCATTGATCCGATGTTATGCTTTACAAAGACTGTGCTGATGGAGCTGGGCAATGTTTGAAATTTCGACTGGCACAGTTGTTTATATTTTTTTTTCTTTTATTCCTGTAATACAAAGAATACAATACAATAATATATTCCTCTAATAAGAGGAATTGCACAGAAATATGAATATTATACATTATTAAATTATAGGAATGTATTAAGATATTCCTATAATAAGAAGAATATAACAATGCTTGGAATTGTTGATTTTCCTCATTTTGCTTCCCTGACAATCTTCTTTATTTTTAGGAAAAATGTAAATATTAGGAAATGTGGCTTTTGCCCCAAGAGAAACAGGGGAAAAAAGCTGTCAGTGAGAATCTATCACTTGCTCACTTCAAAACCACAGGTTTCATTTTGGAAGGTTTACAGTTGTACTAAGAAGAAGCACTGTTGATGACTAAAAATGTTTGGTATGTGAACACTTTTACCCTACCATATGTCCTTTTTCTGCTCTGGTGTTAGTCCATTTGTTAAACAGCCCAGCTGTGCCACACTTCCTTACTTGCCAGAGATGGCAGGAACCCCAAGATGGCATGCTTTTTTCCATAGTCACTGGCAAAAGGAGCCTGCTTGCAGTCAGCAAAGATCCTATTGATGTATAATAGAAAAAAAAATTCATGTATTCCCTCATACTTTCTTTGCCCCAGGTGCAATGACACACAAGAGTCCGACAATCAAAATAAGCTGGGTTTTTTCTGAGACTGAGTCCTGGTTGTGTTTTCTTCCGAACCCACTTCTGATTCTACGGTGTTTCCCAGTCCAAAAGCTGAGTTCATTCTCAAAGCTTAGCTTTTCAGCATGTAAAGCAGATGCTGGAATTCCAAACTGATGTGCTGTATGTAATTGATAATGATTGATAAAAGACAGCTTGCACCTGCAGGACCTTTCTTTGTGCAGGGTAAATAGGTGTCTGAGGAGCCAAGAAAGGGAGCTGCAGAAATTATCTTTTCCATTCTGCAAAGGTTGGTTTGTGTTTCCCTCTTTGTACCTTCAAAGTCAGGATTAGTATTGTTTACACAGACAGAAGGCTTATGTTCATGGTGATTAATGGAGAAGGAAAGGCCTTGAAATCCATCACATCTAGCACATTGCCAGACTAAATTACTCAATCAGCTCCCAAATAGAAGGGCTAAGGTATCACTTCTTAACTTGGGAGGCTCACTAAATTTCCCTAGTTTAATCCTAAAGTGAAGTTACTTTTTTTTTTTGAAACTTCTAGCTTAATGTGTAGTTTTTGTTTCTTGACTGTGTATTAATCTTCAGTTTAAATTCAGTTTAATTAAATTTAAATATTATGAAAGGGACTGAATATATGATTGGGAGAGTAAAAATGCAGCCAGACTTCAGAGGTGCACAATAAAAGGACAAGAGGCCTGCCATGGGCACTAGCTGAAATACAGGAAATTTGATTTAAACTTAAAAAATGAATTAAAATCCTGTGAGGGTGTGTGAGCACTGGCACAAGTTGCCCAGAGAAGTTGAGCAGCTACCTGGAGCTATATTCAACACCCAAATGGACAGAGTAATGAACAACCTGCTCTGGATTCCCCTAGTTTGAGCAAGGGTTGGAGTAGGCAGCCTGTAGCATGATAAACCCAGTATAAAAAATATAAAATACATTTAAAGATAAGAAGACACCTAATCCTGAAACAGATCCTGATTTCTGCCCTAAAACCAAGCCACTTCTCACTGGCTGTAGCATCAGTACTCAGTGCAAGAATTCATAGCTGGAAGTTGAAGTAAGTCCACTGGAGATAAGTCTTCAGTATTTCCATGGGCAATGTCCTGCACTGGCGTGATGCTTTTGCAGAATAGCTCACCTTCACAAGAAAATCATCATCATGTCCTGCTGCCTCCGAATTTAAGTTCTGAGGGCCAATGAGGAAGTCTCCTCGGAAAATCCTTTAAAACTCCAAAAATCTCAATTCTTAAGAAAAATATGTAACTCCACATATATATTGGAAGAACATTATTCAGTGTTACAGCCAGTATTGACTCCATTAAGAAGCAGCTGCCTTAATTCAGCTTTATATATGCATATACGTCATTGTACTTATGGGCTACCACACAGCTCTTTTTCCAAATGCATTTTGCTTCATGAATCACTGAGGATGAATAAGCATCTTGTGAAACCATCTAGTTAACCTTTCATTTTCTTCTTTTCTTCTGTCCTTTTTTCCCCTTCTCCCATCTTCTTCCTTCCTTAATTCTTTCTTTTGTCTTGTTTCTTTCTTTCCTTTTTTTTCCATTCTTCCATGCTTTTAGTCAGCTTGCAAAATAGCAGTCCAATTCTCAGCTATATTTGCTCACTTATTAATTATTATTATTTTATTATTATTTTTATCACATACTTCTTCATGAGGAAATGTTTTTACCTATTGCTATATAAGCTGTACCATGTTTCTTTTACATTGCTGTATTATTAATCTTATAAAACACACTAGAACATAGTGTACTTAAAGCCTGAATCCTGCAACATAAAATAGTGATTAAAACAATTATGACTAATCATGCAAATCTTTTATTATGCGTATATGTAAGCCAGGTTTCAGTTCATATAAAAAGGCTTTCAGTAGTTTAACTACTGACAGAGTCAAGTGAGAGTCCATCCTTTCTTTGCACCTAAGTAAATTTTTTAAAATAGCAAAAAGGAGAGAAGCTGCTTTGGTGGGGCTTGTGCACCACCACAGGTGTTTCATGGTGTGGATAAAGGACCAGATTTGATGAAACATGTCAGCCGATTAAAGGTGCTGTATCCCCTTTGACTTTGCTGTGTCCTGTTTTAAAGGACAAAACACCAGAGGAAAAGGGTGGCAGAGGAAACATGGAGAGGAGAAAATTCCTCTATAGAATGTTTCTGTGGTGCTGGACTTGCGGTGTCTTTATGTATTTTCTGTTAAAGTAGATGGAGGGAGGGAAAAACGAAGATTAAGTTTGATCTGGAAACCCACTGTCTCTGCAAAAGGTTTGAACTTTGAATAATACTTTAGGTCTGAAACTAGACCAGAAGTTTCCAAAGTGCGTAAGACTAAAAATTAGACTTTAAAGTAGTGTTGGCCAGCATGAGAACTTCTGAAGTATATCAGCAACGTAATGCACTGACGTCTGCACAGAACTGTTTTTGCAGCTTTGGTTCATAGCATTAGTTCTGCAATTTGGTCTTTTGTGAGATAGTTCAGTTCTTGTTTAATACAAGTTCAGCCCATGGTTAATATGAGAGTTCTGAAAATCAATTCCTCAGCATGTTTCAACCATGATGTGTGTTATAATAGAACAAATGAACACAGGGTAAAAAGGCAAGATTAGGAATAGAGTTGGGATTTAAAAAAAAACTTGGATAAGAAACAGAATATTCATGCATTTGTGGTCAGGAACAAGATTGTTTTTATCTTCTAGATGACATTACATATATCTTCAACAGGAGTAAAGAAATGGGAATACCTGCATAAATAGCAGATTTTGCATAGAAGCTAAAACCAACCCATAGAAATAGTAACAGAGGAAAAAACCAAAACCAACACCCAAATGTACAAATTTTAGCTGGTTCTAACCCTGCGGAGTGAATGTGAGTCATGACATTTGTCACAATGTTGCTTTGTAAGATCATCTTCAGAAGCAGTGGAGAGTCCAGCTCATCTGTTTTATCTGATGTCATCTCTTAGAAGAAGGAGCTCTGCTGTGATTTTGCCAATTTTCAAATAGCTGGATGGTACAGAAGTTGTATTTAATAATGACTTCTCATCGGGGCAATTCAATATCCTTGGATATTATGGAGACAATAAGCTCTGCTCTGATGCTGTGCGTGCAAGCATGGTGGGAATGTGCTACAAGCAAAAGTAGAAGCTGCTGACATCCAGCATGTTGGGGCTGAGCTGAGTTGGAGATTTTGTGTTCAAGATGGTCCCACTTGGTAGCTGGAATCTTGCCTCTCTCTAATGAGGAAACACCAAGAAAGAAGTTTGAAGTATGGTTGTTTTCTTCAGAATTACCACCTAGTGCTTTGTAGTAGTATATTAGGTAACTATTATCTCCTTCCTGGGATCCCTCACTAGATATACATAGAGGTTTTCTTGATCAGGATGTTTACTTGGATGGAGTACGCCTTTTCGGTGCCCAGGGTAGCATACCCAAACTAGCAATCAGTTTTCAAATGGAATGATTGCAATCACACAGACCCTTGATTTCTCACTGATTAGGAGAACATTCTAGCTAGCAATGAAAAGATGAATTTTAGCAGCTGGTTCTTCCCCATTAGTTTCATCACTGTTCTGTTTGTTGTGCACACCCACCTGTAGTTGCATGCAGCACATGACGTACCACAGCAGCTGGCTATGAACCGCCTGATGAACTTGGGCCAGAAGCTTTCTTGGGAGCTGAAACCTGCAGTGACAAGGTCTGTTTTTGGCCTGCCTCACCCTGTACGTTTGCTTATTCTGATGGAAAAAAATGCAGTCACAAGATGCATCCCTGCCGTAATTCTGGACGTGATGAGTAGGGGTTTGACTCATTGGAAATTGTAAGAAAATAGTTTTTCTGCTCATTCAGTGATGTTGTTTTCCCTAAGTCAGTCTTGTAGTAAAGTGGAAGCAGAGCAGACTAGAGAAGCAGGTGCGTGCATGGGCAAGGAACAGCTTTGAAACTTTTTCCAGTCTGGGTGGGAAAAACAGACTTTAACTTAAAGTGATGTTCATTGTGATGATGTCCTGTTCTAGAGCTTTTCCTCTTTGGTCCTGTTAACTTTATATCGCAGGAGAGTATCAGTGCCAATACTGGCAAGTTTTTAGAGGCTTTCTTAAACCTCTTATTTCACAGAAATCTCTGAACTTTCTGGCTGGTCTGTCCTTTCCTAGCCTAAGCCTTTCCTAAGAAATCCAGCAATTTTCCACTTGAAAATAGCTATGGGTAAAGTCACACACTACTTTCACATAAGATTAAGGGTTTGACAAGGGTAGTGGGAACAAAGAAATTCCAAATTAGGTCTGCTTCGTATTTAAACCCCCCTCTCCCAGCCCCTTGTTGCACAATAGTAAACTTTCCTAATGCAAGTAGGTTGTTGATACACTTCCAAAAAGAATTCCAGTTAGCTGAGGGATGGGATTAAATGGATTAAATAGCCTCCTCGTTTTTTGGTAAAGAAAAAAAAAAGTCTTGTTAAAGGCACATACAAATGTGAATTTAAGTTATTTTGGACTAGATTGGCCTTGCAAATGAGGCTGCTCTCCCTTGGTGAGGCCGTGCATGTTGGTGGTGGCTGTGTGGGCATGCTGGGTGCATGGAGCTTGCGCTTCAGCCACAGCCATTGCAGCAGAGTACGGTCATGGGCTGGGACGTGAGCAGTTGGGTAGAAAAGCTTCAAAGAATGTAAAATGTCCTCTGTCAGTCTCCATTTAGTGCCAAACTGCTGTGTCTTGCTCAGCCAGACCCGAGCCCTGGGAGGGCCCAAGGACCTCCAGTCCACCAGCCTGCTCCTACACTGGTGTTTTTGGTGGCATCTTCCATTTTGGCTGTGTGGTGTGGCTATGGTGAGGGAATTACCTTTTCTTCCTCAGCACAGACACTTGATGTGGTATGAAAACCAGCATTCTCCTTTTAGGAGAATGGCCTTCTACTTGTGGCCTTCTTTTCCCAAGAATTTATGGGGCATCAGCTTTGTATGAAGTATACAGATTCTCCTTATCTTACTCTACCTCTTAATGAAAACAGATTTCTCCTCAGCCCTACCCATCTTGTCTTTCATTTTTCTGACCCCTGAAGACAGGAAATAGCAGTATGAAGGTCCACACCAAAGTCTTGGCAGCAGCTGAGAGCTTCATGTGTGGCAGACAACTACTGGAGATGTGACTTGGATGTGCACACATACCTGTTTTCATCTTGGTCGTTTCATGGTGGTGTTTGTAATTCTTTGCCCTGTGAAGCTTATTGGCCACTAGTTCAAGCAGCAATAGTAGTGGCTTTTTTCTTGCATTTTCAAGAATCCCTAAAATGTTTTTTGGCTTCTTTCTAAGGTCTACTAATTTGCTTTAACATATTGCTGTTATGAACATTCACATCTAAGAGGCTGAAAACAAATGCCTGCCAGATCTCACTTAGGCATCCTGTCTAATTAGTCTGAAGTATAAGCAGTGGAGTAGTTTTGTATTGTGTACATGTTTTTAAAAGCAAACTTCTTGCTGTTTTTGATTTCTGTGTTAATTTGGAAAGCATGCGCCAAGAGTAAAATTTGTTTCACATTTGTTTCAAATTCAAATTAAATCCTTTCACCCCCAACCAAAAAATTTGCAGGGGAAAAAAAATGGATTTGTTGACCTTATCATGACTGGATCTCCTCCTGATCCAGTGCCAAATCTTTTTAGCATTGAAAGGAAGTAAAAACAAGAATTAAGAACTTTCTCTGATTACTGCTGGGATAGTAGCATTTCCTCTACCTGCAATGAAATGCTTCAAAGCAGCCATTTATTCAGGCTGTGTAATTCATATCTCTTTTTACTGGCTGACTTAAATCTTTTATTTTACCATAACACTTGGGCCTGTGTCCCTCCCACTTGATTTTATTCACCTGAGAGACATGTCTTCAGAGGGTGGTGACTGATTGCTTCCTGGAGAGGAGGAGCAGAGAGTTCCTGGCATACCCCCGTGGCAATGCCTGCCTAAGAGACGTGTTATCTCTGTGCCAGAGCTCTCTTGCTTGCTTTTTCTCAGTCTTCATTGATTGTGTGGCATTTGTTGAGTGTGGCTTTCCTCCTAGCTTGATGTGCTAGATTAGATAAAGACTATAAGTATGTAAAATTAGTACCTCATGTTTTTAACTGTAAGTTGACCAACTAGACCAAAGGAAAAAGGGGGAGACAGTGTAAAAATGACTGTTAGCTGCTTAGCTATAGGGGTACTTAAGTGCTTGTCTAGCATTCATGTCTTTGAAAATCTGCCCTCAAGGTAAACAATGCTGAGCTGTGCACAACCTGTGCAAAAGTTAGCAAACATTCAGAATGTGTTTGGAAGATTTATAGTGTCATAATTTTCCTCACTCTGTGGGTTTTTTTTTTTCCTTTTTTCCCCCATAAAGTGGTATGCTAGGGGCTCATCAGGCTGTGCATTAGATAATGGCGTTGTTATGACAGCGGGCTGTGCTAAAAGGTGTTACATCAGTGATTTCTTTCATCCCACTGTGCTTTGATCTCCTGCTATAAAGCAGAAGATCTAACAGTGGAAACTTTTGAAGATGATAGATGAATTGTACTAATTCACTTTTCATAATCCTTACAAAAAAAGTCTGTCCTTATCAGTCAGAAAAGATTTAATAGCTGTCGTCTCTCGAAAGTCTCATATTATCAGGACCGCAAACTATGGAATTACTGTTACGGAATACTTTACTAGCATATTTTGAAATCCTGTTGTAAATGCTTTAGGATAAAAAAGATGCTTCTCTGTTATAACCATGCTTTGTTTTTTTGTGTTTTCTCACTAAAATGTAAAACTTCTTAGCAAGAGAGCACTGTGCAGCAGTGAATAGTTGATGTCCTTATTGGTGTTAATTGCCCAGCTTTAATTTCATATCACTGGAATTCACTGAAACTGTCAATCCAAATATACTAATTCCAAACATTATATGGTGCTGAAACAAATGATAAAAGTCTTGGCTCACAATATATAAAGCATTGTAGCTGATGGAACCATTTTGACAGTAAGTACTGTGTAGAGTACTGTTTGCAGATTTTGGGACCATAAAATGTGGCATCCTCTAGCAAGGAACAAGTGTTTGGGTTTGTCTCTGGATGAAATTCACACTTACCTTGTCCAGATTAAGTCAGTAAAGTTTGTGCAGTCTCCCTGGATTTCATCCAAGCCTATCTTGCCCAATATATCTTTCATTAGTTGAGCTCCCCGCATCTCTGGTAATCCTGCTTAGAGAAAATTGTCGGCAATGCTTAGAATTATAAGAAGAGTTCACAAGCTCTGATTGTATTTTCTCTCTTTTCTTTTCAATAGCTTTGGGCCAGATAATGCTTTATGTCGATGGCATGAATGGAGTGATAAATCATAATGAAACCATCCAATGGCTGTACACGCTTATTGGCTCAAAGGTAAGATTCTCAAAGATTCTCATTTTATATGGTTTTGGTGTTCTTTTAATGCATTTTATCTGTTTTATGCTTTTAAGGTATAAATAGGCTGTGTGTTAGGTTCTAAAATATTCCATAATATTCTGCATGGAAACCAGGTCACACTGAGCTGTTACTTCTTTTCTACTGTATTTATACTCTTTCGTTGGCACATACTCTGCTCTTAAAAGCAAAGATGCCCTCATTACTGTCTGTGCTGCCATTGCACTTGACCATGGAGAGAAGTTCTTGTAGTTGCAGTTCCCAAGGCATTCATTAGAACCACTTTTTGGGTTTTTTTCCCCTTTCCACACTGAATGCTCACCATTCTACACTGCTCAGCTCTGCTGAGCACTGGGGGGAGGACAATTCAGAGTGACTTCCTTCTTAGACTAGAACACACAAGTTCAGCAGGAAGTTACCTACAATGATCATCTAGACCAAATGCCCGACAGCTTCACTTTATGATGGTCATTGTCCAAATGCCTCTGAAACACTGACAGGTTTGGGACATTGCCCACCTCTCCAGTAAGCCTCTTCCTGTGTTTGTCCACCCTCTCAGCAAATAAATGCTTCCTAATGTCAAGTCTTCTTTTGCCTGGAGAGCCCTAGAAGGCAAAGTCTGGTACCTGCCTACACAGGTCCCTACATGTCTTTGTTGGTCCCTACATATTGAGACAAAAGCTGAAAGCTGGAATATATGCTGCTTGGGTAGGTCTTCTCCAGTGGAATAGTGATTTATATAGTGCACAATCCACCTTTAAGGCTATCTTTGCTGGAATTTGAAAAGCGAGCAGAACACAGATTCTACTGACACACCATCCTGAGGGGCCATAGGAGAGATAAACCTACAGATACACCCCTCTCCAGCCTGTTGGCTCTCTTAATAAGCTTTAGGAAGCTTATTAAGGCCTGCCAGGGGCTGCTGCTGCTCTTGCCACGCAGACCTGTACATAGATCTGTATGACACAATAGCTGGAACATGGTATGGTAGTTATTGTTAACAACTCAAAAGTTGCTGTAATTGGTGGAGTTGAATCCATAGTTACAGTGACTAAGAAATTTCCAGGAATGTTTCAGGTGTCTGAGTCACTGAAAGTTGCTGTTGGCTACTGTAGTGACATAGAGAGGCTGCTGCTCTCCACTTTTCCTCTGATAGCTCTCATAACACAAGGAGAAAGAGCTCGATGTCCTGGGGTCTTTTTTAAACTAGTATTTTTTCTACAATGTGCAAACTTCACTGCTGCAGCAGATTTTCAAGTCAAAGAACAGATGGTCCAGTATTGAAAGAACTGATTTATCTTGGGTTGACATACCTATATTGGTAGATAAGTAAAAGTAAGTTAATTATGGTTATCAAATCTCAGGCTTAAAGGGCAGGCTTCATGATTGGGTAAAGATAAGGAGAAACTTTTCCCCAGTGTAAAATGTTCCACTGTTGTCTAGGCATTACGCTATTTGTCCTTTTGAAACAGGGGATGTTTGCCACAATTGGAAAAGCAGTGCAAGATGAGAGAGAAACTGTTTACTTCATATAGATCCTGATTTTCTATGGAACAGATAAAAAAGGAATAAAAATACTGCCATGTCCGTGACTGTTTTAATTCTCTAATGCACATAACGGGAGTGGAATGGGAGAGAAACATGACTGTGTTGCTACCTTGCAGATTAAATTCTGTCTAGATTTCCTTGCTCTGAGTACTTCAGCTCTTGGGTCCTTAAGCTCCTTCCTCCCTCTCCCATCGCCAGCCTGAATGATTATCTCCATATCCTGGCTCAGTGCCTGCAGCTGAGGAATGCAGTGCTTTGAATAGTTTGGTTTCAGGTAGCATCAAAGTTGCTTTTTCATTATTCTTCGACTGTCTTGGAGGAGATCTAAGTCCCTGTCTGTGTGCCAGAAGTTAACCAAAGGTATGGCAGGCTTACTGTCAGTGTGGTGGGACAGCTGCTTTATTCACTTAAAGGTGGTTTTGACTTTCTGGGAAAAATGAAGCCCTGGAATTTGCAATGCACCTACAGTCTGATTTTTGGCCCTGCTATGCTGGTGCCTTCTCCACAGCAAAGACAATGAAAAATACATTAAAATTGCTGAACAAAAAAGGAATAGTGAAACTGCCAATTAAGTCTTGGGACAAATCCCTCTAATAGGATGCAGGAGGAATATAGTTATTCAGCTGCCACAGCTGTGACACATGGTTTCTTGCCTTCTCAAAAGCTCTGACTGGGTTTAACGTACTTAGCAGTGTTGAATCTGTTCCACAGATTTTTTTTTTTAATTGTTTTTATCAAATTCTTTAGTGATTTTGCCCCTTCACTGCTGCTTGCTCTGCTCTGTTTGCAAGGGGCTGCTGGCTCTGTCACCCTTACTCACTTTGAGCAGTGGGTTGCTGCATGTGCTGCTGCACTGCAGCACACGGTTTCAGCAGCGCACCTCGGGGGCTGGCATGCTCAGCACTGCAACAGCTGTGATTTCGGAACCCAGCTCCAAGATCACTTTATGCTCCCAGCAATACTTCTGTATAGGGATGGGGGAAAGAGGTGGGAAATAAAAGTTTAAATTAGTGTGAAGGAAGGACTATAAGTAATTTACTGAAAGCCTCTCTAGATTGTTGCCATTGTATTCCTTACTGTTGCCAATTCTGCTGCAGTTTTAACCCTATGAGGATCAATGGATGCTTGTATTGATGGATTATCAGAAGTTGTTGGTCTCAGTTTGCTCTGAATAAAGTTATTAGGGAGGTGGTTAGAATTCCAATGGTGTGACTGCACTGGCACTGTTGCCATTGTACCAGTTCAGAGACACCAGCTGTGTCAGGGTGAAGAACTAAAAAGTAGGAGGAAAGTTAATTTTAGATGACTTGTTTGCTATGGCACAGAAGGAGCCTTATGTTGCAGATTGGTATTACATAGGCTCTAGATTGGAAGTCTGATGGTAGCAGTACCATCTTTAGTGATATTATGTTGAGATAAGACCATTATTGGCACATTCCAGGCTCTTAGGACCACTGCTGGTCCTTCCCAAGATGCATCTAACCTTAAGTGACCTCACCAGTGTGTGGCAGTGGGCTTTCACAGGCTGGCTGCTTTCCAGTCATCAGTGGTTGATACATCCCTGGCATAAAACACAGGCAGCATAATCCCAATGTAAATGTACATTATTACTATTTCATCATTAGTTATATGGGCAGCAATTCATCAGTGGTTCCCTGTTTGACAAAGCATTCAAGTGTGTACTCAGTTATGGGCGTATGGTTACATGCTGTTGGCTTCCAGATAGCTTTAATGCATAACTGAGGTCAGCAGTGAGCTGCTGCAGGCATGCAAAAGAGGGCTGTAGCAGGGCCAAGGCTCTAACCATCTTATATAAGCTACAAGTTACGTAAATAGGAAATGTCGGTGTCAACCAAGTTTTCTGTTAGTATTTGGTGCTAGCATAGGACATTCATGCAAGAGAGTTTGGGTTTTAGAAGATAAAACTAGGAGTCAATTGAATATTAGTTAACAGTGCTTTCAGAATTGCTTCTTAATTTCTATCTTTTTCTTTTTTAAACTAACTCATCAAGGATGATGCCGTAACTGGCCATGTGCTGTAGCACTCATGTTTCAACTTCATGGTGCCTGAGAGATGATATTTCACCACTTTCTCTGTGTTTCTGCCACCTATGTGTTACTACTGCTACAGCTGGAATTAAGGTTTTGTGTTGTATTGCAAATATATTTAGGCTGGTTGTAAATATACACTTGAGGCATTTGTTTATGCTGGCAGCTGGCACTGGAGCTCTGTGGTGGATCACCAGCAGGTAAATGGTGATGGCTCTTGGAAAATTTCTCTTTCTCTTCTTTTGGTGTCCCAAAAGAAGGGACACCAGGTTAAAGACTTATTAAGTCCATATAATGTATTTCTCATCTGTCGGCNATATATATATATATACATTCGTATGTGTTGGTAATTCCTCTGACCTAGTAAGAAAAAGTGTACAATACTTTTAGTGTATCAGTGTTTAAGTTCTCCAGGACTAGCTATTGACTGTTCACAAAAAGTACATTTCTGGACCAAACATCTTGGAAAAAACACAGGAGTTTCTATCTAGAGAAGCAAACATTCCTTTGCATCACAAACCCACAGGCTTTTGCCAATCCACCTTGGTTTTCAAAGCCACTTCTAAGGCATAAAGTGGTCCAAAATCTGAGTCTAGTTTCCCCTTTTCTTTCCCCCTGTTTCTGACTGCTACTGATAATGATTATTTTTTCCCATTTGATGATCCAGGCTGTTCTAATTTCCCCCAGGGGAGCTAAAGCCCCTTTTTGGCATTGTTTTCAGTGGAAAATAATCCATTTTCAAAGTGGTGCTGGGTAACCTCAGAAGACAGGGTGGAATGCTGGGCCCAGGCTGATACAACAAGGTTGATTAAAGATTCCTATCTCACATCTTGTTTTAATTTTTTTTCTACTTTGCTTCTGTCTGGGTCCTAGATTGCAAAGTTAACTACAAACTTTAACTATCAAGTTGTTCCCTGTGCCTTGTGTGAACCTTTTGCTTCCTTTGGTATTGAAGAAATGACTTTTTGAATGTTTAATAATGTAATTCTATCAGAACGAAGCAAAAAAACATATTTCAAAGCAAAAGCAAAGACAAACCCCAGCAAATTCAGATACAACAACAACGTAGTTTTAGTGGGTGAATTCGTTGATTGAAAAAGGAAAGTTATAGAATCATGGGACCATAGAATTTGTTTGCATTGGGAAGGTTCTTAAAGATCATCTAGTTCCAGGCCCCCCCTGCCACACGCAGGGACACCTTCCACTAGACCAGGTTTCTCAGGGCCCCATCAACCTGGCTCCAAACAAGTCCATTAGGGGCTGCTTTTTATGCATGGTGCCGGTGGCGGGTTAAAACATGCACAGGGTTCGTAGTCATTTCATGAGAATTTTGAGAAGAATATTACTCACGAAAAGCCTCTAATTTTTAATTTTTTTTTAAAAATGAATCATTTAAGGTGTGTGGAGGTAATACCCAGTAGAAAAGCTTGACTAAATTAGTCTCCGTTTCACAAGTAGTTAATGCCTGTGCTACGCTGAAGTCATAAGCAAGGTTGAGAATACCATAACTTGATCTTTTCCTTAAGAAATTTCTCACCCAATCTTATGCAACTGCATTTTAAAGGGGGTCTCCAAATAAATATCAAAAACTGGTTTGTATAATGCAGAAGGTTACAAATCTAAGGGGCTTAACAGATACGAATAAGATTGAAATAGTAATATTAGTAGTACTAAACCCCAAAGCATGTTGAATGAAATCACTGCCAACCTGGATGGCATATACTACTCTTGAGAGTCTTGGGAATACCAAGCATTTGGATCTCATTCCACTTTCTGGCCATATATTTTGAAAAATAATTGTGTGTATAGATAATCTATTCATATGCCTGATTTTTGTGAGCAGGAGATTGTGCTGTAGAACTGTCCTATGCTTTATTCGCAACGTGTTTGGAAGGTGATCTAGGAACTCTGGCTAAAAGAATTAAGAATCCAGGAAAAATCACACAGCTTGGGGACCTGCTGTGATTGATTTTACATGTTTTCTTCCCAGTCTGCTGCCCTGATGGTTAAAAAACCTTTCTGCAGCTTCTGACAAATGAGATGCCACATACAACTTAAGCACAGGCTATTTAGATTGCATCATTTCTCTTACCTCCAGCCATAACTCTGACAAGCCTCTAGTTTTGTTCTGTTCTCAGGTCTAGACCAGGTAAAAATGTTGGCTGAGTATCAGTCTTACAGGCTTTCTGGCTCCTTTGCTTCCTGGAAGGGTTCAGAGCAAAACTGAGATCTCCCCTCAAAGCCTAAAATTATTGTAATCTCACCCATGGGCTGCCCCGCACTCGAGATCTTGGGCTGTGGTGAGCAGGTACAACTGCTTTGAGTTCACTGAAACTTTGAACATTCATCTCAGCTTAGCAGCTGCCTCTTACAATTAATCTACTGCACATTTGGCCATTGAACTGTTGTTATGAAAGTGGCTGTGTGAGGGAGAAACTAAATCCTGGCTTTACAGGAACTTTCCTATTTTCTACCTCTCGAGGACTTGAGCCTATGCTCACCCAGGCCGCCAGAGAGCTTTCTTCCTCTTTCACTCAGAAACTGGATCAGTACTGTTGCATGAACTGAGTTTATTTTGAATTGTATTTAATTAGTGCTTTGAAGATAAGGATCAGGATGTTGCAATAAACTTGGAATAGGATACACTAGCCAGCACAGGCTGTGTTAAGCACTTGCTTTGGTCTCTCCAACTCAGCAGACAGACTGCTGTGAGTGCTGCTGCTCTTTACCAAACATATTTGTAGGTAGATTTCAAGTGCTTCCATCAAACATAAAAGTAGAGTCCTGCAGCACTAACTATTCATGTACCTCCATCTGTTGCATTCACTTCTGAGTATTTTGAAGGAATGAATACACATTTTTCTGTGTTCAAAATGAGCTCTTGTAGATTAAGGAGATACTAGAAAACACACAGTTCCCTCACAAGACATCAGAGATCTGATATCAACTCGTTTGAAGTGGGGAATGAGAAAATGTAATGATTAACTGCCAACAATGTGGCAAATGTTCAGACCCAACTTTCACTCAGTCTCATCTGTTCAAAACTGTATAAGAAGGTGTCGGGTTTGAGACGAGTGAAATATGTCCAGCTATTCCCAGAAAATACCATGCATCTATGCAGATGTACAAATTTCTTGCTGTGAAGGAAAGGCACGAAGAAAGAAAAAAGCAAGAGTTATACTAGAATTAGGCGGGGTAAAAACTGAAAAATAACCCTAAAGTCAGTGCTAGGTTTTAGAACTGCCTTGGTCTCTCTCACTGAAGTGGTTCAGTGTCACAGGCCCGCTAGCATTCACGTTTGTGAGCAAAGTGCTGTGCTTCACGCCCCAGCTGTTAATATCTGCTCTTAGCTCCTGGTGTTTTCTAATGGGCATTATGTCCAGCATTGCTGTGAAAGGAGAAGGTGCAGTCAGAAAGTTTGTCTGTATTGAGGGCTGAGACTAAAGAAAATGGAGCCTGCTTTTTCCAGCATGCTTGAAGCTGCCAGTGGGAAATGTCTTTGACAATAAAATCAATTGCCTGACCAAAAAAAAAAAAAAAAAGAAAATTTTCAAACATAAGTTGTCAGGTGAAACAGAATGAAGAAATATAAGAGAGTTGCTCTGAGGATAAAAAGAAGCTAGTTATAATCCAGGCTTATGTATGGTGTACTCATGAGATTTTTATGCATATCTACATGCAGCAATCAACTTGGCCAGCGTAAAGCACATTGTGGTCATTGCGCAAAACCTTTTGGGACAGCAATGTTATCATTTTGCAGGGTAGAAATATCAGTAGTCCTAATTCAGGAGTTTAATAAGCTTCATTTTCAGGAGTGTTTTAAAATTTAAATAAGCAGTTATGTCTGCACATTTTCTGGGAACACTGTTTCATGAACTCTGATGCATAATGCTTCAGTTTTCAGGGTTGCCTGCTTTCTGGTCTTGCTGGTCTTAGGTGTTACAGTGATATATCTTTTCTGACAGTGGCTGTGGTGCTTAGCAGAGAGCATGTGGGCTATTAGAAAGTTTAGCTGGAGAGCACGGAAACCTCTTCTGGTGCACAGCCACTGAAATGTCACCAAACTCAAATTTGTTAGCTCAAACCTTCAGTGAAGGTCAAGTGATACAGTTTCCTTAATCTATTTAATGGTTAAGATAAGCATTTGGGAAAAGTCCAGTAATGCTGGCAAATACCCGTTGTGCTCAGTCCTTCCTTTGTTACCTTCACTCACAGGACCACGTCAGTGGCATGTGTGGTACAGGAGATAGATCACTATGAAACGTACGAAAATGCCCTGAGATTGGCTCAGTGGATTACAGCACAGTTCTAACAGCACCAAGGTTGTGGGTTCAATCCCTGTATAGGCTATTCATTTAAGAGATGGACTTCATGATCCTGGTGGGTCCCTTCCATTTCAGAGTATTCTGTGACACTGTGGTTCTGTGAAAATGCACCATAGTGAATGGATATGTTTCCACAAAGTACCAGTACCTCATCTGAACTGCGTGGTAAGACCAGTACAAGAAACAAACCTGGCATCCAGATCTCTTGAGACTTAATTAAGTGTCTTGAATTTTTTGTATTCTGCCAGCAGAAAGCAGCATATGGGGCTGGAGGGTTGCAGTGGTGGTGCCGAGAAGACTTCTGCAATTCTGTAGGAGAAAGGAGGTGGCCAACATTTGCATTCTTAAGTAGGTGTTAACATTCTGGGATTTTATGATGGTTAAAGAAAGGGCATTACGGTTAATTTTTACTTACTCCATCAGGCTTGAAGAATATAGGTATTCTGTCCTTATTTTATCAGAGCTTTGGGCTCAGTTTACATATTTATCTCAATACTCTGTGATATTTATTCTGTGAGAAGCGGAGTTCAGTTAATTCATAGGGTGTGGGTAGGATGTTTTTATTAATCACTTATTTTTTCTCACTGTTTGTAGTAAGCTTTGTTACCAAGTTGCTTCTTCCTCTCACCTCTATTTGATGATTACTGAATTGTTATTAAAGATTTTTGAGAACCACACAATTGGTGTGGATCCTTTTTACAGGATTTTGCAGAAATGCAAGGAGAGTTTGCATGGAAGTAGCAGAAATTCCACACAAAGTCTCTTCAAATGTTTGTCTGTGCAAGGATCTCTTACTCCTCTAAAAGTATGAAATGAATCTGCTGTGTACTCTGTGGCTGCTGCTGTGAGGCGTATGGGACCCATCTTTTCTGCAGAGTTGTGCTGCTTAATCTTCTCTCTCAGTTATTTTCCTGAATGTCCTCTTTTTGAACAGAAAGTGAACTGAATTAGTATATACTTCATTGTCTTTATTTTTCCTCTTAAATTCATCCTAATTTTCTCCTTAAATCAGTATCTGTCCTCATTCCCGTATATATAGTGCAGTAGTGGAATTCTGCCTGCAGCAAAGAAGGTGGTATCCAACATTTTTTGCAGCGTCATGTAAACCGGATCCGAGACAGTTCAGCCAACACAGCAGTTAATATACCAGTGTTTTGCTTGTAGCTTAGCCTGGAAGAATGGCCCAGCTAGGGAGAGTTTTTACGTTGGGAGACCCAGGCTGAATCCAGCTTCCAGGCACATTCTTGAACCAGTTTTCAAATCCTTTTTTGCCTTGGTCCCTCATCTGGAAAATTGGTATTTGGATTTTAGAGCCCTGGAGGAAGAACATACGGGAGTAGAAGGACAGATTATATGTGAAGACAGATACGTAGGTGAAAGTTGAACCTGACACTAATTGTTACCATATCTGTTCTTTTGGCATCACTCAAAAATGTTTGTCATTCTTTTATTTAGATATAGTGGTTCTTTAAAGCAACGGCTACTGGCTGAATATACTTGGATAACAGAAAAAATATTTTGTATCAAAAATGGAAGCTACCAAAACACACATGATGGCTCTATATTCAGCATGTAGTGCACCCCAAGGACCTCTGCATTGCAACCAGCTCAGGTCCCTCACCAGGCTATTGCCCAGGACTCATTGTGGTTACCTCACAGATTTTATGTTGGTCTCCTCAGTTACGGGACTTGTCCTTAGGAAGGAAGAGGTCTGGTAAGATGTGTGGACCTCAATTACTTTTCATAAGATCAAGATCAAAATGAAGGTTCTTTTATAGATTTTCTTTCTTCCTTTTTTTTTTTACTTCACAGTCCTCTAATAGTAGTTTATACCATATAAAGACTTTTCAGAATAATTTCCAGCGTACCAGCAGGTTCTCTAACTGGCTCCCATGATACACTGAAATGAGCCTCATCTGGGCATGCTGTGTACTCTCTTCCCATATTCTGACCCTCTTTGATCACAGCAAATGAACAAGGAGTTCAGATGCTTCCTGGTTTGCCCCCCTCTATCTCTCCACTATTTTCCTTTTTGAAGACCGCATTAATAAAAAACAAGAATGTGATGTTCAATATATGAAATGCTGTTAATACCCCAGCCAGCATGGAATTTTTATAGATTGGTCCCTTTTATTTTTGAATTTCCTCTTCTTATTAGAAGACACAGAACTGTAGTAAATGTATGCTTTGTCTTTTTCATTTCCAGCAGTGTGTAACTGCTTCCTTCTTTAGCTCAGTAATAAAATTAAAGCAACCTCTCAGAAAACATTTTTTCCCCACTGCTCTTTAAATGTCACTGTGTGGTTGTCTAAGCATCTTATTGTAATGATTTTGGAGGGAAATGTAACACTTCTCTAACTTGCAGTTTGAATGCTTCCACTTCCCAAATTAAGCTTTGCATATGACACAGGCTTTCTTGTAGAAAAGAAAGAGTAAAGTGAGACAAGAGACTCCCACAGGTATTAATGTATGGAGTTGCCTCAAAACTGTTAATCCCTGGGGACTGTGTTTTAATTCACTGTTTTCTTGAAGATACTAAATATATTAAAAATATATGAAATATATAATATATAATGTACATTAAATTTATTTAAATGTTTTACTATATTTATTGAATAGAGAAGATAAAATTTCACTTCATAATTTTTCCTCCTCTGTGTCACTACCACTCTCTGTGGTTTGCAGTGCTTTCTGTTCAGGTAATTTTTTTTTTTTTTTGCCTTTCTCACCTGCAGTCTAGCTTCCACAAATACACACTCTTGTCATGTTTGGTGTCTCTTGGGCCACTCTTCCAGGCACACGGGAATTGTAGAGCCTTTTGCAGTAAGGATTGTGCATGGCTGTAGGGGGAAAGACATGATAAATCATCTGAGAGTAGGTTTGCTTCCAGATCTGCACTGCTCAGATGGATGTCTGTAATAGCTGTGGATCCAATAGAGAGATTTGAGGCAAACTTCCTTAGAATCATTATATCCTTCAACTTCTGTCACTGGCCTTCAAAATTTTCCCTTTTTGTTTCCTTGTCATCCCCTTCTGGTGAAAGGATGTGAGTGCCCAAGTTCAGTTTCTGGCAATGGAAGATCATTCACAGCAGAGCATCAGACAGAAAATGTCAATTCTCTACACAGAAATTGAAGGCTGTGTTAAAGGCACATTGCCATTTACTAGGGTGGCTTTTGTATAGGAACAGCAAGGGCTCTGAGGGTGTCCCAAGGCATTGGGCCATGGGACAGGATCTGAAAACTGAGCACAGAGTTTTCCTGATGTCATCATATGATGTAGTACTGCAGTTACTCATCTTGCAGGTTGTTTTGTTTTATTTCCCTTCTGCTCAGAAGGGTGGGTTAGGATTATTCGTCATCTTTGGCTAAACCGGCATGAAGTTATGTGGAACAGATGGACATCACCAGACTTCCTTCACCTACAGGTCTGAATAGTTAATCCCAGTCTGCACCATTTATGATACTGTGGATGTTAATAGCACTGATAGCATCCTGCCACTTGATTTATTGGTTAGTTACAGAAAAAAAATGAAGCCTAAACCAGCATCCTTCCCATTACCACCCTTTTCAAAGGGCTGTCTTGTAAAATTTTTGCAGTAGGTTGCCTTTTGTCAACCTACCTGCAACCTTAGTTGCAGCCCGAGAGGGAAAAAGGGAGACATTTCACTCACTGGACATCCAGGAAATTTTAGTCTTTCCCTTTCCTTTTGAAACCGTGCTTTTGATTTGTGTGTCTGATTTAATTTCAAATCCTTATTTGTCAAGGGAAATAGTTTGTTTAAATGCCCTGTATCTTTAAAACCAAAAGGAAATGAAAATTGGGAAAATTTTAGACTAATACCTCCTGCCTCCGTCTGAGGTTCCGGCTTTCCTGTATGGGTATGGACACATGCAGATGAAAGCTTATACACTCATTTTCTCTGACTGCTCTGGAGAAGCAGCACCCTCGGTGGTGGCCACTGCATGCTTGACGGAAGACCTGACAGGACACATCCTGTACAGCCAAAATACAGAAAACACCGCAGCTGTCCTCATGAAGAAGGAAAAAAGTATCAGTGAGGAGAACGAAGCAAGCAAGCTTGTCTTTTCTGCCTTAGAAAAGCCATCCCACAGCACCACCTAGCAGGCACAGATGGATATGAATAAACAGTGAGGACAGGACCGGGGCAAAAAGCTCCTAGGAGAATACAATATTGAGGAGGACTACGTGCTTTAAAACACCTATTCCATCTAATACCTAGCACAGGTTATTGATATAAACTGAGTTGTGCTATCCTTTCAGGCAGCAGTATCCTTTAGTACTGGGTATTTGTAGCTTCATACAGCTAATTAATCTCTCTGTATGTCTAATGAAATAAATCTTCAGTTTTGGGGTATTTTTTTGTAACCTGGAGTTGTTCTCTTTAACTCCATGTATTTCTAACATATGTAGCTTAATCAGAGTGATGACATTACTTATCATGAAATTTTATGGTTTTTTCTGCAATTAGTCCAAAGTGCTAGGGTGGAACTACCCAGCTGAGGAATACTGCCAGAGCACAGATTTTGAAGAGGCCAGCAAGCACATCCTCGTCCCACTCCCGTGGCTGGGAAAGATGTATTGTAAAATAGTTAAGCTGCAGCTTCTGGCTGTCTCTGTTTTTAAAGTGTTTTTTTACATGTTTTGTTATGTGTTTGGTTTTCTAGGGGGCCCAGAACATGAAGCTTTCTTTTGAGCTGCAAATGTGAAGTATTTATTTGTGAATCTATAGCAGCCTATTGCCTCTACTTTGTTATTTGGTTAATTTTATTCATCTCCATAGCTTACACAGCCTTTTAGCCTTCACCCTGCCATCCTAAGCAGGCGGAAATGAAAGGCTCTGGCAATACCCACTTGTGGGAAGCTGTCTCGGAGCTCGAAGGAAAAAGTCAGGGCTGCAGTTAAAGACATGATTTCAGAGCATGATTTGGAGCTGGTTATGCTGAGCTAGAGCAGCACTGATTCTCTTATGAACTGTGCTGTAGATATACAGGTTCAAAAAACATGACTCAGTAATTAGGGAGGAGGAGTAGGACTTTCAGCTTGCAAAGATTTTTAGTTTGGCATTATGCATTTAGGCTGACCTGCTGTACTACTCAGAGGCAGTACACACAGATCTCTGGCAGCAAGATTCAAATCCAGTCCCAGGTTCTGAGATCTTATTTTCTTGGTTAAAGCAGGCGACTGTCTATGAAGACTCTTAATTTGCTCTGTAGCATTGGCAAAACTGTTGTTATTTTTATTATTAATAAGAATAATATTCAAGAACTGTTAAATTAAATCCCTCTGTGGAAAGCTAAAATAATTTTCAAATATTGTGAGACATTTTGCTCTTATAAAAGGAAATGTGCTCATGTAGTAACTTGGCGGGGGGGAGGGGGGGAGTGGAAACACCACCAGAAAAACCCTTTTTTTCTAGTGTTTCCATGGTTACTGTCGTAATATCTTTCATGCCATTCACATGGCTCCATAATGCTTCTCATCTCTTTATGGACTCTTTAGAGGCTTAAGTAAGTGTTCCTTGTTAAGCACTGTGAGAGCCTACCATGAAGAACTTTCTAAAAACAAGCAAAATAACACCAAAAGTAAGAGTTCAGCATGATTTTAGTACTCTCAATAAAGTCACCTCCTTAAAACTTGTACTCTATTGCGTTGAACGGGTCAAATCTCAATTACATTCTCTTTTGGCTAAATCTATAGGAACTATTCCCATCAGACATTACACAGCTACCGCAGTGCATTTCAGTTGAGCTTTCTTGGATACAAAGGATCATGTTCTGGAGCAGTTTATTTTACTGCTTTTGTGAACTGCTGCCCCTCATTAGGGCATCACTGTATTTACTGATTTGGTCTGCAGTTACTCTTGACTTCAGAAGAAAGTGGAAGTAATCTGTTGTGGTTAGTTCAGGAAAAAGAAAGGGTTGGGGTTTTTTTTGTTGGGTGTTTTTTTCCCCCCCCGTCTCCTGTCTATCCCTCTTTCTGTCTGTACTGCTCCCAAAGAACTGAAACAACAGCTCAAAATTGATCTATGATGCAAGTCAAATCACTGCTGATTATGATCTCATGCTTCTGTGGGTTCAGCTCTTTGAATGACCGTGGCAATTACTTGGCTAAAAACTATACAAGTCCCAGATGCTGAATAATTCTTAAATACTGCATCTGAAACATGTTTCATTCTGACAAAACAAAACTGAAATATGCATTAAATAATGCCACAATAAAGGCACAGCTCACTGTGCAGTGGCTTGGTCAAATGTGCTTAGGTCCAGAACAGTGCACTAAGGGTCAAATGAAGAGAAATACAGACTCTGGAATCTGATCCTTGTCTGGTCACCACTGCTGCTACCTGTAGCTTGGTAGCTACAGCCTCCTAGGAATATAAAGGCACATACTTGACTTCAGTTACCTTATTATTGCTGTTTGGTATTTTTAGGCTTGTGGTCGCATCTCAGGTGATTTCAGAGGATTCTCTGTTGCACTTCTGAGGCTCTTTTAACCTCACTGGGGAGATAGGGACCTAGTCCAGGCTTGTCTTTGAGCTGCACATCCAGATTTACAGAAAAGTAGGTTGTAGGGAGATTACACTTGCAGATGGGTTAGTTCAGAAGCTTTGCTGGACCTGTCAGTTTTGAACATGAGTTTCCAAGCCTTGGATACTTGTCATAGCCATGTTCTGATTCTGCTGTATAGAAAACACATTTCTATCCCTTTCTGTCTGCTGTCAAACTAGACCTGAAGTGAGCATTGTTATTACTGTGGTACTGCTGAAGAACTGAAACACAAATCCTGTGAGCCATTGAAGGTTCCTCAGCCAACCACTCAGTATTCTCTTAAGTGCTTGACAAAATGTAATTCATTTAAGCTACAATATCACAGATTTTTACTGTAATCCAAGACCACACCTGGTGTCCAGAGAACTACGTGAATCTCATTGCGTAAAAGGTCTTGTCTTCACGTGATTTGTGAACTGAAAAGTACATTTTGGGCATATGTACGCGCATTTGAATCTTAATAGATGTGGAACTGCTTTGTTATGCTGAAATTAGGATATCGCTGTGATGTGGTGAAAATAAGTGATACAGATTTTTCGTCCCTTTCAGTATATATGGGTTTGGGGGCTGGTAGGGTGTGTGAGAGAGAGGCAGAAAATAAGTTGCAGATGCCATGCTTTGAAAAATAAAGGGTGGTTTAAAATATATATCTAAGAATCACCATTCTTTTAATTCATGTTTTTCGTACGTCTGTTAATTTTTAGCCACGTTTAATAAATTAGACACAGTCCTGGACAACTAAGTGTAGATGGCTTTGTAGGGATTTGGACAAGATGACCTCCAGAGAGATCCCCTCCAACCTCAACCCTTAAGTGAATCACCCAAACTTCCTCCTCCTTTTTCTGCTGTAGTGGTGCCCACATACGATTGCTTTATACCTCAAGGAAAACTCTAAAAGCCAAATCCTTTTTATGAGTTGCAACAAAGGAATTTGCTTTTAGTCAAACTACAGCTGGGATCTGGACATGGAAGTTAATGAAGCTGAAGTTAACTTCATCTAATCTATAGACCTTTGGAACACAAGTGAACATGAGTGTGATTAGAGTTAAGCCTGTATTGGGAAGCCTTTGCCACATGACCACAAGTGCTGTATGGAAACAATTCGATTTCCCCTTATTCAGGCAGGAGTCTGAGGAGTCTTTTTCCAGCTCTTTCACCTTTCTGTGATTCAAAACCAAGCAGACATATTTTCAGTTTGTAGGTTTGTGTGATTTGCTGTAAAATTGGGGGTAGATGTGATGAGTTTGGTTGATACAAGTTATAGGAAGGAGGAAGATTGAGACAGAGGAATTACATTATCTCTTTGAACACTGAACTTTGTAACTCTTAAAAAATAGTTATCACTGTAGTATGAGAGTATTGTTGAGAGAAGCCTACAATAATATCATATATTCTTGCAGTTGTCCAGCTGTATGCAGAAGTTGCATACCTGCTAGCATTTATGAAAATCAAAATTGAGAATATCTCCATCCTTGTTGTCTTTCAGCAAAGGAGGGAGTTAGAATAAGGTGGCACTGCTAGGGCTATGTAATTAAGCAGTGCCTTAGCTGATATGCAGTGACTTGTGTCCCCATAAATCAGGTTTCTAAATGGCTCCATGAAGTATTCTGTCACTCGCCTCAGAAACCCACCACATGGGAAGCTGGAAATGTCTGGTCTGTTACGTTTTTGTTCTCATCATGAAGTTCTTTTGATTTTAAAAAAAAAGCATCTGGACTAGACTGATGATGGGAACTGGATTTGGGGATAGCGACGTCTTCCAGATTTGGGACAGACAAACAGATGATTGCTGGAGAAATGTGACTGCTTCTGGTATGTTCAGATGTCCCCCAGAAAGTATCATTATTCGTTAACTTTATTTGGCAAGTTGTCCAAAGGTAAATAAGTGTGTCTGGTTTTGCAGTCAAACCTCTGTTTCTGAGTAACTTTTTTTGCCTAATAATACTCAGAAGTTTGAGAATAGAGAAAAATCTTCTGTCAATACATACAGTGAAGTACTACTACTTTTATCATTCTACTAATAAGTGGAATATATACATATATATGTATATATGTATGTATATATATATGTATATATATATATCTCCTTTCTCTAGTTTTATTTTATTAGGTATTCTTTCAAGAAGAGTTTGTTGTAGGTTTGTTCCATGGTTTGACATGTGATATTTGTTCTTTCAACAGTTTTATCATTTTAGTACTTCAAACCGCTAGCGTGCTGCTTTTTAGGGTGCTTAAAAAGAATAACCTGTTAACAATGAATTGCTTAAGAAAGATGTTGCAATAGGTAATATTTTATAATTTGGAGTCTTAGTTGACATACTATCTTCAACCATTTCCACACGTTTTATTCATAGGTTGTTATGATTTTGTGTTTTTGCTGTTGAAATGTCGTCTATGAGATTGTACGGTGTCAGGAAAGAACTGCTAACCATATCATTCAACTTAGATGGGTTTTCAGGTGAAGTTATTTAAACACAGCCAAATTTTGGGTATTTAATATGAGTACATTTTAATGAAACTGTTGAAAGAACAAATTTCACGTGCAGAAAACCACAGAATAATAATAGAGTAGTTTTCCACTGTACTTGCAAACTCAAATAGTTTTTTCCCCTAGAGTCCTTGAACTCAACCTTGATATTATTTAAACAGGACATTGCCAAGGCCACTAGCTCTAGCAAGTTGTTTCATAAGCAGTGGAACTAATGAAGCAATTCTTTATCTTTGTTTTCCTTCTTCCTTGCTTTTTCCTTGCCATCCCACATGTTCTTGGTGGCTCAGTCCTGCTGTGTGTCCCTATGCTGTGTTGTCTTTGGTGCAAATAGCAGCCTGCAGCATGGCTGGTGGAAAGCTACCTAAGGACTAATTTTCTAGCTGTGCCCTTTCAAAATGACTGGAAACTTCCTTTTCTCTTATGAGAATGCCAACTTAGGGTCGTTTGTAATGCCATTTTCAACTTGAGTAGGAACATAGTTCTGTTACTGTCAAGTATGACAATGCAGTGGGCAGATAGATCCCATAGTTACAGGAAAGAGTCCAGAAGTAGACAGTGGGAGGAACAGCACAGCTGCCTAAGGAAACAAGGATGAAAATGCTGTGGTCCTCATGGCTGTCACGTGTTTGAATGTGTTTAATTTTGTAAGGAGGCTCCAAGAGAAGGTACTCTAATAGTTTTGTTATTTCTCTGTTTTCCTCTGGCTTTGACCATAATTCATTCCTTTTATTGGTGATGGCTTTCACAATCAGGGACAGGGTGACCTCTGAGCTCCACCTGAGCCACTCTGTGTATTGGTCAGGAGGAAAATTAACATCCTGAAAACACTGAAGTTTTGATATGCTGCTTTGAATACAGTTCAAACATACTGCAGGTCTGAAGCTTCTCTCTGTCATGAGGAAATTTCTGGTCGACAGCTTATATTAAATCAGAGATCTAACTATGATAGGGAGTGGGTCTTGGAAGAAGGTAGTTTGGTATGGAAAATTGATGTGGAGCAAGTGAAAAAAAATTCCTTTTACATAATTTCTAATCACTCAAGAAAATGATACAGTAGTAATTTGATCTCAAATCTAAAGACTGCATTTGGAATTTAAAATATTTCTGAAAACACATATTAGTAAAATATTTACTTGGAGGCTTAAAAAAAAAGAAATAAGATGCAATGTTACACCTTCCATTTGCCTTTTAAATGTACAGTATTGCAGCTTTTCTATACATGTGATCAATCACTGCATGCATCATAGAGAACTGTTGCATGACTTGATTAATTGTAGATGACTTTCAGATCCTTAAATGCTTTTCATGAGATACCTTAATAATAGGTTATTGAATCCCTTCTCTCTTTAAAATTAATTGCTTTTTGTCTTGAGTAAGCTGATTTTGTATTACATTAGATGTTTTCACAAGCCAATATGTCATTCAGCAGTATAACAAAGGCTAAAAGAGTGTGATATGAAAGGGATTTCGGAGCAGGGAGTGAAGATAAAATCCTATCTGCACTTAAGTTCATAAAAAATCTTTTCCTCTTCCATTTTTTTTGTAACACAGCTAAGGAAATATCAACTTGGCCCTGCCCAAGGAAAAGAAGTTGCTGAAACTGCCAATCTCTCAAACCTTTCCGGTTGCCAGAGGTTCAGCCCAATGACCATCTGTTGAGGACAGTGTAGTTCAAGGCTAACATCATACATCAATTTAGGGGGCTGGTGGGAAAGCTCAGCATGTAACTCCTCAGTCATAAGAAAAAAGAAGAGGTGCCAAATGGCCCTAATCATATTTCCCCTATGTAGGCACACAAACCTCGTTCTTGTGATCTTATTATCTACTCACCTTACTATTCCCAGAACATGAAATGTCATTGTTGCATCCATTGCTGAACAGATCATCAGGGTAGTGTTCAAGAGAAACAAGGTTATTTTTCATTTATTCTGCTGATCAGAAACACACATTTTATTTAATAGACATATGACTAATTCCTAAAGACCCGTCATGTTTAAACTGGTTTGACTATGACTTAACTTTAAGGTCATGCATTTGCAGGAACTACCAAAAAATTGCCTAGTCAGGCAGTATGTTTCCGTATGCTAAGCTGTATTAGAATGACATTATACATATCATAATATTTTGTTGGTGGTGGTTTTGCATAAAGCTAGTTTAGTATGTACCCATCCAAGATTTTGCTATCTAATGAAAGAAACAGACTTTACTAGACAATCTTACTGATTGTCTTACTGATTATGATCCATAACAGGAAAATGCTAGAAAACTGGTTCTATACATAAATAAGGTGCATGTTTGTAGAAGGCAAAAAGAAATAAAGAGGTCTGTTCTTTATCATGTTTGATAGCACGTTACACACAAGCATGAGTTTAACCAGAAATTGGTTCTCATGTTACTGTGGTTTCTCTCAAGCTAAGTGTTTTATACCTTATTTAAGATAATTCAGTCACAATCTTTATCCAGACAGAGAAGACAGTTCTAGAGGTACTGATAGTGTTTATTTGCCTGGACTCCTAAAAGATACCAGTGTTTGGGAATGGTTAATAAAAGAATCAACAGATTGAATACAATGAAACTGCACAATTTGAAGAGAGAAAGAAAATAAAATCTGAGTGTAAATCTTTACAAGTGAAGCATAATTCCTGGTCTGGACACAGACTGATGGCAAATTTCCAGTGAAATATTTTTGGTTTGTGTTTTGCAATGGAAAAAATTAAAACTTTAATTGAAACCAAACCCTTTTGTTTCAGCAATATTTGAAAGAGCGAAATAGAAAGGTGCTCAAAACTATTTAATACCTAATAGGCCTGTGGTTGGGCCCCTGACAAAGGTGCAAGGACACCGGCTCAGGAGTCACCTGAGAGTAAAGAAGTTTAATCCTTTTATGTCCTATAATCTCCAAGTCCTACCCTGTTCTCCTTTCTAGCGCAATAATTACATGTAATTTTTACAGAATGAACAGTTCTCATGGGAGACACTGGGGGGGATTGGTCTACTTGTAGGGGAGAAGAGAAGAGCAAGATTGCTCTCACTTTGCATGTTGTCCTGGAGAGCTGTGAATGGTCTTTCATTCATCCTGTCATAAAACAAAGAAAAATGTCATTTCAGACTACTTCACGAGAGTAGAAAATCACTTCCCCACCTCTCCAAGATTGCCATTGGTATTCCAATAGGAGGAGAGGAGAGTGCTCAGAAAAACCCTGTAGCATCTCGTGCCTTGTTCCCAGCACTGCAGCCTTAGGTTTATTCAAACAGTGTCTGTATGATGTGGCAATTGCTGCAAGAGAAACGAAGCAATATCAGTAGCTCATTCGAAATGACTTAACACAGGACTGATTTCTACCCCAAACATATTCTTTCAGAGCTCCCATCAGAATTGCATTTATTCATCTGAGAGCCACTTTGACCTGCAGTATGCTTTGATTTGTTGTATGAATTGCCTGCTTCTGTGTACAGATTTTTTTTCATATTTTCCCCTTCTTCTTGTGGACCGTGATTGATGGTGTAAATAATAATTTCCAGGCATGAGCCTTTTTTTTTCCTGTTGACCATTCACTAATCACTATTTGCTTATCCCTGTGTTTTGTTGGTAGGCCAGATGAATTTCTTTTTAATGGCCTTCTTTCTCTTCATGTCAGAATTCTCACCACAGATAAATGACAGATGCACACCACATATGTAACAGTGAACAGAACTTATAATCATTACCCAAAACATTTGCAAAGTTCTGAGAAACTTCAGAATAGTAAATGCATGTATTTCTCTGCCATTCCTAGCATTACACATTCTGTGGAGGAAAAAACTTGAAGGAACATTCAGAATAAAAAGACTGTTGTTTAACTGATGATTTTGGAGCATCTTGCATCTGAGCTTTTACGGGTTTTCATCTCAATGTAACTCCTTTCACACCTACAATCCTGAGCTTGCAAAGCACTTAACAACAGTTGATTTGCCTTATTTAAGCATCTCTCTTTGAAGATTTGAGCAAAAATGGCTGAATAGTAAAATGGGATCTAGCATTATTTTAATATACTCCAACTTATAAAAATCTCATTGCTTAAAATATAGACATGGCATCACATGCATTCTTATTTGTTCTATTGGTACACCAGCCCACAGAAACATAGATAGTTTAGTAGTTACATCCCTAATGATATAAAATGCCCAGGTGTACACAATATTCCGTACCTAGAATGGGATTATTCACATATTTTATGCATGCTGTATTTGACTCTTGCTTCCCAGCTTTGTGATCCTCCCTGTGCCGTGCACAGCCTGTGACTTGGGCAGATGCTGCCTCTCTGAAAAGAAAGTGGAGGAAGTGGCCTGTGTTCATTGTGGTCCATAAAGCAGCTTTTAGGGCCCCAGCACATATGAGCTCATTCTTTCTTCTGGTAAAGGAAGGTTACACTCATTTACAAAGTTTTGTTTCGTGTTCTGTAGGTTATCTAAATTTCTAAATTTTTCATCATTAAAAGCTGCTGCTTTAAAATTGTAATGGAAAATAAGGCTGATTAGAAACATTTGGCTTAGGTGACACAGAAGGATCTCATTCTTGTCACCATTCCTGCCTTCAGGAACTATGAATAAAAAGGAACTGAGTTACTAAATAGACTTGTCACCTGTTTTTGGAGTGAAGAACTGACCTCAAATGTCAGTTTTGGAGAAGAAGGAGTCTAGAAAGAACTTGGATTGTTTCTGTGTTCTGTAAGGCACTTTCAAATCCTAGTATTAGGGAGTTTCAAATGTTTTACCCCCTGATGTCTTTCCCCTTACTTGTTTGGCACCCCAAGCCCCAGTTTTGTCTGGGTTATGCAAGCACTCTGTGCAACACATTTCCAAAGCTCTTGCAGTAGGTGTTAAGGATCTTTCCAGTGTTAGCCAGCCCTGCATGCTTCTGAGACAGCTGACCTCCAGTCATCACATCAGAGATGGCTCTTCCTGCTTGTGCACTCAGCGCTGGAGCTCTTGGCTGGCTTTCTGCAGGCCGGATATGGGAAAGGTTCACTAAGATGCTGGATGCAGTGGAGACATCCTTTTACATAAACACAGGTGAACAGCTTGTGAAATACTGAAATGACATTGTTCCAGAGATTTCAGAAAATTTCATATTAATTTAAAAATAGTGGGATGTCATAGAATCACATGATAGAATAGTTTGGTTTGGAAGGAATCTTAAAGATCACCTAGTTCCAACCGCACTGCCACTGGGTTTACTTCCACTAGACCAGTTTATCAAATCTTCATCAAACCTGGCCCTGAAAACTTCCAGGAATGGAGCATCCACTAACTCTCTGCGCAACCTGTTCCAGAGCCTCATCACCCTCACAGTGAAGAATTTTTTCTTAACATATAAGTCTACTCTCTTTCAGTTTAAAGCCATTATCCCTTCTCTTCTTAAAATCAGGGGAAATTACAGGTGTTTCTTTTAGCATCACATCATTTGATTCTGTCTACTCATTCTGAATAAGAGAATATGAATGGGAGCAGGAGTTAGTAATGTGCCCTGGTATGAATGAAGGTCAATCGCATCCTGGGCTGGTGGGAGTGTCACCACCAAGTAGAAGGAAGTGCCTCTCCCTGTTTGGTGCTGATAAGACTGCATCAGGAGTTCAGGAGTCCAGTGTCAGGCTCCTCAGTATGAGATAGATATTTATCTAATGGAGCGAGTCCAGCGGGGGCTCACCGTGATGGTGAGATGGGGTAGAACACATGGTATATGAGGAAGGGAACTGGATTTTTTCACCTAAGATAAGAAGGAAAATTACATTAGGGCCATTCCAACTTAAATTATTACTCTGAGATTCTCTCAAGCTCAATATTTATGTTTCCTTTTTGTGATTATTACAAAGGAAAACGATATATTATGATAATATTATATATTATACTATTACCATATAGTATTAATTTTTATTTTATATATTAACGTTTATTGTTTATTATGATAAATAGTGGCTTTATATATTCATATATATAATGTATTTTATTTAAATATTTATATAAAACCTTCCATTCCAGGAAGATTTTTCCTCCTTTTGTGAACAGAAGGTGATTTTATCCCCTTGTGAAACATGAAATTGAGCCGCATTGTGGGTGCTGGTGGGATGCCAGTGGGCTCTTCCTGCGGTACTAGATCTGAAGTTGGGGGCATCTTTGCACCCCGCAAGAAAGGGTTCCAGCTTCCCTGTGCACCTCTCCCTGGCAGGCTGAACAGTGGTTGCACTGGATGTTTCTTTAGCTGCAGCTCTGCCTGGCTGTATCCTACCAAGAGGATGAGTGTGAGGCCTACAGTAAGTCCATGTCTGCACCTGGATTAGGTTTCAAAAGATTTGGGTGTAGTAAATCTTTATTTAAAAATCCAGTGCCCATTTCTCCTTTAAATGTGAATAGTGTAAATCCTCAGTAGCTGCATCTCTCAAAGTAAAATATTTTTATTCAATTTTCTTTCTACTTTCTTCCTTTTTAAAAAGAAAAATAATTGAATCCTGAGTGTTGCAATCTGAACTCTACAAATATTGCTTTGGTCTCTAAGTCAATGAACTTTGTGACAACATTCCTTGTAAAGGTTAAAGCCTTTCCAGACAAGTGATTAACAACTGGGATAAGCCCTTCCATGAGACATGAGTTTTGCAGCCTGTTGTGTGGTATCCTTGGCTGAGTCTGTAATTGTCTAAATATAAAGAGATAAGAATGAAAGGGATTGCCAAACTGCACTGTATGATGTAAAGCGAGTCAGAGGGAAAAGGTTTATAATTTTTCTTCTTCCTTTTGCATTGATGGCTTGTTCTTATCTTTAGCCAGAAGATGCTAACATCATTTCCTCTCTATAAACTGGCTTGCACATGATACAAAAGCACAACATGAACTTTCTTTTCTAGCTTAATAGAGGGTTTGATGCTTCAGTGTTTGGATATTCAAGAACCCTGATTTAATCTCAGAACTCTTAAAAATGGCTTTACCGAGCCAGTGAGTATGCGTATTGCCTCAATGAGTCTTCTTTTTTAACTAAGCAGCAATATTTAAGATGGAAATTTGGATTTAATTAGAACAAGGAATGTTTGCAAAGTGATGATAACAGGACTTTTTTTGAGATAGCATGCCTACCTCTTTTGTTGCCTTTCTAGTCCTGTTTGAAATAGAAGTGTGATTGGCCCATGGATTTTAGCAAAGCTGTGACTAGTGAAGCTGATTCAGGAAGCAGTTGTTCCCCTTTTCAACAGTATATGAGTACCAGAAAAAAATCCCACAGTCTTAAAAGCTTTCATAAAGTTTTTAACAGTGATTCAAATTATTAGTGATTCACCTACTCGTGAATGAAATATGAAACATGCAACTTTCTATTGCTCCCATTGCTGTGCCATCTGGATAAATCATTTGAAATAAAATGATAGTCACTGGCAAAAAGTCCTGTGACTTGACAAAGGGAAGCAAGAAAATCAGTGAATTGCTGCTGTTTTTTCCTGTTAAGCAATCTCCCAATTTTGCGATTCAGTTATTTTATTTGCAGTGTGGCTATCTAATTAATTGAAAAGGTATGCCCTGCAAACACATTGTAGAACTCACTCAGGAAGCTATGAGGATCTCTCACTTTGACATTCAAACAGTTAGTCACAAGTGGGAACTTCAGGCCCACAGGTGGTCACAAAGTGAACATTTAACAGATAGGACATCATATGGGAGGCCACATAAAAAAATTCCCTGTGCTTCACATGGGTTCTGGCACCAGGTATCCCTGAACAGACCTTTCAGAGACTTCTTGGTGCCACGGTGGATAATTAGAGCTGATTTTAGTGCGAGCATGTCAGGCTCTGGACTGTTTTTGCATCTGGGTGTAACAGGCTATCAGATGTTTTGGAGGGGCTTTGGCTGGCTGAAGACTTCAGTTTCTTAGGGGCAGTGCAGCTGCTCAGTGATTGCCTGCTCCTGTTAAGAAGCACTGTTAATGCAGTTGTGAAAAGCACTGCAGGATGAGCACAAAGATTGTGTGGGTCATGGGTAGCTAGGTAAGTCCCCAGTATAGGCATTGTGCAGCTTATTCTAGGACTGCAGTGTTTTGGTTTTATCCTTGCCCAAAGTGTCCAAAGCAGCAGGCAGGCTTAAAAGTGCCCGCAGCAGTCCCAAATGCCATTTTCTATTGAGCAGGAAACACCATTATTTTAAATGCAGGTTTTCTCAAAGCTAGTGTTTGTTACTGCAAGCAGAAAGCAGCCATGCTATGCACCTTCAGTGGAAAGCACCTCCACTTCCAGGGCAGATTGACTCTTTTGTGAGGAGCTGGATAAACCCTGAAAATTTGCAGATTGATTAACTGATCTTAGAGTGCCTTTGGTGAGCAAAACATAGCTTTTCTAATCGCTCCTGTTCTCTGGGACTGCTTCTGAGTGGCATTTATTCCTTACAAAACCATCTGTTAGCTTGTTAAGCACAGGAAGCTGATATCTGCAGACAGCACCCAAAATCAGCTGGCTTGAGCCCTGGTCTGGTGCAGCTGCAGTGCGCTGCTCTGAGGCTTCACAGGATTTGCAGCGTGGCGGGTGCAGAGGGACCAGCTCCTTATTGCAGCAGCTGCCATGGCCAGAAGGCAACGATTTCAGCAAAGGTACTGCCAAAGGTTCTTCTTTCTGGAAGAAAAAGATATTTGCAGAAATAGTATTAAGCCTGGTGTGTCCCTCACTGATTGCTGTCAAATGGAGATGTATGGGAACTTTGCCGTGCAGCACTTGCGTGTAAATGTCACCATGTGGCCAAGACTTGAGGTTTTAAGAACCATCAAAAGTAATATCTAGGCTTTCCTCTCTAAGGACAAAACCCTGATCAGATTAGAAGACAGTATGTAAATGGTTACCTGGGAAGTATGTTAATGCTAGAATAGTTCATAGTAATCTGATAAAATTCCTATTTACAAAACAACTTAACAAAAAAAAGTGGACACTTTTTGGAAATTCTTTCAATGTTTTTATTAAACAATTGAACTTGATTCCTAAGAGAAATGTCACTGCAGACCAGAAACACCGTGGTATTGGCCTGACAGGCAAATACACAGATGTACAGTGCGATTGTGGGGAAGTGATTTGCTGTGTTATCGGGTTCAATTTCCTTTGACTACCCCCTGTATCTATGAAGTATCACTGCAGCAGTACAGCTGCAAATTAGACTAACCACGGGTCTTAAGGGACCTGGTCAGGTTTGTCACTGGGATTTCCTCACTGTCAGCCCTAAAATTAAACAATTTGATAACACATCAAGCCTGAAAAAGCCTAGATTCAACAGCAGAATATTCTGCATTGCTAGTAGTGCCATTGCACACATTAAGCTCAATTCTGCATGAGTGGGTAAACCCCAAGAAACTAGGGAAATAGCTCATCACTGTTGACACTAAACTCTGTGTTAATAGCAGCAAGGTGCATTTTAGTTCATTACCTTCAAGTGAGCTCCATTGCGTCTCTGTGGGTGGCTATGTGAGCACAGTAGCTGGAATCTATGCTGGTTGCACTTGCAGTCTTTTTTAGAATATAGACATAGTTACTGTCTTGCAACCATGTGTGTGCATCTATGAAATTATTAATAATGATTTTTTGCTTCTTAGGAGAGTGGTGTTGAGAGGACTTGAAAAAAATTTGGGAATGGGAAATAGCCAGTATTGACAGAAACTGTATAATAATCCGTTATTTAGATTAAGAGTATAGCAAGTTTGACCTGGAATCAATTCTCCCAGTAAAAGCCCTCTGAGCATGTGGAGCCCTGCCTATTAAAAAATCCTTCCCTCAAATAAAGAGTTGGTTTTTCACATACCTGATCATGCCAAGTAATCATATTTGATTATCCCTAAAAATTCCTCCTCAGCTCTTTTAGTCAGATGATCTTCTCTGGAAATGGGAACTCTGTGATGAAATTGATAGAGTTTGGCTACTGATTTCCAGTAGATCCATTTTACCAATGCTGAGCCTTTGATGAATGCTCACTCCTAAGGATGTACAACAACCTGAGTTTGAAAACTTGCAGGCAGAATGCTCAGTTCCAGTAAATCACATGTTTCGTAACAGGGTGAGATAGTTAAAGATTAAACGCACTTCATCCCAAGTTGTGTTTAATAGTGAGGATCAATCTATTTAATAAATTAGGCATTGAACAGTAGCATTAGGAGAACAGAAGAAAGCATAAGGAGGAAATCATTCCATCGTACAGCATTTTGACAGGATTAAAGGCTCAGAGTGAAAGGAGGAAATAAATGTGTTGAGAAATAAAAAAATATATGCTGTGTTAGCTCAGTAGGTTCTGCGTACATCAAGCTTTGGGCAGCAATGTTGGGGATATGCAGAGGTAGGATGTTCACCTTTTTGTTACATGTGGCAGTATTAAGCTTTTATTTGGATTCATTGACTGCTGGGACTTCCCTAGGAGAACACTGTCCAGTGAATGAAATTCTCAGCCAGCTGACTACCTTTCATTTTTCAGTGCTGTCACGGATTAATCTCTTCCATTCGTGTGTTATTACCAGATGTGGACTGCTGCGCTTGCCTCTTGCCCAGTGTCATTTCACACATCTGGGAATGCTGTGGTTTGGAGAATGACAAGTCGCACTCTTTTCTTCCAGTTTCGCTTGGTGGTAAAGACAGCACTGAAGCTGCTGCTGGTGTTTGTGGAGTACACAGAATCCAACGCACCACTTTTGATCCAGGCAGTATCTACTGTGGATGAAAAGAGAGGTGAGTAGCCTTACCAGGGGATTGCAAAATCCCAGCACTGCTGAGATCAAGGTGGCATTTCATCACTGCTTTCAGTGGTTCTAGAGTACTGTCATTGATGCCTGCTTTGTGCAACATACCCTTCATTTCTTAAAAGCATATGTTAAGTATTTGTATAATCTAAGGTTGTTTGAAGAATTAATTATAATGGGAAAGTGAAGAGTGAAAACTGAGGAACCCGATTGCCAGCTGGGGCGCCGGAGTCATTGCCCTTTCCCTGCACCCACACGCAAAGTAAACCCCCCCTGTATCTTCCGACCTCAGAGGCTCCTTTGGGCAAGACCGTCTTTCCACTTCCTTCTGGGAAGCAGCAGTCTGATTTAGAAGAGACAATGACGTCTAATCAGTGTAATCCCTTTGAAGAGAAAGACGAGGTCAGTAATAGAACAGGCTTTATAGTAAAAGCAAAACCATCTGTTGTTACATTAAAATAAAGCCCTTGAGCAGATATTATACTATGAAATCTGTTACCCTTCAGGCTCATGAAAAATACTTGAATATGTATACTCTATTTTTTACATATAAATAGAACAAAAATAGTTCTTTCTTGTTCTTCCCACAAAGCCATCGCGAAGCTCCTGGGGCATTCTCTCTTGATGCAAAACATTCCTTTGCCTCAAGGAGAGTTTTTGAGGTTAGGAGATCCATTGTTGTGGTCTCAAACATGGAGGTTGAAAGCAAGGTTCCCTCTGTGGAGCAACTGCCTCCATACTGAACTTGTCTGAGAGACCTGATATGGTAAAAGTGAAACAAGAAAATGTTGGGGGCTGGGGAGAAAGGCCGTGCCAGAAATAGGAAAAAGGAGCCAGATTTTGCTTTCAGCTATCAGAATGGGTTGAAAAGAAAAAACCCAAATTATCTCTTGTGGCAGGGAAGCAGGCAGGAGCAATTCAAAACAGTGAATTCTGCAGGTTGGCTTTCTGTTTTGAATTAAAACCAGTAACCCTTACAATGCCGTAAGCATAAATATAATTACAATATTCGGGTACTTGTGAGCACTGTGACTCATGTTTTCAGTCATTCTTAGTATTTCATCAGCTTTCTGAACTCACTGGTATTCTCAATATGTTCAAACTGCCATATATCTACTAACATGCTAGTAAACTCATTAAAGGAAAAGGAGAAAGTACGACCCTAAACAAAGTATTCCCTTGTCTATCTGTAGAACAGCCTTAGGCAATCATTTACATGCCCCAAAGTAATAAAACAACTTAAGTAACAACATAAGACTTGAAAAAACTGAGATGAGCATATGTTAAGAGCATAATGAGAGGTTTTACAGGAATTCTCATACGTGTGCTTTGGTGGATTATTTAATGAACTCTTGCAAATACCTTAGCCCAAATACCCAGTTTTTCCCTTCTTCCTATTTTTTTAAATTATTTTCATTAAGCAGTTGTACTTATCTACTTAAGAGGTTTTTTTCTGGTTTTATATTTAGTTCCCTTTTTAGGTCATCAGTGTAATGTAGTCACAGAGTCATTTTGGTTGGAAAAGACAAGACCATCGAGTCAAACCATTAGCACAGCACTGCCAAGTTCATCACTAAGCCATGTCCCTCAGTGCTACATCTACATATCTTTTAAATACCTCTGGAGATGGTGACTCCACCACCTCCCTGGCCAGCCTGTTCCAAAACCTGACAATGCTGTTGGTGAAAAAATTATTCCCAATATCCGGTCTAAACCTCCCTTGATGCAACTTGGGGTTATTTCCTCTCATCCTGTCGCTTGTTAACTGGGAGAAGAGGCCAATCCCTACCTGGCTACAGGCTCCTTTCAAGAGTTGTTGAGAGAAATAAGGTCTCCCCTGAGCCTCCTTTTCTCCAGGCTAAACAACCCCAGCTCCCTCAGCTGTTCCTCATAAGACATGTGCTCCAGACCCTTCACCAGCTCCACTGCCCTTCTCTGGACACACTCCAGCACCTCAATGTCCTTCTTGTAGTGAGGAGCCCAAAACCAAACACAGGATTCAAGATGAGGTCTCACCAGTGCCAAGTACAAAGGACAATAACTTCCCTGGTCCTGTTGGCCACACCATTGCTGATACAGGCCAGGACGCCATTGGCCTTCTTGGCCACCTGGGCACATGCTGGCTTATGTTCAGACGCTGTTGACCAGCACCCCCAGGTCCTTTTCTGCCAGGCAGCTTTCCATCCACCCTGCCCCCAGCCTGTAGTGCTGCATGGGGCTGTTGTGACCCAAGTACCAGGACCTTGCCGATCCTCATACAATTGGCCTCATCCCATTGATCCACCCTGTCCAGATCCCTCTAGAGATTTCCTGCCCTGCAGCAGATCAACACTTTCATCTAACTTGGTGTCACCTGTGAAGTGACTGAGGGTGCCCTCAATCCCCACATCCAGATCGTTGATAACAATATTAAACAGGAGTGGCCCCAGCACTGAGCCCTGGGGAACCCAAGAGTGTTCATCTGCCAGCTGAACTTAACTCCAGGCACTACCGCTCTCTAGGCCATCCAGTCAGTTTTCTACCCAGTGAACAGTGCACCCGCCCAAGCCATGAGCAGCCACTTTCTCCAGAAGAATGCTGTGGGAGACAGTGTCGAAGCCTGTCACTTTTAGCTGTGGATGTGCTATGTTTTAATTAATAACTTTAAATTTTTGGCTTATAACTGAGAAGTACCTGCCTTTAATGACTGATGAAACAAAACAGAAAAAAGCAATATGCCTTTTTTTGAACCTTTGTCATAAATCTTGCAGGTATGTAATTAAGTTCAGCACTGCTTTGATAAAAGTTCAGTGTTTCATGTACATACAAGGTGATGAGATACGACATAATTCTTCAACATGTGTACCACACGATTAACTTATAGAACTCCATATTAACTCGGCCTGGTTTCAAAGCGATCCCATCTGTGGTTTCTATGTGTGAATACATCCATATGCAAACTGAAGTACAGAGATCCTTGAAAGTACTGGCTTTACTCTGAGGTACAAGCAGACCATAAGTGAATAACTGCATGGCCCTCATCATGTTGGAATTAACTTCTACTTGCGCTTCCATTTAGCTCCTCCCTTCTCCCACGCTTTCTTGTTTCAGAGCTGCAGAGGAATTTGGTCTCTTCTCAGTTTAAGCATACCAGACTGCACAGGCTCTGGAAAGTGGAGATGGCGTTGCACTCTGCTGTCTAGAGCTTCTTTATCACGAGCATATTTTAGAACAGAGATTAAAGCCAAATGGCCCTCATTATCAGTTCTCTGCTTTTCCTGCCATTTCATTCATAGTTAGATTCCACTAAATTATTGCACATACTGTAGGTACGATGGAAGGATGCAAGTTCATTCACATATAAAGAGCCAGGAGTACAAGATGTCAAGGTCTTTCCAAAAGTATTACTACCTTTCCATCCTATAGCTGCTGGAGACAGGCACTCTCTAAGCTGGTGGCAGTTCTCAAGCAAGGTTCTGCCCTTGTGCAAGATATTTCATGCTTTATACAAACTGTGCAGATCCTTTATAGTTATGATGTCAAGATTTTGTGCACGACATGAACAACAGCATTAAAACAAATATGTAAAAACACTTAAAGAGGAAACTGAGAACAGAATGGAACTTAAAACAATGGGCAATGTTATTCAGAAAATAGACTGTTTTAATTTAATATTGGTTTAATTGTTGGAACCTCATTGTTCTTTGTCTATTCACCATGCATGGTTACTCATAACACTACAAGTAGCATCAGATTTGAGGCTCCAGCCTTCCTGTCAGAATAGCTGTGATGAAGAGCTCTTCCCAGTGACAAGCCTCTAAAGGATAGTCAAGCAGTTCTCATTTTACCCATTAGAAGGCAGGAGAACACACAAAACTCGATCTCTGCTGTTTCACTTCGCTGAGCCTGTTTCATCACTCCCATCGGTTTTGCCACAAGTCCTGTGTAAAAGTCCTAACCTTATGGAAGCATCCCCATCTGCTCCCAGAAAAATCACTGGGATGCTACATGATCATTCTCCTACATCATAATTTTTCTACAGCAGGATCTGGTGAAGGAGGAAATTCACCTATTCCCTAACTAGAATCAAGAGGAGGAAGTACTATCAATTACTTCGGCAGATCTACTCCAGTATGTACTAGATGAAACCTTTCTTTTCAAATGCTCTTTTCCTTATTATGATCACAATCTGAACAGGTCTCTTTTCACTTTAAGCATACTGGACTGCACAGGCTCTGGAAAGGGGAGCTGAGAGTAGAAGGGGGAGCTGTGAGAGGGAGAGCTGAGCTGGATCTGCATACGTCCCATGCTGTGTGGATCATAGGTTGGAAACTATAGGTTCTCATTATATATATGCAAGCAATATTAACCCAAGGACAGCAGAGTAGTAAGTTCATGGTGCAACTTCCACAGCAGAACTGCCTTATCCCGAGTGGGTAGTAGATGGCCTCACAGCTATTTCCATGTTCACTTCTTGGCTGTTCAGATTGAGATCACAATGGGAGAACAAGCGTTTGAAAGAAAGGTTTAACCTGGTACAAATTGGAGTAGCTCTGTCGAAGTCATTGATAGTACTGCCTCCTCTTGACTATAGTTAGGGAATAGATGAAGAATTTGGAATTTAAGCCTGGATTTTGGAAGTTTAGTAGCAGCAGCATAAAGAAAGCCTTTGAAAGATAGATGAGCTATTACAGGGCTGCCTTACTAGTAAGTATGCCTGATCAACATTTTTTTTTAATGGTATTCTGAAATAAAATAGCAGCATTGCTAGAAGAAAATTATATATCATCCTTGCAGGAAAATGGCAAGGTGACCATGAAATTATTCTTTTATAATAATGAAGAAGTATTGAGATATTCACGGAAAAAAACCAAAACACATGGATGCTGCCTAAAAACCAAACCAGGATTGTTCCAGTAAGAGTAGAACCTGCCTGCAAAAATAAAAGACTTTAACTGAATAATGCAGTGGATTAAATAATTATTTTTTTTATGTTGACATCAACTCACTGTTTTTATAAATGGCATTGTTGTAAGTCAGGCTTGCATGGTTCCCCATTTTGTTTCTCTTTCTTATTTCCTTCCATTTTTCATTTTTTCACTGGAAACCAAAGGAAAACATTTTTGTAGTGAGAATACCATTCCTGCTGATCATATATCATTTGCGAGCTGAGTGAATTTGTTCCACATGACTTTTGAACATATACTGCACAAAATGTCTGACAATATAGAGAATCTGGTAAAGAAGTGTCTAGTGTATTTTCATTACAGACAGGTATTTGAATTAGCATTTAATTAGTAATGCATATAAATTCATCTGGAGAGCTGAGAGTGAATCCCCCTCCTCCTTTGATTTTGCTTAAGATAAAAAAGCCCTGATTTAGTAGTAAAGATCAGAGACTGTCTAAAGGGGGAAAAAAAAGGAGAAATATTGCTGTCTGCACATTCAGTTTTAGACAGGTTTTTCCACACAGTGCACCTCCATTGCCTTGAAAATGCAGATCCTTCGTTAGCACAGATTTGATGTCTGTGTAGCAGGATACATGTATGATATCATCTTTAATAAACAAGAGCTGTTATAGGGTAATGCAGAGTTTAGACCTCGGGGTGACTGATCCATCAGCAACAGGTGACTGTGGTGGCACATTTGCATTTTGCTGCCTGATTACACTCAAAAGTCTCATCATCTCTATAGTGTTCGGGGGATGTGGACTGTTGGAATACTCTGCATGTTTCCCTCTGAAATGGAAAGACTGTCACAGTTATGTTTGTGTAGTTGAATTGAGTGTATCTCTAGGCTAAGGTTAGCTCTCTGCTTAGTCCTCCTCACCTTTAACTTTACTCCAGACAAAACACTGAATTGCAGTCTTTCATTATTAATTTCAGTTTTCCTAGATAAAATTTGGTAAATGCAACCATCTTGCCATTCAGTCAAATGAAATAGGACGGTTTTACAAGGTACCTTTCACAAGAGGCAGAGTCTGGGTGGCATGTTGCTTGCCTGATGTTCTTAACACAATAATTCACCAAACCATTAGGGTTTTGGTATCAGAGAAAGACGCAAATTTAAATCAGCATGCAAATCAAGCAAATAACTAAAAGCACAAATTTTGACCTTTCTTAGTGGAAAATGAGAGAATCATAGCTGAAAGTTCTACAGGTAGGTTTCCTATTAAAACAGTTTGAGAAAGAACCACACCAAAAATCTTTTCCCCTCATTGATCATTTCTTTCATCCAAGACACATAGCCTGTAATTTGAGAAAACTGTTTCTCTGCCACAATATTTTGTTAACCTGACTTACCTTAATGCAGCACAACTCAGCAATGGCACCAGAAATAGGAGCAGCAGGCACACTGAAAGCACAGCATGTAGGTCTCTGCTGAAGATTTATCAAAGCCTGTGTGAACCTATGATAGGCTGGGTAACATTCCTGTCACCTGATTTTTAGAATTTTGGTATCAATCACACTGTGCTAACAAAACTTCCTTTGTCATCGAGGGAGAGAAGTTTGTGCCTTCAGAGAGAGTCCACCTGCCATATTTTATATCCCTGCAATAGGTTGGACTGTAGTTTTCTCTGTCTGCGTTAACTTCACTCTCAGGGGAGCAGGCAAGACTGTAGACAAAGCTGGATCTTTCCACTTGAACTTTCACGTGGCCACATATTCCAACTTGTGCTGCTTCTTGGATGAATGTTGTTGCTGTAGCTTTCCATTTTGATCACCATAACCAATAGTTTCTGCTTTTCCTCTAGGAGCCAAGCCATGGTCCAACATCATGGAGATACTGGAGGAGAAGGATGGGGTTGATACGGAACTACTGGTTTATGCAATGACCTTGGTTAACAAGGTTTGTTTACGTTGTTAGCATGACTGGTGCAGATAATATTAGTGTTTTCAACTGTATAGTGAACTTCCCTGTTGAAGAGTATGTGACGGAGGAGACCTGTCATGGAGAATTTGCAAGACAAGCTGTAATCGATCAGCACACTCCTGTTACTTGTGCTGCAGCCACCCAGAGGCAGCGGCCGAGAGCAGAATTGTTATTTTGGTAGATGTTGTGTGGAATTGTGGTCTGACATGGCTCCTCTCCCAGCGCTGACAATGCTAAAGGAAAACACGACAAGCTAACTCAACAGATTATCCAAGGGGAGAAGGAAAGCAAGTGCTGGTGAAAAGATCACATGCTCACAAATACTTGCATTGTGCACAATTTTCTAGTTCAGATAGTTCAAGTGTTGTTTTTTGCTGCAAACTAAATACGATGAATTTAACAGGTCTGAGTGCTAGTAAGAGTGCTTCTGCTTAAAAAAGTAAGGTTACATTTTTTCTTATTTCCTTATATTTTCTGGTGACCGGGTTTACAAGTCAGAGTTTTGCAGTAAAGTCAAACGTTTTCTGAAATACTGACTTATGCTATTGGGAGGGAGAAAATGGAAAGTCCTTTAAAGTTAGAAATGTATTAGTGTAAATTCCTTAAAAATCAGCATCTAGTCATAGACAAATCATAGGGGGGGTACTAAAATTAAAGATCCATTTTTTTAAAGAGCACAGAAAGCCAGTATACTCTTGGCAAATAAAATAACTGTGTGATTTATGGTTATACTTAATAGGGCAGAGTATTAGGAGATATTATTATTACTCATTGTATTCACTTGAAGATCCTGAGTTAGTTCCTGGAGGTCATACACCAAGCTGCCAGCTTACTGGGCACTTGGCTACATGATTGGAATTGTGGGTTGCTTTTTTGTTGTTAGGGTTTTTTTGTTTGTTTGTTTCTGTTTTTGTTTTTTATAAAATGATTTCTTAATGGCAGATATTTCCCAGCAAATACGCCTGAGAGAGACTAACCTCTCCTGGTGACATTACTGATCTTACTGTACTTATGCTTAGACTCACCCTTGCTCCTGCTTCCATGGTACTAAGGTTCCTCTTGAGTTTAAAAGACCACCTTACCTTGCTGCTGTACTCTTTCTGAAAAGCATCACCAGTTATGTATGCTTCTGTCTGTAGATGCTGTTAGAGCCAAGGTGACTAGTCATTAACGTCTCTGCTTTACACCTTGTTGTTTTGTGTACTAATTCCTCTTTCTGAGATAGTTCTCTTCATCATTTGCACAGTTGTAACGTACCTGGTGTTTGACTTCCTCAAAGATTGTGTTCCCTGCGGACTCTTTTATTATCCTATAGTTGATTCTTTTAGTCTGAGTTTTTCAGTACATTTAAAGCTATTTTTAGGAGGAGGTAGTTCTTTAAAAACATACAAAAGGAAAAGCATCTCACAGTCAGAGGCAAGGCAGTTACGAAGATCAAGGAAGAGAGGAATCCCACAAATCCACACTTATAATTATGATCTGGCTTATGGGCAGCTTTATGATGTTTTTAATGGGATATTTTTCATGATTATAGAGAAAACAGTAAATAGCATATAACAGTTGTAATTTTTTCCCCCACAGAGAATACAAAGAAGGCTCAGATGGTTTCAGCTTCTCTAGGCAAGGAAATGTCAAAATTTTCAGTGCAGGCAGAGTCCTCATGAAGGATTTGTCTTAAGGAAGCATGCTTGTACTCCTTTTTCTTTCTCCACGTATCCATTTACAGACTGTTTTCCTTCCTGGTCCAGAGCAAAAAATGCATCTGCCCAGACATAAGAATTGCTCCAGTCCTTTTATCCTCTCCCTCTCTATTGTTGATGCTTAACCAATTTACTTATGCTAATATTTTATTAACCCTCTCTTAATTTGTGAGGATTTAGGCATTAATGAATCTCTTACATGAGAGTGATCCCAGTACAGATTCTTCTGGTTCTACATAGTTCCAGTATAACCTTTGTTATCTTCCTTGGATTAGTTGGAAATTGAATCTGATATGCTTTAGGCTCTGAAAGTGGATCTGTGAGTTTATGACAAATGGTGCAAAGGAAAAATATTTTGCTTCTATACTTGGCAGTTCAATTGCCCAGTTCTGGTCAACAACATGCAGTGAAAATTGGATTTACACTGCTGTGTGGGCTGCTGACAAAAGCAGTTGCCAGTAAATACTACCTTATGCTGCTGTTTTTTCCAGTCTACAGCTCACCTTACCTTGGATTTTAAAAAAGCTGTACTTTGAGGTGGGTGATCTGCATATCAATATTAAGATGATTTTAGAAGTGTTTTTAGAAGTAAATGCCCAGAAGATCTGACTGTTCCTCCACCGTTTTGTAGATAGAACATCAAATCTTACTGTGCATGAAGGCACTCAGTTAGAATACTGACTATGTCTTTCATTTGGAACTGAAAGCCTCATAGTTGAACACTTTTCTATTATAATATTTCCAAGTTAAACATCCAAGTTAAAGCTCCATTGAATGTGCAGTGTGATAACTTCATTTGCTGAATCCTCAGATTTTTCTCAATGCTAGATGTCAGTTTAGGAAGGAATAAAATTAATGTGGTATCTGTTTTCAGCACTGTTCAGGGTGTTTTAGTTTCATAGTCTTCAGTGGGTTCTAAACAGAGGCTTAAATACTGTCCTGGAAAGAGACAAATTCTTCATTAAAGCCTGAGCATATAACCTTAACACTAAATTGGTATTTGTGCTAAGAATTCCTGTTGTGGTGAATTTCACTAGTCATTAGTCCTGTAATGGCTGAAGAAGAAAATGTTGCTGTGTTGTGTTTAGTTAGAAAAAAAATTAAATTAAAAAGTACCTTGTTTTGCTGCACATATTTCAGTGAGTCACATCACAGGAAAGAGGTGCTTTAACAGGACAGCTATGTCAGCTGCCTGCTTCTCTCTCATTAGTCAGGTAATCCAGACCCATTTTTCTGAACGTAAAGCTTCGTGGTGTAGGGAGGCAGCCCAGAGTGGCTGCTCTTATCTGCACTCTGCTGCTCAGAGCCACTTTGGAAAGATGGGCTCCAGAAAAACAGCATTCACAGGGGGCAATTCATCCCATCCCAGGCATGACAAGATGTAACTCTCTTTAGAGAGGGCCTGGGTTTTGCATGTCTTTCCCTTGCTCTTTCTCTCCTCTGCTGGGAATATAGATAAATTACTTAGCTAATTGAATGGGAGAGAGGAAACTAGTTCAGAGTAAACTTCTCTGGTGAGCTAATCCAGAAAAACTGCGTTGCTTCCAGCCTGTGCTCTCAGGTATTTTGCAGAAACAGCTCTGCATAGACTGGTTCCTGTGGTGAGGTATGTGTTGCTCTGCAAGTAGGTTGCACAGTGTGTTCAGTAGTTTCTGCTCAACATGTGCAGGATTAAACTAGTTTTTCTGCATCCTGCGTAAGGAGCAGTAAAAAATCAGCACAAACTGGCTAGAAATCCATAACGAGCTGGAATAGGAGTTAAGGAGTCAGTGTACCTTTCATAAGACTTTTTAAGTTGAAAAGGAGGAGAGGAGAGGATTCACTATCTCTGTAATACAAAACAATTTGTGCTCAGGGAAGATGACTGCTGCTGCAGGTGAGGAGGACAGCAGGCACATGGTGCAGGGTATTTCCTGCTATCCTGACATCACACAGCTGTGCATTGGACTTTTTCTTCTTAAGGCTAAACTTACAGGAGTCAGTAAGAACTGAGCTTTGCTCTTTTTAGCTAAACAGGTTTTTTTTCTTCCCTCTTTGCTTTTATCCCTGTGTTTGATGGTTTAACATTCTCTGTTCTTTAAGTCTGTACTTGAATGAAGCCAGAAAGAATCCAACTGTGTGTTTTAAAGACCTACATTTTCCATACTTTTTTTTGTATGAAATAACAACATTGATTTGTTTTGCCAATTATTCATTTTTCTATACAGTGCATAGAGTTGTTTGTTAAAAGCTATGCCACTTGTTTTTTATTTTCTATTGGTGTCTCTAATCCCACATCATGGGTTTTACTTGATTGAAATCATACATAGCACCACTTGCCACCCACTTTTAAAATCCTTTGTTTAATTCTTTTCAAAACAAACACATTTAAATGTTTTTCCTTTGATTCCTAGACACTGTCAGGATTGCCAGATCAAGACTCTTTCTACGATGTGGTGGACTGTCTGGAAGAGCTAGGCATTGAAGCTATTTCACAGAGACACTTGAACAAGAAAGGAACAGACTTGGACTTAGTTGAGCAATTTAACATTTATGAGGTAACATAACATGCCCTGTTTTATGCATCTTACAGCTTGTGCAAACTTCAAAGCTGAGAGGCGGGGGAGGAACGTAACTTAGGTGAAATTTGGTTATCTCTTCTATTTTAAAAGAAAAACATCTGGTTGCTGGAAGTATTATACACATTTGTATATGTGACCTGCTACGGTACATAGCTGCATTTAATCAAAGGCATTTCATCTTAAAGCTGGGGCATAGTCCAAGGCAAGCCAGCACATTTACTAGCCTCCTTTCTGCAACTGCTAGTTACACGTTCTGAAGCAAGTAGAAGTTCTTGCCATGTGCAAAAATATTCAGCTCATGAAAAAGGTTCGACTGAGCTCAACTTCACAAATACCACTTGTTCTGCAACTGAATATCCAGAAAGTCCGTGTTTATGAGTTTACCCTGGACCAGATCCTATGCAGTTTGCAGCAATGGAGTAATGGGTGACTCCACATTTACCACCTAGGTATAAAATAACTACTTCTGAAGCATTTATATATAAGGGTAGGATATCCAGTTGCTTAATAATTAGCCTCTTTTCAGACTTTGGGAAATGTTGGAGCTAGGAGGTTTAGGCTGAAGTTGTAATGTAAATGTGAATCAGTGTTCTAATGTGACGAAATTACTTCATCTCTGCCTAAGTCCAGTGAAGGATTTGATAGATTTGTTTCTCCATTTTCTCCATCAACTCTACACCATGCCACTTCACTAACTGTAGCAGAGTTAAGCTTTATATGCAGCAATTTTCAGGAAGAACCAAAATAGGAACAAGAGAACGAGAGGGCTTAATATTCTTCTTTCTTTTTCTATCATCGAGGCATCAGCTTATAAAGCCCTTTTTAAAATATGGTGGTAAAAGCAGTGATTTTTTTTTTTTTGGTTAATGCTGCATCTACTGAAAGACTTAATTGCAGAATTGGCAGTTGACTTAGTCAGGTACCAGCTTTTTTATGATGACCAGACTAAATTTAAACATGTCTATGCAAGTTCTTCCTTTTTTCTGCCCATCTTGGTTTTTACCTGAAAAATCTCTTTTTCCTCACAGAAACAGATTTTACACCCTAAGCAGAGATATCTCACTTCCCCCTTTGCTTTTTTTTACATCACTTCTGGTAAGACTTACCAGAGTAACAAGACTAGTAGAAGCAGGAAGATAGGCATTTTTCTGATCACACACATCGCCTTTTCTGTGCCTCTGCCTGTTTGAAGGGATCTTCCTTATATAATGTTATTTAAATGTGAGGCTGCATTTTAAGTGAGATCCACTAGTTACTATGTTGTTTCTGCCAGGGATCTCTCTCCTCATGTACCATGAGATAACACTTTGTTTCCATTAGAGGTACTTCACTTTGACACATCAAGAGTGTGCAGCAGTTCAAGATACTTGGCGTTGCATCCATGCTTTAGTCCTCTGCTATTTCCAACACACTCTAGATGGCAACTTCCACTTAATCACTACAAGTGTCATGTCTGAAGATGAGGAAATGTTGAATCAGCCAATGCATGGGGTTTTTTCCTGCTGACTTCACTAAAGCCAAGTCTTCACCTAAGTATTCTGTAAGGAAATAAAGAGAACTGGTTGTCCAAGACTGCTCAGCTTCCTTGAAAATTCAGTCCCACATTAAAAAGAAAACAAACAGAACAAGAGTTACATAAATGTGTTGTTACAGGTCCTACAGTGTTGTATGCAAGGCATCATTATATAATTCCATCTTTAGTGCCACACTGCACTAATGGATAGACAGCGACTTTCAGGGATAACTATAGAAATAGTGATGCTAATTGGAGTTAATCACGTTGAGACCAGGAAATTTTTAAGCCTAGGTGAGAACACTTCTGGTAGCTGAAGTAACTGTGTCAGCAGCCTCAGCCTTTTGCTTTCTTTCTCAGGTGACACTGAGGCATGAAGATGGAGATGAGAGTGCTGAGCCCCCTCCCAGCGGGCGCAAGGATCGGAGGAGGGCCAGCCTTGGTGCTGGGGAGCGCAGGGGGCTGGAGCGCCGGCGGAGCCGCAGGCACTCGGCACAGAACGTCAAGAGCACTTTATCGGCCCCTGCCAGCCCGTGCGGGCCGTCGAGCTTCGTGCTGAGCCACGGGCAGCGCGTGGAAGAGCTCAGTGAGAGGTAAGGGCAAGAGCTGAGGGATACTCCATTCGTCTCCCGTTGCTTTCTGTTCATTGCACTTCATTAATATAACAGCCTTTTCTTTATTTTTCCTCTTTTCATTGAAATAAAAATGAGAAAAACAAAAGCATATTCAGAGTTAAAACACCAGCACAAAAAAGAAATGGATTTGTAAGTGACTTACATAGCTAAGTTCTTTGGCACCATTCATCCTAAGTAAGTGGACCCAAACCACATCAGGTCCCCATTTGGTATGGGAACTAACTCAGCTTAATTTCATCCATTGACAGATCTTATGTTCACTATGTCCACATAACAGAAGATTGTAACAAGAGCATGGTAACATTAATTCAGAGCTATTTGTCCTGTGTATGTTACAGTTCATTCATTTTTTTTTTCCTCCTTTTCATTCCAGCATAAATATTTGCCTTTGAGGCTACAGCGTAGTAGTGAATATATCTAATGTTTTATAATTAGCAAAAGAGAGGCAGTAATGGGTAGCTGAGCAGCAGTCTGCAACAGTGGAGTCAGTGGAAGATGGTGTCTTTGCCAGTCCTGTGATGGTTGGCTTAGGCTATGTGTGCTGAGGAAAAAAAAGGATCTGCTATGTGTGCAGATCCTCAGCGTGTCTGACTGCTACACAAGAGGGCTGGAATTAATTTCACCAAACTTAGATGCCTGATCAGCTCTCATCTTTTTGATGTCAGTGGAATGCAGCAAGGTGGGCCTTCAGTTATCTAATGTGTTCTACACGCCTGAAGTTTCAATCAGGATGAATCACGCTCTGAGACTGGCTGCTTGTTGGCTCTAAAGGGGAATCTGGCTGACTAGCTCAGAAATACAGAAGCTGCAGACAGAAAAAGCTGGACACTGTCATCTCACTGCTGAAGATACAGTTTGAAAAACTGAAGGGTGGTCTGTACAAGAGCATATCCTGTATTAATTATAACATTTGGGAAGTTCATTGAAGGTTTCTGTTGGTTAGCACAGGATGTAAACTTAGAGCCCTAAAATCCTGTGTTACGTGTAAAGCAGTCCTTCTTGCAAAGAGAGCTGGATTGACTAAAGTTTAGTGGATTCTGGCAATATGAAAATGTAAAACTTCAGATAACTGAAACAGTAGTTGAATGTTGTATGATCACATAATAGCACTTTATTTTCTTTCTTTTTTTTTTTCTTTTTTGCATTCAACAACACATTCATGCTTGTTTTCCATCACCTTCTGTGGCCTGGTCTTTAGTGGGCTGACAGCTGAGAGCCCTTCGGTCTTACAGGCTGATAACAAGGATGACAGTGCATTTGAGGATGAGTTTAAAGCCTCTTCAGTGTGAGTACAGCTGGGGGCTTCAGCTGCTCTGCATGGGATGCCTTGTGCATGACCTTGGGCCCTGCTTCAGAACTTAACAATGTGACTGGGAATCTGTATCCATGGATGTGGAGCAGATATCAATGATTTTTTTTTGTTAAGCTGAATTTGGATTGGAAATGAGGAGATGCTTCAACTCTACAGAAATTGTTCATTCTCTTACTGCTAATTAATTAAACAAATAGAAGCCATCCAGGAAAACAGCTTCTACCAATATATTTTCTCACTATTAATGTTTGCTTGCTAGCTTTATTTTGCTGTCTTCAGTAACTTTAATAAATTTCTGTTTGAGCTAACTTTTAGTAGGAATAGAATAGAGGGAATAAAAACACAACAGATTAGTTTCAGAAGCTCTTTGAAATAATTTTTCACCAACATAATAACATAATTTCAATAAACATGCTACTTTTTTGAAATAAAAAACTATCCAGTTCTGCTCCACACACTCTTTGACAGTGACGTATTTTAAAGCGTAACTTCAGTTTAAATACAAGAAAGAAGGCTTTATCTAAGCAGTCAAATTTAGTTTCATGTTGCAGTTATCTTCTGTAAGAAAATAATTAAATTCTCTTCAATTCCATTTGGAAAGTCCAACTTGCTCATCTGGTTCTGTAAGGAAAGAGGCATTCAATTATGAATGTGTGTAACTCTGATCTTTATTTTGCATATTAGTTAAATAAAAATCCTTCCTCAGCCCCCGCACCCATTCTCCAGTCCTCTTAGCAGGTAAAGACAGGGAGTATTACTTGTAGCGGCAAATCAGATTTTTTTCCCATTGGACATTACAGACTACAAAGTATGTTCAGGATCTGAAGATGAAAGTTCTATACTCATGAAGTTTTTTAATTTACCATAAAAAGAAGTTAGTCAACTGTTGGCTCTTCTATAATTCCCGTTTTTCTGTTAAAGTGTTTCTGGTAAACAGGCATTTCAGATAAGCAGATTTTGTCCTTTGCATTCTTTGTTTCATTAGTTTCATTATCTGCCCAAATCTGTAGTTGTTGTAGGAAGAGGAAAAACAGCCTTCCTTCATATTCCAGCAAGTCTTAACTTTCAGTGAAATAGTCCAGATGTGTGCAACAGTATCTCTACACTTGATAGCTAAACTGAGACCAAAAAAAANAAAAAAAAAAAAAAAAAAAAAAAAGCCTTATAGCTTCTATCCATTAATGTTTAGACAGAAAAACAGTGAAGTTGAATGAGTCCTATAAGGTTTTTACACATTTATAGAATTTGAATTAAATTTAAATGGAAAGCATTTTTTTGGAATCAAATTTTCAAATTTGAGCACATGGTCGTCAATGCAAGATATTTATTGTTTTAAAGGACTGGACTAGAGCATAAGTTTAGATATTGCTGCAATTTGTATTGAAATTTTAAAATCCTGTGTTAAAATATGATGCAGGCATCACCGATTTTGTCAAAAGAAATGCCCGTTATGACCCTGCTGCTTCCATTGTTAATGGTGTAGAGAGGGATCTACACAAATGGATAAAAATTACTTATTACCCCTGTAAACTGAAAGTGACTTCTGTTCAGCCGTGAAAGACCTGTCTCCTGCTAATGACCTGTTGGTTCATAACCCTGGTCCCTCTTGAGAAAGGGAAAAAATTTGGCAGTAAGTTTTTGCAGTGCTATATTTTCCAAAAAATAGTCTACAAAATGGATTTCAGTCTATATTCCTTCACTACATTTTCTTTCCCAATAGGAATTGTAAAAATACTAATGATAATCTTATTGTGTTGTTCCCGCTGAAAGTTCTAAACTTTGTGTGTGGCTGCAGATGTCTTATGTCTGGTTTAACAGGGGATTAGATCCAGCGAAATTGCTTCTGATGGACATGGTTAGAGATTGAAGTCACACTCTTACACTGTACTAAATTTTATTTTGGGCAATGCTCTAGGTTATTTTTGGACTTCTGTACCAAAATCAGTAGAAGGTTCAAGTTCTTTCCCATCATTCTCCTTCCCACAATGTTAATGTTTCTTTTCTTTCTAGCTCATCAGCTGTTTTGGCAATTGCTTTGCTTTTGTTTACCACATCAAACAGGTTGTCCACAGTCATCTGCTCTGTGTCAACCAATAAGTCTTCCAAAAAGAGAATAATCCATCGTGCCGGTAAAACAAACAAAAAAAAAGACAATATTGGCCAAATTCTGTTCTGTCTCACAATGCTCTATATTCTCACAATGCTCTCTATCCAGAAAAGTTGTCTGAAGTCAATGGAGTTGCTCTGATCTACGCCAGGCTAATTGAGAGCAGACTTTGGGTTTTGAGCTGGGAAAAGTTGACCGTAAATGCTAAGGGCGACCAAAAGGAAAACTTGCAGGCCTTTTTCATCCACTTGGCAGCCTTTTTCCAAACTAAATGTATTGCTTTTTTGCCTGTGGTTCAAAACAAATACGGATCCAAATCTGCTTTGTGTTAAAATAGTTTTCATGGAGAGTTAAGCCCAGCTTGATGTGCCTGTTACTAAATAAATAAGTAAAGAAGTTGATAGCAGCTGCTGACGAAGAAAGGCTGAAGGTTGATTTAAAGGTCTGTACCTACTGCAGCATACTTTAAGATGCCTGTCCTGACCACCAGCCGGTCTGATTTGCTAAAATTTCTGTCTGTTACCATGATGGCATAGAGCACTCATAAGCCTGGTGGGAACTTCAGTCCTGTTAACATGATGTTTTAAACGCTGTGCTGGAGATGCCTCCTAAGGCTTTCTACCCTGGTCCAAATTGAGTGCTCTCAGTCTGTGGTCTAGCATGCTGTTTCTTATGCAGTAGACTTTTAAACACATTCTTCCATGGGTTGTGTTGTTTGTTTCTTTCTTTCTTTTTAAAGTAAAGCTAGCTTTTTCCAGCCACACAATGGATAGGGTCAGGGAAAAATGTAAGGAGTGGCATGGAATTTGCACTAGATTTATGTTGTTATTGTATGCAGTGATTTCTGATTAAATAAGCATTAAAAGGCAAATTTCTGTCTGTCTGTCTTTCAGTCTCATCGTGACTGGCTTTGAGAGAGTAAAAGGCAGGTCATTCAGAAGTTCGCAGTGCTGTCTTGAGCACTGGACAGCTTTTTCTATTCATACAAATGAAAAACAAGTGCTTCTCCCAGTTTTCCAAATTAATGTTTCACATTTTGCTGTGCATTTCCCTTTCTTCAGTACTGTACAGAGACCGTACTCATCCCTCACCCTGGGTGTCCCATCAGAGCTGTGTCAGCCAGACCTTAGCAAACATATTCAAGCGAGCTTCTGGGAGATTTACACTGACACCTCTTACCAGCATTTGGGTGAACGACTCCATCACTGTGGAATTAGTCACAGTCCAAGACTGAGGTTCATGAAGTTGTGAATGGCTAGGATTAGGTATTTACCTCTCTTTACTAGACTCTCTGCCTTCTATTTCCGTAGCTTTGATTTGTTTCGTATCATCAAAAATCACCAAAGAATTGCTAAGATCCATCTTATGACACTAAATATGTTCATCTAGACATGACCTGGCCGTAGTTAGAACTTTCTTGTCAGTATTCCTGTGTTTGAACCTAACAAGTGAGAGAACTGACTGCCATCCTAAGAACTTACCAGAGTGGAGCCTGCATTCTAAATCAGTGACCAAAGCTGGCTTTAGCAAGCTATCTTTTTTTAGACCATGAAGCTAAAAAGATACGAGGAAGACCAACTGTTCAGGTCCACCTGAGGGTCCAGATTTTTCAATCTGAAGAAAGCTGGCCTTCGGGAGAGCTATATTGATAAAGTAAAAACAACAGAAAAGCAAACAGGGAATAATGTATCTATGGACTTTGCATTTGTTAGGGTCCTGCCTGGAAGCCTGATGGGACTCTTCCTCTGAGCAAAAAGTAGCACAGGGAATTACAGTTTCCCACAAATTTCTAGGCTAGCCGGACACAGCTCCATTGAACAGTGCACCCTGGGCTCAAGGTCTTTCACACCCTTTATGGTCCTAGAAAAAAGCTGGGAAATAGTTGTCTAAATAAAGGAAAGCTGTGCTGAGAAGTCATAAGGATCTGTTTGTTAGAAAATGCATGTTTGTGATGTTTGAGGATTGCCAAGATGCGGGCAGAGATCGTGACACTATTTTGGTTTTACCAGAAAACAATGCATACAGCTGAGCCTCTGATGCTAAGCATTTTTTCTGCTCAGCTTCAGATTCCTGTCAAGTTTCTAACCAACAAAACAGACCTTAGTTTGCTTATTAGGCCCCATTAACTGATTGTTCAAATTGCTTCATGTAGAGCCAGGACTGCAGGGTTGGTTTGTCCAAGATACAGCTGAGACTTCTTTTTTTTATTGTCGTGATTTTCCATGTTTTCAGACATCCCAAACAGTAACTAATCTTTTATTTTTCTCTAGCATTTACTGTGGAAAAGTTCTAGTTTTTGTCATGATGTTTCAAGTTCTGGTGACTTTCCACAACAGTATAAGAAAAGATTTGATTGTATAAATACTTAATGGCTAGAGATCAAAGATACAGTGGTGGGTGGGGTTTATTTTATTTTATTTAGGGTGGTTTGTTCCACATCTCTTAGAGTTGCTGTCTGTGTCAAATATGATGAGTGGTATGATAAGTATGAACCAGCAAAGTGGGGAGACTCAGCATCATCATTTGATGTAAGACTCAGGCTGTGGTATGGATTACTAAAGGCCCAGATGAGAGAAGAAGTTAACTTCTCTTTTATTGCTGTAATAGAAAGAAACACACGTTGGGGTTTTTTTCTTGATGTTTATCTCTGGTTCCTAGTTTTGGGCATTTAAAACAACTGAGCCGTGAAATTAGACTAAGAAAACGTCTCCAGGATAAACATGCAGTCAGATATCTGTGGATGTGAATCTCTGTAATACATGTATATACACACAGGCATACACACATAGATATGAGCTGAGCTACCTAGCATTTGGGTGTGCTTTGACACTGAATGGCATATGATCATTTATGAGAGAAATAATAACTCTTTTCACAATTTGGTCAGTATGGGTGAAAATGGAAATGGGATATAAAGAGAAGAGGTTTTGGAAAGATTTATCTGTGAAATTAAATGGCTTGGTAGGGTAGCCAAGGTAGTGTCTGTTCATAGCATCAGATTGTTATTAGTCTTTGACAACAATACCATACAAAATCTGACCTGCTGTTTTAGGTTTGGAGCATGAGAACACGTTTATTTCTCCTATGCAGTTAGAATTTGAAGCATGAAGTCAAGCAGATTCGAAAGGAGAACCCTGAAAGTGTGAAATTTGTAATCTTACTCTTTGTAAGAATATCTTGGAAGTCCTGTAAGGAATGCAGTAGAGGAAGAGACATGAGATAGGTTAAGAAAAATTTTCTTTTGAAGCCATACCATAAAAAAGGACTGCATTGATGTAAAGATAGGGATTGACCCACTAAAGCATAAATAATAATAACACAAAAATTTAAAATTTACAGCTTGATGAGTATCTCAGGTTCTATTATTGTTTTGAGTTGATATCAGCCCTTTTTATATGAATTAAAATATCTCTGTAGGTGTGTCAGGTTTTCTAGTAGGGATAGTCTTTGCTGACTGCAGGTCTTGCTGAAAGGAAATGTTTTATGCTTGGTATACATGTAGAGTCCAGTTGACAGCACTGCGCTTTGCTCTAAAGGCAATGGTAGATTTTCCTATTTGAACTTCAGGAGGAGTGAAGAAAGCACTGAAGTTTAAATAGATTGTAGCTGCATGGCAAATGAAATCACAGCATGACTTTGCCTAATTATTTTATTTTGGTTTTTTCCACTCTGTGTTTAGCTTTTGTGAACTACCTGAGGAAATGCAATGCCAAACCAGGGTATGAGTGCATTTCTCTGGATCTTTATGGTAGTGTCTTATGCACTGGAGTATACCTGCCTGAGAGATTTCACGTCTCCAGTATGTTCCCAGTGTTTGTAAACATGATCTTCTGAGGACAGGAAAGGATTTTTACACATGGGATGCAATGTGGGGGAAAAAAACCCTGCAGTTTGGCAGGATGCCATTTCCCTTTGAAGTAAGGGTCAATAACAGTGACCTTCAAGTGTTAACCAATATGCACTTCCAAGCTCTGAAAATATCATTTGTTCTCTCTTTCTGTATATATTTCAGTATGTATTAGTCCAAAAGTCTATCTGTGCCATTATTCTGTTTCTCTACCTCTCTGCTCTTAGAAATGTAAAAACAGCAATGCTGTTCAATGATCAGAGAGTTGTGACTCTTGAAGTCTTTGCAAAGCCTTGCCAGTATCTTAAGCAATGCTCTGCTGTCTTGCTATGCTTTGATGTGTCCTATATAAACCAACTGCAGCAATTAAACAAGTGTAGAGGCATTGCCTAAGTTTAGTTGTGAAAAGCTGTTGCTGATCATATTTTAGGGATAACAAAGTAACAGGAACCTAAAGATAAAGAACAGATATGAAGGCATAGTGAGTGCATGTACTTCACATCATGTGTCATTTCCTCAAATTTTTGTCTGAACTGTTTTCTTTATTTAGGGCAGAAACACCAGGATAATTTTCCTTTTGACCTTCGTAATTATTCACCTTAGTTTTCCTCTGTGCAGAAGGTCAGATTTTGAGGCTTTGTAAGTACACTGTTATCCATATAATTTCATGTATTTTCATCTTCACATAGTCGCACCAACTGCAGTGGAATGGAAGTGGGCAGTGGGGTTAAGAGGCGGTTTCTTTAGTTTTATTTTTAATGGAGGAGGAAAGTGTACTGCCATATCTTTATACAGACTTATAAATGTTGAATTTAAATTATTACCACTTTTAGCTTTTACATAAAGGACTAGGTGAATCTGTTTTGGCAGCTAGGATAGAAGAAAGGAAGAAGCAACAGAAGTGTACCAAAGCATTTATTTATTTTACCAGGATTTAGGAATTTGGCTATGAATTGTGCCATCTAAGCTATGAAAGTGGAATTGAACTCATAAATTGAAGAAAATGGCAAGCAGTGGCAAGAGAAAATAAAATTACATCCACTGTGACATATAAATATCTCTCCTTGATGGACCATGTTTCATTTTCTCTTTGTTCACTTGGAGTTCAGGGATGCAGCTGTGCAACAGGTAAAACAGGTCAGAGGTTTGCAGGAGGGAGGGAGGGTGGAAAACAACCTTGAAAGGAAAATTTGTGAGATCAGCTGTAGTATTCAAATTAATATTGTGAAATGGCTAATGGTGGTCTTATTTCACTGAACGTGGCTTGTAGTCCTGGTCATAGAATCATAGAATGGTTTGGGTTGGAAGGCACCTAAAAATCATCTACTAGATCTCATGAGTTAACTTTTATGTGCTTTGTATGTGCAGACCAAAGCCGTGGTAGCCTAATTATGGCAAGATCATAATTTTTTCTATTGTTCTATATTCTGGTTCATTACTGGTTAAATTCATCCTGAATTAGAATGATTTGAAGCATATCTTACCTTTTCAAAATACCCTTTGATACCAAGCAAAGCCGAATGTGTTCCTGTGCTCATGCTTATTTTGTTGGTGTGGGTTTTTGTTTGGTTTGGTTGGGGTTTTTTTTTTGTTGGGGGATTTTTTTGTTTCTTCAGCACAGCCTTTGATTTTTCTTTTAGCTCTACCTTTGGGATTTTTTTGGAGGCAGGGGACGAGAAACTTGTGTTTCTGGGCTACAGGCTAGAACAAAGAAATCCTAAGTTCTTTCAAGCTGCCTTCATCAAAACTGTGCAGACAAAGAGGTTGGGGAGAGCCTGGAGAAGACAGAGACTACACAGAACCTTGTACACATTGCTCAACTCTAGGGTCCAGTGGGACAGAGAGCAAATTTTGGTGCTTTGAGTTCTTGTGGACTGAGCCATTGTCTTCAGAGTGGTGTCTTAGTTTTAAAATCATCCAGCTGTGACTAGGTTAAGTGTGTATGAGGTGCAGTGCCTGGCATCTCAAGGACTCTGCCCCTGCCTTTAGCTAAACTTGTAGAAGAGTCCCTTTATTATAATTTCCCTTCATCAGTCTGTATGTATTAGTGCTTTTCTCTTTGCAGCTTTGAATAGCTAGTTAATATCAGCAGGGTAAGTTTGACTGACACTCTTTGTATTTCTTTTTTTAAAATTTATTTTTTGTAAAAAGGAAAAAAGTTCATCCTTTAGTTCTAAACCGTTTGTCTAGATTTTTTTGTTGTTTTGCTGCCCTAGTGGTTCTTGCTCCATAAACTGCACTTTCATAGTCTTTTTTAACATGCACGTTATTTTAAGGGGCTATAAATACTTTTGTGTCAAATTTTAGTTGAAACAACTCAGCAAAACCTGTGCCCAAGAAGATGTGTGTTAGTTGCCATGACCGATGATATACTGTATAAAGATTTGTGGGGGTTTGGGGTTTTGTTTATTTGGTTAGTGGGGGTGTTAGCCTGTAGCAGTAAACCATTTTAAATATGAAAATAAACAAAGTGATTGTTTTAAAATTTGTTTTCAGTGCTATAAAGCTTTTGTTTAAATATTTCTAATCTGATACTTTTATCATGGAACTGAAGTAACCCAAGAATAGCCTTAAGGGTAGCTGAATATATCTGATCCTTCAGCATTAGCCGAAGGCCTTCCTCCCTGCCATTGGATAAATATTTGCCTTTTGTTAAATGGGAGAGATTCCTCTGCGCTACTGAAAAACATGCTGGCTTCTGCAGCCTCATTTAACTGGAAACCTCCCTGTGAGTCCTTTTTCTTAATTTAATTCTACTTTTGCATTGACTCCAAATTTGCATCTGTATGTGAGAGGAACAATGAGCTTTTCCACATCATCCCTTCTCCACTGCACACACAAATGAACACATAACTCTGAACAGTTCAGATGAATTCACAAATCTGTCTGCTGTTGTGTTTGTGCATCTGACTCTAGTTTGTGTTTTCCCGTTTTAATAAACATTCACACAGAAATTTTCCTTTTCTGCCTCTTAGGAAAGATTTAGTTAGTAGGTACTACCCGTTTTTATGGACAGAATATCTGTCCTCTAACAAGACTGAAATGACTGCCACTGTTGCTTTGGTCAAAAGAAGAGCACACATCATTCCTGCCTGTGAGTTTACCCCTCTCCACTGATCTGTATCTGATCCCCCTTCTGAGGATACTTAAGGACTCTGAAACTGTGAGTTTAGTTGCTGAAAGAGGACGTTCAAAGTGTTGAGCCTCTCCCCTATGCACACACTTACTTACTTCCTTTGTGCAAGTTTCCCTTGACCACACTGGCTCCCCCAGACTGGAGAGCGTGGCTGCCTCTGTGCGCACCAATCATCTCTGCTACCAAGTCACACAGCCAGATCTTTCCTCTGGCTTTTCCAACCACTTGCCATGTAGTTGCTGCCCTCCTACACCTAATATTAGCAAAGGAAAAGAGCTTTCCAATTCAAGCCTCTTTTAAGAATTTGACCTAGAACTCAAGGACCCTTGAGGAAGAAGTCACTGGCCTGACAGAAGAATGATGTCTTTGGAATCTCTAAAATTTTTTTTCAGCTCCTTTCTCTGTGGTGTGTAAACTCCTGGTTTTTTAGCCATGGCCTCATAAGGAGGAATACATTCTCAAAGAACTTTTTCAAATTTATGAGATGCACCATATCAGATGAGTATTTCACTTATGATTTTTGTCATTTTGGTACAATTGAGGAAAGGAGAAATTTTGACATCACTGATGTGGAATCCTGGTGGGAGCTTTAAACATAGCAATAATGGGGACACTCTTGTTCATATAAGCAATAGCTGTGCTGCCAGCATTATCACATGCATTGTGCTCTAATCAGAGAACCATGATCCCACAGAGCTTCATGGGTTATTTCCCAAATGTGAGTGCTGTAGGACTAACAGATACAGAAGTTCCCCTTCACAGGAGATAATAGCAAAGCTAGTCTTGAGCTAGTAAGAAGGGATTATATGAATGCTCCCTGGTCAACTCTTTTCTTTTCTTTTTTCCAGTAAATGAGTAAATGTGTGGAAGTTGAGGCGTGTTTGTGTCAGGCACATATATATTTGTGGAGAGGACAGGGAGATGAAGAGGTGACAACTGAGATGGTTCTGTCACTAAGCCACCTTAGGAATGGTTGAAAGTGTTTACTTTGTAAATGTTAGCCAGAGTATTGGAAAAGTTCCAGGCCCTGCCATTTTCCTGGTTATTCTGTAACTAACTCCATATAAATGCAACAAATTTTGGATTGACCCATTGCATTGCACTCAATGAGTTCATGATCTCACACTGTAAATATTCATTATTCTTATAACATGGAAACTAATTCTAAATGGAAAAAAATCCACAGAGCATCCCTTCAGAATTAGAGGAAAGAAGACAATCTTTCAGGAAAACACAAGGAATATGAGTGTCTTACAAACTTCATTACTGACTGTATGTTTTCCTTTTTGCATGGAGCATAACCTAATGCTTTATACATCATTAAATCAAGTGGAGAACTGTATCAACTGCAAATGCATCTTCCATGAGTCTGTTAGTTTGGGGAGGTGAAAAACATAGACAGGAGGGACAGGAGGCAGACAATGTAGCCTTTTTCATTATGTTTAATATAGTATTCCTATTTTACTTATGTGATTTGTAGGTTATGGAGGCTTTATGCATGACTTACACTTCTCTTCTGCCAGAATTACTGCTGAACTGAAGCCTGCTCTGACTATACTAATAACTCTACTGAAATAATTCATGTACTGGCATCTGATAACTTAAATATTGCTATTTGCAAATAGTCCTGAACTGATTTGGTCTCTCTGTTATTTCTAGCTCAATGGTTCACCCTGTTCTGTTTTCCAGTTGAGCTATTGGTTACTTAGCAGGAATGTTTTATTTGGGTTAATTTAGAAAGCATGATGTCCAGTGCCAGCTGTCCCATGCCAGCACAGCATGTACTGTCCTTTAAGCCAAAAAGACACAACTTGATGACTAATGAGTTGAACATTGGTATTGTCATGAATGTTTTCCATTAATGCCTCTGCAGGTAGAGCAGCCGCAATTGGAAAGCCAAGCTCAAGAAAAAGCAATGGCAGCTTTGAATCTTAAAAATTAGTGGTAAAAATGTAAATAGGGGGAGGATACCAGTTTTATATTGGTAGCTACTCTTGTGCAAGTACATACTTAGCAGGAAGTTTTAGGTGGCTTTTTGTCTAACATAGGAGGGCCATAACTCCGTCTTCATGAGTCTTTTCCTTCCATTTCTAACTTCACTGCATTTCTTTTTCTGGGGACTCATGTTGTTTTCTCTTCCACCTTCTTTCTTTCCATCCCACTGCATGCCTCTTTCCTTGGTCTGACCTCAGAGAGGACGAGTATGAAGAGGAGGAAGAAGAACAGCCAGTCACAGAGCCCAATACTGAGGATGAGGGGGAGGAAGAGGCCAATAGGCAGGTCAAAGCCAGGTACCGGGATTCAGCATTGTCCCTCCACCTTCAGGCTCTGGCGTGAACTCACCAGCACAATGTGCAGCAGCATCCACCTTTTCACTCACATTCCTTGAGCACCTGTTAAAGCCACCCCCCCAAGGAAATTTTTTGCATTTAAAAACTTTGGGGAGGGGGCTGGTGGGTGGCAGTGCTAATGGAAACACGTTTAATTATATAGGTTCAGTGCACTACGAACTGTCTGCACGCACTCCCTTTATGTAATGTGTCTTAAAATCTTAAAAGCTTTAGTCAAAGCATAACTTCTAAGCATGGTTTGCTTTAACTTCTTAGTTAAGACGATGATGAAACACTACACTGCTTAGCTGAGGTTGTTGCTTGGTTTCTTAGGTTTTCATCCCTATCTTCATAATACAACCTTATTTGGAATACCTGTTGCTATGCAGTAAATTTACATTTTTTGAATGCTGACTATGGTTTCTTGTAAGTTTTGTTCATGTTTTAATAGCAAAGAACTACTTTGAGGCAAAACTGATATATATGTGCGTATATATATAATTTTATAAATGCCTGCCCATCTGTATATATATAGATATCAGCAAATCACCTATCAATACTCTTGTGTAAAATTTTCCACTTATTCCTGAGATATATACGTGTTTGGCATTTGGCAACTTGATCATAATAAACTGGAAGCAAGAAAATACATTCTTTGTTCCAGACAGCCATTTGATTTAGATTAAATTATTTGGCTTTGTAACTCAGCAAATGAGATTGGCTTTTTTTTTTACGTAAACCACATTCATGCAGACGCTGTACAGCACAGAAGGAAGAAAGGAAATTGTTTAATGTGTGAGTTCCAAAGAAAATACTGTACTGTTGTTATTATTATCTTCCAGTCTGCAGATCTTGCCAATGGCTGCCTGAAATTTCAAAATTAAGTGATAATTTCCTCAAATCTGATTCTTAAAATTCAAAGCTAGGACACAAGTTCTTGGTAAATCTCATGAATATACTAAAATTTCGTTTAAAAAAGTGAGGAAGAGCCACGTGAAGAGCATGATGTGTTTGTAGGTCTTTGGTCTTTTACGATAATAATCGCTTTAAGATGACTGGGTGATATTCCCATGACTTTCCTAAGTACCTTCTTTCACTCTCACTGTAGCATAACAAAAATGATCTGTAACCTGGCTATTTGTGTTAGATGCTGTCAGGTAGGACTGGCCTGGCTTCAATGTCTCCTGTCAAGCACAGCAGATGCAATAGATGAAGGTTTCCAGATTTTCCATTGTGAAAACAATTACCTCGTATACACCTGATGATTAACTTCATAGGATCCCGACGTATCTGACACATATTGTGTTTTTGTTGCTTATGCTGTGCCAAGCCCACAGTCCTCAGATAAGGGCCGTGCCTTCCATGCCTGTTGGGGGATTGCAGAAGTGGTCTTGGGAGAATGAAATCAGCCACTTGCCAAGTGATCCAGCCCAAAGCCCATGCACAGTGTTTATGCTGGAGTTACTAGTGAAAACAGACACCCTGGAGTGCAGATCCCATAGCTTTTTACCTGCCTTGTGCCTTCTGTCACTCACCAAGATCTGCCTTCAGTAGAGCAAAGCAGATGTGTTTTCTGTTTCCTTTGATACAAACTCTGCAAGTCTCTGTGTAACACCAGCATGGAATGCTGACACTCAAGAGAAACCAGAAATTAGTGCCTTTATACCTAGACAAATATCTGGGTAGGTGTTGCTTTTGAGATCATTCTAAACCTGAATTTGGACAGAACAGTGCTAATTGAGTACTTTTTTATTTTCATCTTTGTTGGATGAACATTTTTAGTAAAAAGATCAGATTCCCAGGGAGGATCATAGTCAGATATCCGGACTTGGAGAAGTAGTCCTGCAGACTGTATCTTGAATCATCTGTGCTCCATGGAACACTTTCCAATGAGCTGAGTCTGCTTTGTACTGCTCTGATGATGTTTACAACCTAACTTGAAATACACAAAAATTGTTCTGAAAATAGTTGTGAAAAGGCTCATGAAAATTAGTTCTGAAGCCTGTAGGTTAAATCCCCTCTTTTCCTTTAGAATGAGTTGCTTCCTTTCACCAATATTTCCAACCCCAAGAAGAATCCCACTGGGATACAAAGATGTGAGTTCTCTTTATTTAAAAAGATGTGATGATTGTCTAAATTTTGAAAGTTTTTGTTTGTCTGACTCTACTTGGGTTTTTTTTTCCCTGCAAGTGTTACTATCTATTATCTCCCTTTGTCCCATTTTTCTCTTCTCTTCCCTTTCTAATGACTTTTTCCTCCTGCAGTGAGGGTCCAGATGTGCATGATGCTGTGAAGGAAAACTTTTCACAGTGTTCTGACTCTTCAGCTGTCTCCAGTGCCATATCTCCAGCTGAGAGACCTCTCGCCTGCTCTAGAGCGAAGAGCTTTTCTAGCAACTCCTCTTCTGTGCCTGACTCATCTGTCTCTCATCATAATTCTGTCCTTTCATCACCATCTTCACCTGCAACAGCATTACTGAGCTCTCCCCAAAATTCCTCAGCATCCATTACTCCAAAGGCATCTCCAACAGTGGAGAAATTACCTTATGTACCACATACTCCTTTTCACCTCTTCTCGTATGACTTTGAAGAGTCTCCAGCATCCGTGAAAGAGAAGGAAGCAGAAATGATGAGGGAAAACAGGTAGATTTTATATAGCTGACATTAATTTTTAGATAAATGAATAACACCTTTCAAGAATTTTACAGTGGTAATAATGTAACTCTATGTGTTGTATTATTTCCAGAACATACTGTACTAGTTTCAGCCCTGTAAGCCTGTATTTTGATTTGATATTTTCCCCTTGCCTTTGTTAATTTTATTTGATCTTACTCTTCTTCCAGGTCTGTAGTTAATAAGTATCCTGGCCTCCTCTATAGAGCAGTGGATAAATAACCCATGATTTGGGAGATCACAGAAAGGAGCACCAGTTTGCTCTCATTTGCAGCAATGTAATTTGCAGACATGATTTCATGAAAATTAATGGAGCTCTTCTGCTATAAAACCAAGAGAGGTCAGATCAGCACTTGAAATTCAGGGGTGAAGTCCTGCCTTCAAAGGCTGAACTGCCAAATCCTAAATTTGTTGTTTGATTACAGTGCATGTCCGTCTCATGTGCAATTTCAGCTCATGCTTGTAATAAGAGATCTATAAAGATAACATAGCACTCAGAATAGACAGTTTTATCTCCACAACAGCTGTTGAGTTCACTTGTTCCCATGCATTTCTGTTAGTTTTTAACTTTAATTTCCCCATCCTACCCATTTAAAATTTAAAAAATTATTGTTTTGTCTCCATCTGTTTTCAAGTGAAAAAGATTGACAGTAAGTAGCACTAAAAACAATGGTAGAGAATCACCTTGAAAAGAGGTTGATGATTTTTTGCTGTCTTTCACAGTTGTCAGTGTTCTTTGAATTAGGTGCTGAAAATGTACATTTAGATTGTATGCGTATTTATTTCTTCCTCTCTCCAGCAGTCCTTCTGAATTTCTGCATGTGAACAAATGTTTTGATTCCTTTGATCCTTTTATTTTTCCATCTTTCTCTCCTAATAGGTGGGTGTGTTTTGTCCCTTTTCCATTTTGCTGAAAAGCCTGTAAATCCAAGTAGTTGTTGACAAGTGACTTAGTTCCCATATTTTTCCTTTACCTGCAACTTGGACACTGGACTTCCTCTAAATTTACATTTTCCTTGATAGGTGCATTTTTCCCTTAGACCTTTCACACTCCTGTATTGCTCTGCCATTGCTGCTGCTGTTATACTTTAGAGAGTAGATTCCTAAATACCTCCTGTTCCTGCAATACTTAGTATTTTTGCAGTGATTTTTTTTTCATCTGACCATCTTTTCTGCTTCAAGTTACTGCACGGGTTCGAGTGTGGTGTGGGGGTGGGGATTCTTCTGGGTTTATTTGGAGGAGAAGGAGGGCAAAGCTTGCACAGTTTAGTCAGTAATGTGCCCATAAAAGAGGCAAGTGTCTTGAGGGTGAATGCTCCTGGATAAGACTATTGCATATACACTGGTACATGAGACAAGAAGGGAAAATGGAAGCAATAGCCAGTACCAGAGGAAGGTTAGAAAGATAAACTTTGTGTGCAGGATACAGACTGGTGTTCTGATCTTGCCTTGCTCCTATTCCAGCAACTCAGTGTTCCTCTAAATTTCCTACGTAGGCAACTCAGTGTTCCTCTAAATTTCATACGTAGGGATGTTGTGTCCAGACCAGTACCTCTGAATTTGATTTTTTTTAATAGTTGTAGGTCTGAGTCCATAGGAGGTGCATTCCCTCCATTTTCATGAGGGTTATCTTTGGACTAATTGAAATTCCTGAAAAAGGGTTCTGCTCTATGTCAGCTTTTTCATGGGACAGAGGAGAAGAAAAGCACATGTAATGGTTGATAAGAAGGTCTCCTTGCAGTTGATCGAAATGGAAATGGAGGTTTCTGTGTCAGGAACATACCAAATGAGCTCTGAGTTCTTATCAGGACAATGGAGTTTTCTCATCGCTCACTCAGTACAGGCATGGTCAGAACATCTTCTGGGCCGAGCCTGTTGGAGAGAAGACCCAAGCTACATCTGTGCTACCAGGGAAACTCTGCATTGTCCAGTTACACAGCCTCCAGTGGGCTACTGTCTATGATTTCTAGTTAGTTTTCTTCTAGAGCAAGAAGGCCTGGACAGCAATTATTTCCTGCAAAATTCCTTTTGTAGCTCAGAAACATGCATGGTGGAATTTTCTTCCAAAATTATTCTCCTGTTGCTGGACAGTCAGAATGGTGTCTCAAAAACAGATGAGGGAAGAGGGGTGTTTTCTAAAGCATAAACCTGGAATTGTTGTCCAAGGGGACATGCTCTCTAAAGCACGGTCCCTTCCATTGTAAAAGCACCTAGCTGAAATCTATTCTGATTTTAACGTGGGCCTTGGCAGGCAGCAATGCTGTTGAACCCTAGGGAATGAAGCTTGAAACATTGAATGAAATTTTGCATGGCTAGGTGCATGTGCTAAATGGAGCTGAAGGAAACCAACCAGCCTTTTCAAATAAAATTGCTGAGTGAAATTACTGAGTGCTGATGTGTGCGAGGGAAGAAGCAGCAGAGAAAAGATATGATGAAGGAGGATATATTATATCTTAAAAATTATAGTAAGGAAAATGATGTTACTCTATTTCCTGAAATGAATTTTGTCATTTGGATGAGTTGGCCTTGCAGAGTACTGATCTTCAGAGCACCATATGCTTTCCATGAGGGAAAATGGCATTGTCTGTGAACAATATTAGAGAGAGAAATATTAACATTTTCCCGAATCAGGAATCTTTTCTTGACATGCTGTTTAAGTACTATGGTTAAAAGGCACAGCAAAGCAACACAACTGCCTTTTCTATTCAGTACAGGAGCCAGGATGAAAACATTGATAGAAGGGACTCTGGGGAGGTGGCCATTCCAGGAGTCCTGGAAACAATTTCTCTTTGATCAGCAAGCTCACATTGAAGTGAAGCGAGTTTATGGGGTTTTTTAATGTAGAGAAGGGTTGATAGAAATTTCTAAAGCCGTGCTTCCGGAGACATGTCTTTTTAACCATGGTGATGATTTTTTACAGACATTGTAGGAAATGGCACATAAGCTATTACTTATGTTGGGGGAGGGAAAAGAAAATACTGCCAGCTTTAATTGAAAAGAATGTGGTTGCTTTCCATTTAAAATGCAAGCATTTGCAAGTCATGGATGTCCATGTTCAGATCATGTCTCGGGAGCACTGCCATTTTCCTTAATTTTACTAGATACGAATATTGCTGTCTTGGGCTGGTTTGATCCCTTTTGTAATGGATGGATATCAGCTCCCAAAACAGCTAATAATTCTGAGTAATAATTCAAGTATTCCTGTTCTGAGTTGTCACTTGGGAGGACCATTCAAATCTCTCATTATTTTCTTTACCAGTAGCTCACTGTTTTCATCATGTATGTTCATGCCATGGTTGATATTAAGAGTACGTGATTGGTTGCATATTTGGAAATAGAGCAACATTTTCAGAAGGTGAATGTTTGAGAAGTTCTGGGGTATGGGATCACTACCACCCAGTAAAAGAAGATTTACTGTTGCATGCCTGTTTGCTGACGAATTCTTCCTGTCTCTCCCTTTCTCCTGCTTTTCTTCCCGTTTCTTCAGGTACAATAGCTATGGCAGCAACTCTTACTCTTCTCCACGACCTTACGCTGGTGTGAGTGCCCCTACAACACCCACTACTCGTTATGGGACAACTCTGTCACCGCCTCAGGAGACCAAATCTGACAGGTTTGTAAATTAATCAGTGTTTTGACAACAGTTCCTTTGCAGACAGGATGAAGGAGATAAATGTAAGCTGTTCTGAATGAGTACTGCAAAAAAACTTCTAGCCAGATTTTTTCTAATGTTGGGGAAAAAATGAACAAAAATCTAAATGTGTTCATTTCCCACTCCTTCTCAAGCCTTTCTGTCTGACTTGGTGTTAAAGGCTGGATGTATTTCCATCCCACTTCTGTTTCTTCCACTTAAATGGATAAAGCAGAGTTGCTTTGCACATATGCTGTTCTAAGTATGAAAAGGTGAATTAAAACACATTTTCTTTCTTTCTGTTTTTAACAATAAATTCAGATAGATCTATTTTCTCTTCTATCATCTTAAATCAACTGCTAAATCTTGGAAACGTGCTTAGCTCAGAATTTCCTAGGCCATAATTTTGTCCTTTCTTGAAAATACATGATATATCTCATTGTGTTTCATCAAAAGCAAAGCATTTCTTGCTGTAGCTAAAGCAAACTCCTAATAACCTACCAGTTATCAGCTTGCTTTAAAAAAAAATTAAAAGGGGAAAATAAAACCCAAACCAGCAAAAAAAAAAAAATCTTGAACAATCAAAATACTCTTTTGAATTATGTAAAGTACTAGGGGAAGAAAAAAGATAGCAAAGTGTTATGGATACATAAAAGAAATTCTTGGCAAGACATTTGGACCACTAGAAATTAAATATCTGTTACAACCTGAGAGTAAATGACAGCTTTAAAGGATGTCATACTGAGTTTAAGAAGGAAAGGTAAAAGTTTTTAATTAATTTAATTCAATAATTTAATATCATAATTGAATTAAATAATACCCAATTAGGCCAGATGGGGTTTGGATTGTTTGTTTCCAAACTGGCTTCTAATTTGTAAAAATTGCATCTCCCACCTTGTTTTCTGAACTTAAGGTTTTTTACAGGATCCTTTTCCTGTATTCCAGTTAATTTTTGTTAATGACTCTTCGGCATATTTCTATATATGTATGCGTTTCTGTGTGTGTATGTATATATGTTTGAACCTTCCTAATGCCTCACATCCTTTCCAGGGTACTACTCAGAATGGTTCAAGTTAGGTTCTTCCAGCATACATGTATTTCTAGCCATGAGGTATTGATTTAATCCGTTTTTTCAAGTGAGTAATTGCGTTAAGTTTCTCTCTGGAGAAAGGCATTGTTTTTCATTTGCTCATCTTCCTGGAGTAGTTGCCTCGATTTGTCTTTCCTGATCTCAATTAAATTATTGCCGAGTGCAACCATAGTATAAACTCTACACCAGCATTTTCACTCCCTTTTACCTCAGCAAAATAGATGCAAGGTAGGCAAGAGTTAAAAGTATCCCACTGCTTTGGAAGTTTAAGATTTCCAAGCCCCTGCTCTTTTAAGCTTCTGATTGCTACTGTGGCAAAGAAACCCCAAAGTGGCCAAACGCTGAGATGGCTAAAGATGGTTGGGCTTGTCCTGCAAGAGGCTGATGGCGCTGGCCCTGCTCCAGCAAAGAAAGCCAGCTTTCATTTCAGCGTGTGCGTAAGTGCCTTGCTGGTTTGGAGCCAAAATGCCTTGGCCCCACAGGATGAAGCTGTAAAATTTGCAGATTCATGGAGAGTCAGGCCAGAGGGGAGCTCTGCAATCATCTGTTGTGACCTATAATGGGTCTTACAGAAGCTGAGTGAAAGACCCCTGTACTTTCACGTGTTTTCAAGTGGCAGCACATGATTTCTCCTGAAAACATTCCAGTATTTATCATCACTGCTAGGAAAATATTTTATATTTTGAGGCCAGTTTTTCTAGCAGCATCTTCCAGCCATCACACCTCATCTTTCTTTTTTTCTGTGAAACTGTGAAGTGCTCTACCTTCAACTGTCAGATCTCTCTTACTTGTTTTAAGTGACTGAACACAGTGCTCGGAGTCACATCTCTGTCCTTCCTTCAGGTTAGGTTTGCCCCTTTCCACCTCACATGATAAAAATCTCCCTACTCCTGTTTAAATTTACAGCTTGCTGTTCATGGTAGTTCATGAACTCACCAGGGCTTCTGCATTTCTACATTTGAGGGATGTTACAGCCTGATGCTTCTTGTGTATGAGTCTCTGAGAAGTGTGAAAAATGTGTGTACACCACGGCTGCCTGTTGTCTGCAGAATAGATGGAGTTATATCTTGAAAGATAATTAAATTTACAGTTTCAGATGCCGTTTTGTATTGTCTTGTTCATTTTGAGAGTGCTGCCACTGCGGATGTATGGTTCTGCAAGCTCTAAAGAACCGACTGCTTTGAAGAAGGGCAGAAGCCTTCTTTTATTTCATTGTCCTGAAAGATATACATTGAAGAAATGTCCATGTAGAGATTGACAGATGGAATTGGCTTATTGGAGAGTAGGCTGTGTAGTGCATGACGCAAATGCTTGGCACTAATTAGTAAATGGAAAGTACTGTGGAAGTTTTCACAGTACTCTATGAATGGTATTTGCCTTAGATTATGTAAACATTATTTCCTACCTCCTGATGGTAAAAATTTACACAGATTCAAACACCCAAAAAAAGTTAAAATATGGGGGATGGGGAGGAAGACACTTGATAAGAAGCAGATGCGTATCTACGGTTAGCTCTAAGGTGCATTTTCTGGTTTCAGCTTATGTTACAGTTATGCAAAGCCTTCACAGAAAGATTCCTGTCTTTTATCATGCAGGGAAGAGCTTCAGATGCAGTTCCTGGTACCGTTTATCTGACCTTGGAGAATGAGGAGGAAGGAAGAAGCAGCATTTAGAGCAGTGCCCAGCACAATGATTCATGCTCCATTCAGTTGCCCTGACAGGCCTTTCAAACCCTTGGCTGCATATTGCTTATGTAAACAAGAGCTACAACTTAGGTGGAAAGAAGCAGTGTGGTTGAAATTTTGACATTCATACTTTTAAAACCCTCTTTGGCTGAGATCAATAGGGAATCATAAGAGCAGAATAAGTCAGTGCAAAAGTAGCTGAATTTTGTTTTTTGAAATCCACATCATCTGTGTATTTCTGATTGTACAGCAGAAGAAAAGGCTTACTTTACTGTTTCTAAATACAGCTGCAGCCTTTTGGCAACTTCTTGCAATGCTGTTGTTCTCTCTCATTTCCCTGGGTCCCCTGTGGAGAGCCATGCTTCTGAAGTGCATATTGCAGCCATGGGAATCCTGCTGAAGGAGGGCAAACTGCAGGCCACTTTCTGTTCAGGCCTTCATTGGGAGAGAAGAAGGGGTGTGTCAGTTCTCTTGTATCTGCTTGTGAAAGTTGCTCCTAATCCCTAAGAAGTATAACCCAGTCTGCCTGTTTTCTAATGCCAGAGAGTGCTTTGCTCCATAAATACACTGTTCCCACTCTTCACAACTTAAATCACCAATTAACTCTTTCTATCCAGTTAATTAAAAAAAAAACCAAAAAACACTCTCACAACCTCATAAATTTTAGTAACAAAGGGGAAGAGCAGTGCATGACTGAAACACGACAGGGAGAAAAGCATTTTTCTGTCCCTCTGAGTTGGCCCCTTGCCTGGGGGCAGAAGGTGTTGTAAGACTAGTCTGTATTTCCATGCTCACACCTAGGATATTTCTGTCTAGCCAGACTGCCTTGTCAGACTCTGAATCTAAGACAGTCACTCAAATTGAAACTGCAGCCTGGAATCTGCTGCTGGACATCAGACTTGTTACTTGCACAGCTTCACACTCCCTCATAGTGTCCTTTGGTGGTGAAGTGCTTGCATTGTTTGCTATCCTTAGAGGAGATCATGAAGGAGTGTAACTTTAGGCAAGAGCTCCTAAATTCAGCACCAGCTTTAGTTCCTTTCGCTACCAGAAAAATATCCCGCTGGTGTGTTTGCCAGGGTGTGTTTCTCCTGATGCATTTGCCAGGAGATGGTTCCCCCTGTGCCTGACAGTCAAACAGTAGTACAGTTAGTCTAGCTCAGAAAGCCTTCTCGGGGCACTGCTTGCCAAAGGAGCAGGGGTTCATGGTCTCGCCTCTTATCTGTTAAATCAAATGCCAGAAAGTTCAGCTTGCAAACCTCCACTTCTTGAGGCTCTTGGCCAGTCACTGTGAGCTTAGTCTCCACCTCTGGCTGGTCCCTCAGAAGTTTTTCCAAATCTCCAAGCTTGGTAAAGGCCTGCTATGGTGTTGCAGATTATTCCTGTTTGAAGCATCTCCAGCTTTTCCAGAGTGTTAGAAAGTAGGCTTAAGAAATATGAAATATGTTTCACGTTCTTTAATATGTTTTCCATCTTACTTGCTTTGTGATCTACAGCAATACATTACCTTGGGCTCCCATGATGCAGGGCCTTGAATGCTGAGTGTTCATTTCCATGTTCTTCTTTATCTTTTAAAGGAAATGTACCTTCAAACATTTATTTCTAAAATAGGTCACAGACAGTGAGATTAGTATGCCTAGATTGTAGATGGTTTTTTTCTCCTCTGACAGTTAAACATCATACCTGAAGTATAAGCATAAAGTGCAGCAAAAATCTTCAAATACTCTTCTTTTGAGTTTTATTCCCTTTCCAGGTGCCAGAAAGAGTGATTTGCTGGAAATCTGGTGCTTTCTTTCAAATTTCTGTCTCTTCCAAGCGAAAAAAACCATAACAAAACTGCTTGAGAATGCCAAACAGCTTTTCAGTTAGATTTTCTACTAAAATTAAAGGTCTCAGTAATTGACAACATCAGGGAGATGCTGCTGGATGAAGCTTCTTGGCAGGTTCTTTTTTTTTTTTTTTTTTTTTTGTTAGCCATTTATCACTAATTTGTGCTCTGCAGTTCCCTTACTCCAGCTGTTAAGCACTAAGGTAAAACTGAAACCTATGAAACAAAACCTGCTATACAGCCTAAAAGGCTGCTGCTCTCCCAAGAACAGCTCCTGTTTCCTTGGCTTTCTGTTCTTTCTGTGTGTATTTCTGGGCTCTCAGACTAGAGATCATCATGGTTTTTTCCTTGTGGTAAATGCGAATCACATATCTCACTCTGACTAACATAATGAGGAAGGGATAGCTTGGTAGCTGATAGTAGTGGCCCAGGGCAAAAGCCTCAACTTTATTGCTGAGATTTTAAGAGGAAAAATGACCTTAGGAATTACTTGATGGTTTACAGTTTGGGAAGCAGTGGTGGCTTGTTCTGGCCTAGCTGCTTGTCGAACTACTGGGTGAGCAATATTCTTGATTGCAGCTTTGCAGACTTCATCATAGGGCATATGTTTAAACAGAAGCATGAGCTGGTTATGGTTTCAGACTGCAGAGTGCTGCTGGCTGAACACGCCATGTGCAGCGCTGATCCTTGGGGCACACCCACCTTAGCCTGGATCTACACGCGGGCTCTGCCAGTCACTTCCAGGCAAGTTGTAACTCAAACGAGGAAGAGAAGCTGCAGGTTGGAGGAAGAAAGAAGCACAGTGTAAAACCTGCTCAGGTCAGCTGGAAGAGGAGAGTGTATGTAGAAAGTCCTTGTGCGTTGCCCAGGCTCTGTGCAGCTCTGTCCTGCTGTAGCTTTAATTTGGGTAGTCCCCCGTGCCACTTAAAAGTCTAACATTAATCAGTTCTTCTCTTGGCCATTCTCAAGTTTCATTCTTAAAGGAAGCATTAGTCAGTAGTTTTATCTCTCAATTTTCTGTTTATTTTTGAGAGAAGTTTTGTAAGGATTCCTTAAGTAATGTTTAGTCTGTTTGCAAAGTCTTATATCAACATGCTTTTGAATTTGCCATGTCATGTGGGGAGACATAACACACAGGGAGTTTCTTTACTGTGAAAAGCAATATGGCTCTTGGCAGCTTTGCCTCCCCTTTTGTCTCTTTCTAAGCTGGAAAGCGGATTTATTTTGTTAAAGCCAAGAGACATTTAGAGTTACTTAAGGCCTGAGTAGGAGCTGCTGACTGTTGTACCCTCCCTGTAGCATTCCCATGACTGCTGGAACAGTAGCGCTTTGCAAAATTAGGTAATTAGTGCTTCTTTATTAAAGTTGCTAATGACTCTGAGCCATGTTGTATTAAAGACAATCCTGAATATTAACCTTATGACCTAAAAGGATTTCCTTTCATAAGTCATCTGTTAATTTTTTTTAGCTCCTAAAAATATACATTTGAATTTTGTGTTCTTCAGATGTTAGTTATCTTCAGATAACCACTTCTATTTAGCAAATTTTAAAAAGTCAACTAAACAGAGGGAAAGGCAGCCACAAAAGAGTATTTCAGAGCTTATGTGAATGAAGCACATTTGAAGTTCAGAATTTCAGTTTTGTTGCAACAAAGCGGCTTAGAGTAAGACAGTAATATTATCTTCAGTTTGCAACAAGATTAGAGTACTACAGGGCACATACTGCCCTTCACAAGATATAGTCCGTGATGGAGTATTTTCAAAAAACTGCAAGAACTTGCAAAAAAGTGTGAGAGATCTTGTGTCTGCCTGAATTTGTGTTTATAATAATGATTACTAATTCATTTCTTTGTTAAATGCTGGAGGTCAGGCTAGCTGAATTCAGAAGAGCTTTGGCCTACAGTCAACATTTTGGCTTCGTATCCTATGCTCTGTGTATATTTTTTGCCTTTTCCCCCCCACCACCAATTCTTTCCTTTTCCTATCTCTTTTTCCAGTAAGATAAATAACTAATGACCTCTTTGGCCCCATGTCCTGATGCTGTGGTGAGGAGCTCTATTTGCAAATCCACAGACCTAGACGCTTTCTTGTTGTGTGTTTTCTTTCTGGAATGAGAATGTAATAACATAGCTTGTTTAGCTTTTACTGGTTTTAACAGCAGGCATAAAAAAGCTTTTCTTAACATTTTTTATATTAACAGTCCATTCTTAATAGCCTTGCATTCTCTACAAGACTAAAAATAGTAGCCAGAGTAAGCATCCTTCTGGATTGTATTTGTGGAACTGAACAAATGGTTGATATTACCAGCTGGTAACATATGACACCAGCACTAAAATGCTGGCATATATTAGTTATAACCCCATTTTGTGAGTGATCACTCTATTATGCTTTCATTGAGTATTCACATTCTCTTTTCTGTTAAAATCTCTTATCACCTTTGATTCAACGCCAGAAGTTTTTTAGCCTTTTTCTTGCTTATCCATTTTTAAAACAGCAGTAAGACCTAAAAATTCCTGAGGCCTGAAGGCAGTGTCACCCTTCAAACAGCATCAAAGCAACAAAATTACCCAAAGGCTCAGCCCAAGCCTTCCCACCAGATGGTTTGGCCAGTCATGCTGCCATTTGCAATTCAAGTATGTGTTCACTGAAAGGGAACATTTATTTTAAGTGTTATTGCCAGAGAAATACAGAAACAAAAATCAAATTTTGTAGACAAACTGTACATAGACAAATCCCTTTTGAAATTGTTTAGAATTTTTGAGGAATACCTCTTAATGCTTGCTTTTCCTCTGGCTGCTTTACAGGTTTGTACACCCTGAAAGTAACCTGCTTACCCCAGGTTTAGTTCATGCACATGTAGAAAATTACCAATACTAAATACTAAAATCTGCACATTTTCAGTTGCAGTTCACATTAAAAGGAGTGTTGGTGCACCCAAACACCAGTTGAAATAGGGTGTTTGATAGCAGCAGTGCAGCTGTGAGTTCATGAGGCTTTGTAAGGCAGCTGGTCTCAGGATTTGGTGTGAGGTGTGGTCCCCACCGAGGGCAGATGTGTGTGGTTGAGCGGGCCAGCCACCGCAGGGTGTAACCACTCAGCGAGCACTAACTCAGCCAGAGCAGCTGCTTTCTAAATGTGACTAAAGACCCAAACCTTGACTATTCATGCTCTAAGAAGTCAGTGTCGCACAAGGAGTCAGCTGACCGTGTTCCTGTCTGTTTAACTATGACCTCTACGTGCAGAACGCTCTGGCAGCTTGGACTGTTAGATCTGACCATTTTGTGCCACAAACCGTTGTACGCAATGTGGCTGTGTTTGGGACAAAGGAATTGAATCAGGTATGTGTGTGCACACCATACTGCAGCTTGTAATTCAGCTGAAGTATGCACTCCTAACAGTGAGAAACACAGAAATGCCAAGTTTTGACTAATTATTGTTGATTTGATTAGTTTTGAAGAGATGGCAAGCTAACATTTTTAGTTCTTTGGACACTGGCTTTTCTTCTGGACATATGGCTGTGAATCCTCTATTTAGATTATGAGGCTGCTGTTCATACATCTGCAAATTTTAGCCCAGTGAGCAACGCTAGCCAAACTATGCTAGATCAATCCTCCAAATAAGGTGTTTTATGTGGAGGTATTTTACTACCAGGGTTAGCTTAGAATTCCATCTGCAGGACTAAGTTGTGCACCTCCACATGATTTCCTTGTAATCCCTTGCATAAGAATGTGCATTTATTGTAGGGCCTCAAAGAGCTCAGTCAGAGCTGAAGGTTTCCAACCTGCTAGATGATGTGCAGAGCTACAATCACTCTTTTGGTTTCTCAGCATCACCCCATCCTTCCCCTTAATTTTCCTTCTGTCTTTTTTAAGCCATACCTTCCCTTGACTCTAAATGGAGTTTGCAGACTTCATGGCAGCTGGGCAGGATGGGATATCAAGCTGAATACACAAAACAGATAAAAACACAGACTTGATAGGGACCGTCTTTTGCCATCTCTCCCAGTTAATTCCATATATCTTCACATGGAGGCACTGTTCATTTTTCCCCTTCCAAGAATAATTTCTGATGTTATATCCAACCATATAACCATGGTTTTTCATGCTACCACAGGGATGGAGCTCTAGCTTTTGAATTTTAGTACAGTGGTGCTACTGTTTCTGTGAAGAGCTTTCTCTTGCAACATGTACTAAGAGGTCAAAAGTTAAAATAAATTTAAAATATACTCAAGGGAAAATTCACCACACGTACTTGACTGTCAGGGTTTGAGGATTTTTTTCCCCCCTTTTCTTAGTGCTGAAGCATATTAGAGATTTTTATGGTTTTGAGTGTGATCCAGCATTGATACTGTAGCTTTGGAGGAGTGCCAGCAGGGATGCTTACAGAATATCAAGTTTTATACCATCTTATGTAATGTTTATGCGGGTTGGATATGACATATTGAAATTCAATTTATCAAAATTATTGACATTATATTCATGCTGCCCTGCTGCCAGTGGGGCTGAAATGGCTATGTTTTGTGGTGTTCCTGCTTGTACAGACATAGACACTCAGAGAAGATAGGTTTGCATTAATATTTTTGTCTTCTTCTGCCCCTATTTTCACTAGTGAACTGGTGCCATTGTGCTAAATGCCTACACTGTACAGCCTGTATTTACTTTACAGCAAGTAAATAAATAAGGGAAAGGGTCTTAGTTCTTAAAAATATGGAAAATTTATTCAGGTTTGCATTACTGGTTAAGGAACCTTCCTCTAGGCAGGCAGGGTTTACTTTCTTTTCACAAAAGGCAGTATCTATTTCTCTCATTAATCCATTCATTGCAAAACTCATGTTACAACAATGCACAGAAACTGCTCTACATGAGTTATGTCTTTTTGATTTTATCAGTCTAATTCAATCACTGTGCATCTGTATAAAGCTACCCTGTACAATACAGATTTTTTCCTGTCTAAGAGACAGAAGGAAAGATATTTACTCTGAGGTCAGTCTGTTGCCATGTGAGAGGTTGGTGGTACCAACACCACCATGTTGGGGGAACGTTGTGCAAGAGGACCCACTCTCCCATACAAAGTACTACTTAAAGTAAAGCCAATTAAAAAATCTATGTCAATGATAAACTATAAGTGAATATAAATGTAGATTTATATATTTGAAAAGTCTTTACTGTAGAGGCCATAATTTTTGATAGTTTTCAAGAATGGTTTGAGAAGACTGTCCCTGTGTGTTTTACTGATGTGTTCTAATATGTGATTCATCTTGCTCTTACAGCACATGTAGCAGGGAAATCATGATAACCTAATTTATTAATGTATAAAGGAAAAATATGCCTGCTACTTCAGCGAGCATTTGAATTCTGTAGGGCACTTCTGACGTCTTTCTTTACTTTTGTTTTTCTGTATGGAGGATTCTCCGGTGTTTGTGACACATCTGTTTTTAACATCATTGCATAACAGTTTTTTTCTTTAAAATTTCAAAAATCCTTTACGGGATTCAGCTTTTCCATTAACAGGATTATAAAGTTAAAAAAATATTTAGATAATATTGCAGTTGAAATAGACTGAAGAATTTTTACACATACTTTATTTGTGCTTCAGAAATTCGGCAATTTAAGAAGCCTACCCTAATTGTTTTTCTTCAGCTCATCACAGAATCTATAATCAATTTAGCAAGAAGACACTTCGCCAATCCTTTGAAAGATCCATACATAAATATTGCCATGTCATTCTGCTGGTTGGGATTATGTTACTTGCTGAATGATTGCTACTCATTTTTTGCCAGTATAATCAATAAAAGTGACACTGAGAAATCTGATCTTCCTTTTCTGCAGGCCAGCTTTGGGTGGTCTCCTTACATCATCTTTTCGGCAGCACCAGGAGTCCTTGGCAGCAGAAAGAGAAAGACGACGTCAGGAGAGAGAAGAAAGGTTGCAAAGGATAGAACGTGAAGAAAGAAACAAATTCAAGTAGGACCCAAATTTGCTCTCAGTCTCTTGCTTTAATGTGTGATATATTGGTCAGTCATTGATATATTCAACTGCAAAACAATTGAATTGATGAACAGTTTGTCTCTTTAGATACTTTTCTTGATCTAAGTATCTTAAAAACTGATAGATTCAACACATCGTGCATTTTGGCATTTAATAAAAAACCAATTTTTTTTTAACGGCAGCCACTTATACTGCCTGGGTACCTACAGAGGCTCAGTTTTATTAGCTAATATACTCACCAAATTGTAATCTCAGTGAGGCATAGGGTTTGAAGGTGAAACAGTGGGACAAAGGTATCAAGGAGGGAGGGAAGGGATAGCACGGAAACATCTTTTTGCTTTTAAGCTATGCAAAGTAAAAATGTCTTGCTGTATGGTAGTGGTTTTTAACTACTTTTTCCTGCTTTTCTGAACACGTATCTCTTCCTCCTGGAATCAACAACTGACAGAAAGTAATGACCAAAATAACTGTTCAGACCTTGGCCAGACGAACGTCATAGCTGAATGTAGGACTTTGCATTTTCACATCTGAGAAAATGTTGTGTGATGTGGGATCCCAGGGTGTGCTGCCTGAGGGTAGTAAGAGACAAGCCCCCTCATCCTCCTCAGTCCATGACTAGAAATCCCAGCAAAGACATTAACAAAGACTGCAGTGGACCAAGGATAGAAATGGAATCTATACCTGAAATTGTTTGCCTGCAGTCTGAAGAGTGTACACTAAGAAATCAATTGGTTTCCTCATAGACAGGATTGAAAAGTAAACACATTTTTAGTAGTTAGAAGACATAATGTAATAACTTAAAGAATGGTAACATAAATGTTTTGTAGCCTTAGAAGTGGTAGTTATGGAAAAGATGGCACAGGGTTTCATGTTAGCTTGTTTATTAGTATGCAGGATTGTTTTCACTGTAATCATCCCTTTAGTAAGAAGTGGAAACAGGCTGTGATTCTGTGAATTTGGAAAGAGGAGTAACTTACGAGTGGTCGATTGATATTCTCCTGGCTCCAGAAGATAGCTAGTTTAGAAGGAAATGAGAGGCAGAGGGAAGGTGGAAGAGCACCATAATAGGATCTTTGGCAGCCAACAGCTGCCCAAGTTCTCCTGAAACAGAAACAATAAGGTCGCAGTCTTCCAGCCTCTTCCAAAAACTCTCCCTCTAAGTGGTATCATCAGGCTGCAGCAGGCTGCCATGGACAGCCAACATGATCTTTCAGAAAGGAAACTCCCAGACCGAAAAAGCCAACAGGGCATTTGGCAGATTGACCTGTTTGAATAACAGATCTGCACATTTCAGTAGAGGTTGGCTACAGTAGTTGTTCTGTCACTAAAAGAGGTTTCTTAAAATCAGAAAAGAAAATCAAAATATACATTTTCATGCCTTTATTTCAGAGTCAGAAACTGATTAACTAAACACCATGATTGTATTACATATTTAAGATTATTTTTCAATGCCCAGTGTTTTCATCTTTCGGATTTGAGTTTTGTGATCACCCAAAAGTTATAACTTTTGTTTGAGCAGAGGGTCTCCAAAGCCACCAGACTTCACAAATAGACAACATCCCACAGTTGATTAAACAGTCTGGCAGGAGGAAGACAAAGTCACAGCAAGAAATCATGGACAGTTTCATAAGACTTCCTGGGATTTCATTATCATATCATCAGTCTGGCTAGAAACCCAGTCTCTGAAGATGTATTTTTGATTAAAAATAGCACTTGCAATTCAGTCTTTAAACTCGTGAGCTGTACTGGATTTACCATCATGACTCATTTGTTATCTCATTTTTTCCAGCTCTCCCTCAAGAACATTGCACTAGATTCTGGCACCATTATTGACAAATTGAGGATAATTTAAAGGAGAGCATCACTAGTTGTGAAAGAGCTGGAGGATAGGAGAGCTGGAAGATTGGGAGAGGAGCAACAAAGCTTCATAAGCTATTGCTAACTAAAGGAATGCTTTACAGAATGAACATCTTTCTTAGTAGAAGGACTATTGTACCCATTGCATAGGTAGAACAATATGTCCTAAAATAAAATGGTTATTCTTCAGCTGTAGGGAAGAGTAAAAGTTGTCAGAGGGGAAAGAGTAATGTTAAAATTTGCCTGCTGAAGATTTCCTACTTTTAAAATACTGTAAAAGTATAACCAGTTCAGAATTCAAAGCTCATGGAGATGGCCTGAAACAGTAATGTGTGTTCCCTGTTAAAGGACTTTTGAAGAGCACTTGCAAGCAGATGTTTGATAGCTATTGGTATAATAGATGATAAGTAATTTATTTAATGACACAATATAAAGAGAAAAAATAGGGGTTATTAATAAAAGGAGTAGTTCTGAAAATCTTTCTGGTACTCACAGGTTACACTGTGAAAGAGTCTAGCAGATAAAGTGAAGGTCTCATCAGTTTTGTCTACCAGATTCAACTAAATATTAAAAATATATTGTAAGGAACCATCTTGCTGTGATATTGAGACAGGCTGGACATTCACTGGGTTCTGCTGTGCTCCAAGTTAAATTTGCATCCATGTTTGTGGATGTGGCATGCCTGTCTGAAATCATAGTACTCAAGGATCCAGCAAACTTGACTTGGCAAAAGTTAAATATATGGGTTACTTGAGGAGCTGGGAGTGGCAGCTGAGATGAAAGGAGTTTTGTATCTAAAACTCGGGATGAAAAGTAAGGAAGTGAAAGGTTCTTATCTGTCCAATGATGCTGCACACACCCTCTTGGAATGCAGAATTGTCCTTCTCAGTAAAGCCAGTCTGCTGTCCTGCTTCCAGCCGTGGCACCTAAAACTCCCTAAGGAAAGGTTCCAGTAGGTTTGCTCACTGCCTCAGTCTGTCCTGCCAGGGGCTGCAGTTACTCTCTTGGGGCATTCTGAGATAGAGCAAGTGGAGGGATGGTTTAACAGCCACTCGTGTGCCTGCTCGCCATGGATAAGTGCAGTTCATTGTATCTCACTTCAGACCCCGGGTTTCATAGCATACGTCAGGTTTTTCACTTTTTGCAGGGTTTTATTTGGTGGTGTATGCATGGAGAAGTGTACACTTTTCAGCAATTTATGCAAAAACCAACGATTTTTGTCGACAACAGCCTTCATTGTCTCTGATCAGTTTGTTTGTACCACTCTTGGTTTCTCCTACTGTACTTACACTTCTACTGCTTACCTTTTTCTTTTGGTTTCTGCTGCAATTTACTGTAATTCTCTTTTTAGCCGTGATTATTTAGACAAAAGAGAAGAACTAAGACAAGCAAGAGAAGAGAGGTTTGTATATCATGCATCCATCCTTCCCTCTGGTTGTTTGCACTTCCTATATTCTTTACTGTCGTGTGTTTACATTTTTAACTCAGCTTGCACAAAACACATTTATTCCAAAAAACTTCTATAAGAAAGAAGCTGTTAAATTAAAGAGCAGAATGAAGCCCAGCTGTAAGCACAGCAATAAATGAAGAGCAGTGAGAATACTTAAGAATGATTGATGATCTTTTATCTATTTGTGTGGAAAATAAGCTTACCCCATTTGCCTCAGAAATTTGCCCAAATTTAGTAGAGTTATAAATTGAATACGCCTGTCCTTTTCACCCAGTGGGTCCCAAACTTTCTGGAGGGTCAGAAAAGGCAACTGAGGATAAAGGAAATTGGGGTCATAAGCATTGCAAAACTGCAGTGACAGGCTGATGGAAACGGTTCTGACCCACTCTCAGCATATTTTTATCTTTCAGAGCCAAGTTTTCTTTGCCGATCTCTCTAAACATCAGCAAGTAAATTACAAAGCATAGCAGTGTTTATTACTGGGGCTTTGTTTTATTTTTATTTAAATAGCATATTTAAAGGGACTGAGGGTTTGGGGTTTTTTTTTTTCCTTTTTTTTTTTTAATTCAGTGAAATAGTTTAGGAACTCTGGGCTAGGCAGGGAGGTATGTGCTTATGAAAGCATATTTTTCAGGGAATACTCAACATATTTTTCAAGGAATACTCTGTAGCTTCATCTTTACCTCCTCTAGTAATTGCATCCTGGAGGGAGCACTTGTTTTTACCTGGAAAATATACAAGTTACTGTACAAATAGGTGAAAAGTCATTCACAGTGCTTCAGTTCTGCTTTTATGGTCCTCTAGAGATTACTCTCTGGAGATACTTTTGGATTGTCAAGAATTGGAATTACATTATCAAAAGAAGGGAGCAGCCATCTCAGAAATCATTGTGTTGCTGTGTTTTTACTTGGGTTTTTTTTGGTTGCTTTTGTGGGTTTGGGTTTTTTCATTAAATCTTCATACAGGAGACAGTTTGTTTCTTCAGACCGAAGTTTTATCTATTGTGGCTGAAGTAGATAATATTAAAAAATTATTTTAACATCTCTAGGAGTAAGGGTGGATGGACTTTCCATTGTGCTTTCAGTCAAAACAATTACAAATAGTTTAAAGCATTTTCTGAAATGAAATGCATCTGAGCACATAAGCATCATACACTGATCTGAGCAGCGTAAAAGCTTTTTTGGTGAGCATGCTCATCTGCAAGTTTTGAAATAAATTAGTAGTGAGTTCTCCTGAACTTTCAAGTTGTAAGGGAAAATTCCAACTGGAGTATTTTTGGGGAAATGTTCACCATCACTGCTGTGCAATCTGAGACTATTTCACCATTCATTAGGAATGGTTTTTTATCCTTACGGCTCTTTTGAAGTGAGATGTTAAACTATCAGTTCCTACTCATAAAGAGGAAAGACATGTTTGCTTTGACAGCACATAAATATTGGAGAAACCTTCTGCAAATGAAGTCTTGCATGAGTAGTCCATTACACTGGAATTCTGTAACTACTTTTTTAACAAACACCTTTGCACAAATGAAGTTTTATTTCCTATAGGACGTTGCATGTTAACTTGTTTTAGGAGAATGCCTAGACTGTAAGAAAATCCTATACTCAAGATGCCTAAAATCCTGGCTAAAAACAGATTTGTATGTTTCCTCCATGTCAGTTCTTGCTGTTCTATAGTTTGAGGCCTTTTCCCTTTGCTTGATTGGGTGTTTTCCAGTGGTAATTAAAGAATAAAACCAGGAAAGGTGAGCTCCCAAGCCCTCTCTTGTGTGAAGTACAGCTCAAATGCTCTCCACCCCACGACTTTGTTGGTACATTAACATTTCAAGTTGCTGTTGGGGCATTGCTTAGATACCTAGAGAACTCATCATGATACTTTCATCTGCTCGAAGATGCTAAGTCCAGTGTTATGTTCATGAGGAATACCAAACAGATAGCCACAGACTTTTGGCTCGTTGTCTGTAGAGAAGAGTCAGCCTAGGTGTGATGATGTCTGCAGGTTTCCATGATTTAAAATAATATGGCAGCATATACAGTGTCAGTCCTGTAGTGGAGGTATGGTAACTCATCCTTTCAACTCCTTCAGATTTTAGTCTTCACAAGACCTTGTGTATCTGCTGCTGGCATTCATTCATTATGAAGATATTTGTCAGAAACAAAAAATAACCTAAACAATGTCATTTATCAAGTGTGAAGCATTAATAACTGATTCGTGAATGTTTTTTTATTTCTCAGTTATACCTGTTTATTAAGCTTCCCATTTCAAAACTAGTTCTGCTGATGTGTTGCCATTGGAGTTGCTGTTGTGGTTCCCTTTTTTGTTTCAGTATAATAATCAGATACATTTTGAAAAGTTGACTCCTGATGATAATCTCTGCTTTGTTGGTTGGTGGTGCAGCACACAGCTACAGAAAATGTGAAAGCACCTGAAAAAGAACTGAGGACAATAAAACATGGCAGCTCTCCCCATTATAGAAGGATCCATCCAGATCTTTGTTGTAGTTCATTGGCAAACTGCAAAACCCCCTTGGCAGCCGCCAGCTGGGCTGTACCTGTTTGTGCCAAATGACCAATTTGAATGGCTCTTTATGAGTCTGGAGTCCCATCTGCTCTGCTTGTGGGGAGGCGGAAGGCACTGTACGTAAGTGACCAGCGTTCAGAGAAAGAGTGGCTTCATGAACTGTAACAAACATCATGCTGATGCCAGAGAAAGGCTTTCCCCTCTATTGAAAAGGCAAGATTCAGTCTCTAGAATTGGCTTCATGTTAGAACTGTAAACAGTTCCTATTTTATAACCGTGCAAGTATGTAGCTTGTTATATTTTCATCCAGAGTCTGTAGGGGTTCTTTTTCTTGCAGAATTTGTTCAAAGCCTGTGCATACCTCTGGAGGAATAAAAGAAAATGAGTTTGTTCTTCATTATTGCTGTCTGCAATAAGGCAAATTGCCTCTGAAAACACAAGGACTGCTCTTCAAAGACACATTTCTGTGCTCTGTATGGATGTTTGCAAATGTGCATGCGTGTGTGGCTACCATATGTACTAAGCATGTTTGTTACCACATATGGCTGACTTCTTTGCCCTGCCTGCTTTTAGTGCACCCTTGTACACTAATTTGGGCTGTCAGTGATGCAGAAGGGGGGAGGAGAGGTGTTCACTGTTACGAAGTGTTTACAACAGAGTGTTATAGGGAATGACCAGAGTGTTTCAGGGACATAAGCAGTAGTCTTGATTAACCTGTTTAACAGCTCACTTACGGATAAGGCAAACAGTCTAAAGCCCGATCCAGCTGCATTCATGAATTTATTCCTTAGCAAATAATGGTGGATAAAATTAGCAGACATCTGGAACAGGCACATATTTAAAAGTTATTTTGGTCGAAATGTATAAAGCATACTATGAAGAATATGATTGGTAGCTGGTCTTAATAAACAGTTAGTGAGTTCTGCCTGCCTAAAATGCAAAACAGATGTAGCTTTGTTCTTTTAAAGTGACTTTGATGAATAAACTACATGTGACGTCAGGTACAAGCTATTGGATGTCTGAGTACGGCAGAGAAATTTTTCAGAATAAAAAAAAGAAACTTTCCATTGTAGGCTCTGGAGAGAACAAAGTGAATTCCAATGCATTGCTCTCAGAGCAAATAGAAGCAGGTTCAGAGTCTTTAGATAGTCAATCCAAACGTTTATTATTGGTATTATTTTCAGGGAGATCTGTTTTTGTCTGCTGCATTTTCCTCTCCTTACACCAAGTCTCAGATTTTGCCAATTTGCATCAGTATTAAGGGGCTCTGGGTTTGGAGGGGTTTTTTTCTTCTTTTTTTTTTTTTTCCCTCCCGCTTTAGTTTTGGGAAAGGGAGGGCTGAGGAGGAGGAGGAGAAGGAGGAGGTGAAGGAGGAGGGTGAAAAGGAGGACAGACAAATGCTTCCAAAAGGAGGACTGTGCAGACAAAATACTCTATCTAAAGGTTCTTTAACTCTTCTGGGTTTTGCTTTTATACTGCAATGAGCAATTTAACATTTTTCAGGGCAGTAGTCTTTGCTTTGGTGTGCATTTTTTGGCAGATTGGGCAAGCAGGCAGTTCGGTGCTGTACCCCTTGTGTCAGGAAGTCAGTTCATTCTCTGCAGGTGTTTCATCCATAAACAAGCATCAGCCACAGGCTTCTTTTTCTTTACGGAAACCCTCTGGAATTTAACTTTCAGATACAAATACTTGGAGAAGTTGGCAGCAGAGGAGTATGAGAAGGAGCTGAAGAGTCGGAGTGTCAGCCGAGGCAGAAGTGAGCTGTCCTTGAACCTGAGATCTCCTTCAGCTCCATCCTCACCTGTACCCAAGTGTGTCAGCCCAGCCTCCATAGAGTCCCAGGAAGAGCTGAAGACCCCTTCCATCCCTTGTGGAACTCCTCAGCCCTCAGAAGGTAAGTGAAAATGAGGGCAGGGGAAAAAATGCTGGGTTTATCACAGCTTCTCTTGTGATAGTGGTAATTTTTGATGTGTGAGTGCAAGAATATAATCTATGAGGTGCCAAAGTAAAGGGTCTTATCTTACATTGTTCCATCCTGTCTTCCTGAATTTCCTGTTCTTTTGCATTGATTTGGATATCATGTAATCTGTTCAATGATAGGATACACTGCTAATTGTTGCTGTGATTTATACTATCATTGTCTGTTGCTCTTCGAATGGAATAATTAGAGAATACAGAGGGTCTTAATTTTGGTGTCATTTTCCTTATATATGAGAAGTTACTGAATACTAGACAAACAGTATTCCTGCCAACAGATTTTGCGTATGTGGATTCTCTGAAAGAAATGCAACAGTTGAATGCCAAGATTATAATAACCTTCCAGTAGAGCACAGGCTGAATGTGACAAACAGAAAAGGTCTTGAATTGAAGGCAGGGGGAGTGTGTTGATTATTTTTAATACCAAGAAAAACTCTTAAAATTGTAGCACAAGTCATAAAGGACTTAAAAGAGACCACAGACAATTAGTAAAAAGGAAAGTATAACTAGTTTTTGCACGGTTGGTTTGCTGTCATATAATTTATTGGTGTACAGAGCAATGCTTTTTGTGTGTGTGTGTGTGTGTGTGTCATTCTGCCACTTGCATCATGTACCTCTCCTTCAGTCCTCAAAACAACACACTCCATACAGATTTATATTTGCACCACATGATGCTGCATTAACACTGGGAGCTAGAATGCATGTTGAGGGCAAATTATCGCCATCACTCATTTTTATTTTATTTGATTTCCTGCTACATGCTATTGGTGATTAATGCATTTGTAACTTGCACTGCTTGGTTTTATGGAGTGTTATGGCTGGTAGCATGCTATAAAGCAAGGCAATTTGAGAAAAACGTTACAAATACTGAATGTTGCATATGTTTGTCCTCACTGTACTAAGTAGGTGAAGTTTATTTTATTTAGTTTTATATATTTTCCCAATTATATTCCCCAGTTTTCTTGTTTGGAACCTTAAGAGTCTCAGTGGAATCATTTGAACTTAGAAACCACAGATATTTTCCTCCAGTACTGATAGTCAGACACATCCAAACACCCATTTTATTTGATGCTATATTGCTTTTAGAGCAAATAAGCTGGATTTTTCCACCATTAGGATTTCAGAGCTGGGTAGGGAGCAAGTATCTCTTGTGATGATTATTTTAACATATTTATCCTGGAAGCTTTAAAAAAATTGCAGCATGAAATGGAGCAGCACAATCCATTTGGAGAATACATTTAGAGCAGGTGTACAGGGCAGCTTCAGACAGCCAGAATATGGCAAAGCTATCAACATGGGGGTAGACAGGACATCTCTACTAAAACTCCTGGCAATATAGTAGGCATTGGAGGGCAGCACCTGGAATCCTGGCAGATGGACCACAAGGAGAGAATATATGGATGGGGCAGGGTAAGCTTCCAGCCAAGGGCAGCTGCAGGCAGATGGCCAGGACGGAACCTGAGCAGGGCCCTGAAGGATCTGTGCATGGGGAATGACTTGTTTTTCAGACCTACCAAAAGCATTGGAAAGGTCATAGGAAGTCATGAGCATGTGGACAGGACACACCATCTGGAAGTGCCCATATTATTGGATATCTGCCAACAGGGGACAGGCTTAATATAGACACTGTGCTGTGGTCTCTATACTATTACCTGACTTCCTTATGCTCCATAATGAATTAAAATCTCAATTTTACTGTTCTTAGGAAGAGTTATGAATCCCACTTAACAGGTAGAGAAAATGAAGCATTAACTTGCTCAAGCCAGCTGTAGAAAAGCTGAAACAGAGACATGGACAGAACTCAGATTACTTGCACCCCAAGGAGTTGCTTTTAACATGGGGTTCACCATCTTCCCAAGCAGGAATGAAACTGCGGAAGGAAAATAGTTCCTTGGTTCTATGCATAGGATGCTCTAAAGACTGCAAGGATGGTGTTAACAGATGTATGATATTCATCTGCATAATTCAGAACCTGAGGTCAAGGGGAAAGAGTGTTCATCTACTAGCAAAACAATAAGGGATTTTTGAGGTCAGATTTATTTTATTTCTTTTGTGCTGAAATATCCTTTGGCCATCCAGTATCTACTGGTATTAAGAAGGAGACAGATTCTGTCTGTGGAACTTTGTCTCACACTGTGAAATGTGTCAGTATCATTACCCAATATAAAAATCTGGACTTATTGAGCTGAAGTGTTTTCTCATATAAAACAATTGGTTCCACTGAACTAATCAAGTCTTGTAGGACTTACTCTTGTAAAACTTGTGTTATGGCATTCAGAGGAAATGAAGGCAGTCCCATAACTGCAAAAAGGAACTTAATTTCTTTTTTCTGAGCAGCTACTTACTCTTTTGTGATTTCACTGGAGAATATTTTGTGAAGTGCAAGTATGCAGTAAAGGAGGAGCAACAATAACTGAGACATCTCTGAAGTCAATCTACAAAGGAATTGCAGGTGAACTCTTCTCTGAAAGAAGCAGCTTTTTTAGCACTTGAGGAAGCAAGCAGGCCAACCCAAGTGCACGCTGTGGACAGTAGGAGACCTTCTGAACATCCTGGTGGTTGAGCAGGGTTCATATACTGCCCAAAGCATGATTGATGATAGCATCTCAGCAGATGGGGAAGCACCAGAGCACAAGCGTGCAATGAGGCCAATGCAGCCCCAGTTGTAAAGCCAAAGGAACCATGACACAGAAAGTCAGAGGAGGAACTGGGATGGGGGAACAAAAAAGGATCGTTTCTGACTGCATGAAGAAAGAGCCAGTTCACTCTGCACCTGTTCTTACCAAAGCAAGGAGTGGGAGGAGAAGACTGGAGTGGGAGTGGGGAGAGATAGGGAGTCCCTGCAGAATTCAGAGGAAGAGGAATCCTGTGCTGGAGGAGCTGAAGGGAGATAACAGCCAAGACTTTAAGTGATGCCTGAACAATTGATCCAAGAGCAGACATAGACATTTTCAGACTTACTGTATGCATCTGCAGGAGACACTCAGCATATGTATCTCACACCTCCAAGTGGAAAGCAGAGAAAATAGATGAGGATGTGGTTGGCTAATCAATTAGCCTGGCAAGGGGATTAGATGTGGGCCCAGAGGGATGTTTGTTCTCTCTGAGGGCTTACAGGACTGGAGTGTTGAGTTCTTATCAACAGGATACAACATCTTGTGTCTGCTTAAAAGTTCATGTATAATTGAGTATTAAAGGAAATGTCCAAATCCCTCTCCTGTATTATAAGATCTTAGCCTTGCTTTTTGGAAGGGATCAGCTTACAAAGGTATCATGCTTCTTAACATCTCAGGCACACCTTCTTTGCTGCTGATGCTTTTTGATACGAACAGGCTTGCTTTCCTGGGCCTTTGCACTCTCCACCAGTAGAAGTCTGAAGACAGGGGACAGAGCCTGGTCTGTTACTTATTTCTCTTGCCACCTGTAAGGTTGCCACTTAGAGTAGTGTTTTGTCTGGTATGAAAATGGACCCAGTAGATGTGGGACTGAAAGTCTGAGCTCATTTCAAATAGGCCACTACTAAACATTCACTGAGAATTGTATTTTTTACATCTTCAGAAGTTCTCATTAATATCACCACAGTGGATTACATGATGGAAATGCAAGTGATGGACACATGTCTAGCTTGCTGACTTTGTTCTCTTGATAGTGTTTCCTGGCAGATTTGATTTTTGTACTGCTTCTTAAGGGAAGTGCTGCTGGACTTCACTCGCTATTTTTAAGTGATTTGGGTTATAGGTGGATTGTTCGATATTATCCCTAAAGAGAGAGAGAGAGGCTGTCAAAACGAGTGTCAACATATCCTTGTTTTTTTCTAGTACCTAGATTTTGTTATTCCTTGAACTCAAAAGAGCAGCATGTGTCAGTATATTGCTCTTTACTCTTTGTTATGTATTAGATTCTGCTAATTTGCTGCATATTTCTGGTATGTGTGGAATATTTCTTGTTAGAAGAGTATCTGGAATTCTTTTGAACATTAAATTTTCTCATGCATTTCTTACATCTCCCCTGACTTTTTCCTATTGAATTGTCAGTGTAGCTTCATAATGACAAAGGTGCAATAAGCATTAGGAGTTCCTGGCCATGTTTTAATCAGCTTCTTTCTCCATCTGAGCTGTTGGAGTTGACCTTTTCGGTTATTGCGTGACAACTTTTTGTTTTAGAGAGAAGTAGCTACAATTCATATGCGATTATGATTATTCATGGATGAATTGGTGACATTTGTATATATGGACCACTGCACCACGGCAAGCTGAGAATCTTTCATGCTGAAGTACCACATTAGTTCCAGGAACTCCTGAAGAATTCCTTACCTTCCATCTCAGTTATATTCAAATCTTGGCTTGACTTTAAAATGTTGTCATGCTATACCTGCACACTGACAGCTGTGGTGAGAAGCACATCACTGGGATTTGTAGTATCTGCCAACTTCTTGACAGCCCTCTCTAATTTTGATTCTCTCCTAGGCAGTGTCCAGGGTACAGTCATAGGTAAGGTACATTTAGAGAAACGAGGTGTGTGCAGAGGTGCCTACATATCTAGTATTAGTCTTTCAGGTGCTCTCAATGGAGAAGAATGTGATCTTCATTATTTCGGCTTATATTTACTTAGGATAAATCTACATACCTGCTCACTAGAGGACTGAAGTATTTGGATTGCATTCCAGAATTTCAGTGTGATACTTTTGTTCCTTCAAAGGTTCATGTAGTTCCTGAAGAAATTCCCATTGTGTTTCATGTATTCCAAAGACAATGAGAAGTCCAGAAGACTCTTTTGCAGTAATGAAAAGTAGTTAACAGAGGGACAAAACAAATGTAACTTGGTCATTGTAGTTCAGCCACCCAACACAAGATTTAGTACAGAGGGAATTTGGGAAGTATGCAGAGCTAACATGCATGCCCATTTTTGCCACTCTTTGCATGGCCATTTCAAGTTTCAGAGAATTGTGAGCTGCTTGATGTGAATATGTGTGGATGCTCTTCAGTTTCTTTGCAGCATGCAGAGAATATTTGCATGTGAAAATCTGCTCTTACAGCTAAAAAACCTAAAGGTGAATTAATTAATTTCACTGGGAAAGCAGGGAAGAAGAAACCAAGTGTACTATCAACAGTGTTTGTTGTGTGCCAACTGATAAAAAAGCTCATCGCTCATCATATGCCATATGCCAACCGATTGGAAACTAAATATGTGCCATATGCCAAGCAGTTGGAAACTTTGCTCAGTTTTGATGTGGCTATTCTGAAGTAAATGTGCATGAAACAGCATATGGTTTTTGTCAGCCAAATGTGTGACAGTGCCATTTCCAGACTGTGCCATTCAACTGTGTTATTAAAACTAATACTTGTATTTTTTTCGTTGAAGTGTTCCTCATCAGGTGAAAAAAGAATTCTTCCAGAACCCAAAGAAAATTCAACCAAAAGCCACAATCACCCTTCTTTTCGTTTTTTTTTTTCAAATCTCTTCTTTCCTGGCTCTGTCTAGGCACTGAGTTGTCAATGCTCAGGTGAGATGCCCATTTTCTGCTGGTTCGTTCAAATCCTTGTGCGAGTCCAACACTGCAGCTGTGGAAGTATGTATAAAAATAGTGGGCTGGCTCCAGACAGCGAGTGAGGGGGCTTGCCAGGCCGTTCTCACGTGCAATGCTGTCGTCGCACAACATCCATCAGTCTGTTGCTCCTAACGTTCCTAAGCATGCCGTGGACTTGCGTTTTATTTTCTTTCCGTAAGGCACTTGTACAGCTCTCACATCGCTCTCGTTTAGAGGGGTGAACCTGAGATGGCTCCGTTATTAAGTGAATCTCTTTCTCCCATTGTTCTCTCCACCAGTGAGTGCCAGTGAACCCGAACCAGAGACAGAGACAGAACCAGAACCAGAGCAGGAGGCTGAGGCTGAGGCCAAGCAGGGAACGGAGACACCCAAGGAAATAGAGGCTACAGAGGTGGGACCAGAGAGTGAGGTGGAGCAAGGACCAGAGAGAGAGCCAGAAGAAAGTGCAATACTCAGTGAAAAAGAGAGGCAGAATGAGGAAGTGAATGAAAAAGACAACTGTTCTGCATCCAGTATATCCTCAGCAAGCAGCACTTTAGAGAGGGAAGAGAGAGAGGACAAGTTAACCAGTGACAATGAAACTGGTAAAGTGAAGTTTTTTCAATAATGAAGGGTTTCTGGTGGAAAAAAAAATGTTAAATACGCAGCTCTGATACTGTGTTAATTAGCTAACAAACCCCCCTTTGCACCTATCTAAGACTTTCTTCACCGTGGCCAAATCTTGTCTACTCTCTGCTTGGACATCCAGCTTCATTGGGGTTTCTATGTTTGAGGGAGAGTAGGGCCTTGATGAAATGACATTTCATTTGATTTGAGATCATTTTCTTTCCCTAAGATTAACGTATTAACTACTGAATCACCATGTTGCAGAGACTTGCATCTCTAACTCCTGGAGAATTTATTTGGGTTTTCTGTACATAAGTCAGTGAGACAAGAGGCTGTCCTGACTTGATTTGTCATGAAGTTCCAGATACCTTTTCTCATCCTTTTAGTGGAAAAGGGAGAGCAGTGAGGGCTGAGATATTTGTTCCCTTCAGTTCTTCTGTCTTGGTCAGGCTTCAGACAGCAGAGATACATAGGAGCTGCTGAAGATAGGTCTGGGCTGTGGCCGTCTTTAGCTCATGTGGAGGAGGCACATGAAATACACCTTGTCTGGAAAAGATAAGTTTTGTGGTGTTAAGGGATTCTAGTCAAATATGCCATCAGGTACCAGCCTGGAAAGGCCCAGCCTGGGAAACACCTTAAGTACCAAGTTTCTGCCCAGAGAGATAATGATAACCAGAGTTCGTCACGCAGCCCAGGCAGGAAGGGAGTAAAAAGCACATTTTGACTTTGTTGATTACTCTTTTCCCTTTTTCATAGGGAGGTCAAGGAATGTAATGTAATTAGGGTATTTGATTCCCACGTTTTCTTTGGTCTGAACCATGGAATGCATTGTCCCACATTTTCTAAATTCTAGATAAGAAAACGAGATGTGCTTCACAGTGTGAAATAGTCCTGCTCTGTCCTGAAAGAAGAGGGATAGCTCAGAATCCCCATGATTACCTCACAGACATGAACTGTCAGATTGAACATTTCAAGTTTAAATCTGTTGCTTTTTTTTTCTGGGAAGCATTACATGAATTATATTCTAAATTTAAGAGCTAATTTCTTTTCAGTCAGCAACAAGATTGAGTTACTTAGAATGCTATTGTACTGATAAAGAATGTAGATGGATATATGTGTAAGAAAGGCAGGGGAGGTATCACAGATGAAGGATGTTGTTACACTGTGGTATAGTCCAAGATAGTACAAATGAAAATACAGGAGAACAGTTGCAGGTTTTTTCTCCTTATCTTGTCGGTTATCGACCTGTTACCACTCCAATCTAAAGTCCCTATGTACCTTTGTTAAAAGCTAAGAACTGTACTGTCACTAAAATCAACATCTTAAAATTGTCCTACACTACCAGTAGACCAAAGATTTATTCTGTAGTGCTGTGTAGGAGGTCTCATATAGTGAATTATTTGCTGTCTAGTAGGTGAGGTGTTTTGGAAAGCAAACAAGAGCACTTTCTCCAGCAGTTCTGACATTCCCAACATGCATTTTGCTATTTATGAGATGGCCCGTTGGTTCTGCCCAGGTGCACTGAGGACAAAGGAATAAAGCCCTTGGTGCAGGCTTCTTCATTAGCCATCCTGCCAAATTTGGCTTCCAACAAGTCTTGTTTCTCAGTGGTATTTCAAAGTTTACCTGTGGAGAGGAGGGCAGAAGAGGCCACCAAGGTAGCAAGAGCCTTCACAGCAATGATCTTTGATCAGCTTGGATAATTGGAGGTGGACTTGGGGAACCCAAATTAGTGACTGTGTCTGCAGAAATTCTGATGAGCAGTTTTGCAAAAGGATTAAACACTGAAGGATTCCATCTGGTGAAACTGAGAGTGGGTAGATCATGTGGGGTTTGTGGGATGGATCTTGGGAGCCATCTTGAACATATTTGAAAGAAAGGCTTGGAATAGGGGTAAATCCTCTACGAGGGCACAGCTGGGTAAAATCTATGGTGTGGGGAAGGAGTTGTCTAGTGACATTGTCTAGTGAAACTGCCTCTGAGAGAAATCTAAGAGACAGCCTCAGGTGACAAGTATTGGTAAGAAAGCAATCCCATGGATCAAGTCTGAGGAAAAATGAACAGATAATGGAAGCAGTCAAGCTGCCTGCAGGAAAGTTGGTTGCATCCATTTCTGAAAAAAGTCTTTCTTCTGTCTGGGGTTAAACCTCTGGACTGATTTTAAAACATGGTTTAGAGCTTGATCTAAATAGAGGCAGGAGTTGCTGCTGTCCCTAGGCTTTGTGCTGCAAGGCCCTACATTTAATGCACTGTTGTTTTAAGGGAGGGGAAGCAAGGAGCTGTGGGGCTCTGAATGTACATCTCACCAAGAGGACACCTTCTCAGAGCACAGGACTAGGTGCTGTGGTAAGAAAGCAACTCCATTGACAAAGGAAGCTGTAAAAGATATTTAAAACTATAAAGTACTGAAAAAGGTGGGAGTGTAAGTGAAGAAACAAAGATAAAAAGGGAGTTTAAGAAAAAGGGCAACGGACAGGTATAAAAGAAAATCTTTAACCACAAGGATCCCCCAAAAAAGGCAGGCTAGCGATCAAAGTAAAATGATGAAGTAAAAGAAGCAGAGTTTATGAAAAATGTATTCATAAAATGTGTAAGGACTATGGGGAACAGAAGGAATTCCATACAGGAAGTATGTGAAGACATAGTACGTGTGAAGAATTATCATTGTTGCGTGTTTAATCACTTTATCTGATGCCCACTGGAAAAAGGAGCACCATAATTTTTAGACACATTATCCACATTGGTTAGCAGTATTAAATTCAGGGAAATGGAGTCACAGAGACGCTTACATCATATTTTTACAGTTTGACCACTATAATTTGTTATTTATGGTGCTGTCTCAAACATGGTATTTTGCATATTATTGGTGAGAAAAGCAGTAGCCAGAAAGATGAAGCTTCATTACAGTGACATGTTAAATGATTGTGATGTGGGAAGGCCAATAGTCTTTCAACACCGTCATATAACAGGGAGGGTGACAGTGATTGATGAGCAGCATGTTCAAAAACACTTTATAAAGGTTCTCATATTATAAACAACTTCTAAAATCTTGCTTATACTTACACTCACTGAGTTTCCCTGAGAGCTGTACCCTGGGTATGCAGCCTACTTTGGAATTCCAATAGTCTGTGTTGTGAAGATGGCCCAGGTACCCCACCAGGGGGTTCTGAGGAACAGCCGAGTCTGAAAACTGCTCTTCCCTAGCCAGCAGGGTGGGAGGAGGAGAAGTAAACAGCTGCATGTTGACCTTGACATCAAGCAGGGAAGATCTCTTTCATATGGAAATTTTCCTGAGGTTGTTCCAGTACATGGCCAGGTGAAGAGCATGATGATAACCTATTTTGTGTCATTGTCATGATATGTAAGCCCCATTCTGGAATACTAAAGGTTATGAGGATTTGTGCACTGTATAAAATGAGCTGAGGTAGTAAGTACAAAGTGAAACTTGACAGATTTCAGGAGAAACCTGAACATTCAAATCCTTAAAGTTACATAGTCCCTCCCAAGCTACATATTATTCTTTACTCCCCTTCCATTTTTGAGAATTACTCCCAACCCATCAAGATCAGGCCATGTATCAGCGCTGTATCTTATTTCAAAATTTTGACAGTAACTGCTTACCCAGTTTCAGACTAGTTGTACATGCATCCCCCGAATGGTTTTTTTGGTGGGTTGAGTGTTCTTGGTGCTCTGACTTCCTTCCCTTGACTCTTCCCATCTCTGTGTGTGTGATTGCAGGTCCATGGTCACAGACCATTCAGGATGCTGGTGTGAATGAGCAGTGCAGCAACATCCTCAACAACAAGAGGTTTATGCTGGACATGTTGTATGCGCATAACAAAAAGCCCAAAGATGAAGAGGAGAAGGAGCTGGAGGCGAAGGAGGAAAAGAAGGAGACGGAGGAAAGCGAGGAGTCACTCACTAGCCTAGCCAGCAGGATCTCCATTCTTCAGGCCACAAAGCAGGTCAAAGACGAAAGTGTCAAAAAGATGGAGATTGGAAATCTGGACAACCAAGGCAGTGTGAAAGCCTTTGCAGAAAAATTTAACAGTGGTGAGCTGGCAAAGGGGACAGCAGTGCCTGAAGATGAAATGAGTGAACAGGTCCCCGAGAAAACACCAGCACAGACAAAGAAGGAATCTGATTACATCTGGGATCAGCTCATGGCTAATCCTCGAGAACTTAAAATCAAAGACATGGATTTTACAGACTTGGGGGAGGAGGATGATGTAGATGTGTTGGACATGGATATGGGTCCTGGGGACTCCCTTGTTCCCCCTCCTCCACCTCCACCTTCTTTTCTGGGTTTGCCTCCTCCACCACCTCCCCCCTTGTTTGGATGTCCGCCTCCACCTCCACCCTCTGCTAATTTATTGGCTCCTCCTCCACTGTTCAGCACTCCTCAGGGTTTAGGGTCACCCCAGGTTTCTAGGGGTCAGCCAGCATTTATAAAGAAGAAGAAAACCATCCGTCTGTTTTGGAATGAGGTACGGCCATTTGAGTGGCAGTGTAAAAACAACAAACGCTGCAGAGAATTCCTGTGGTCGAAACTGGAACCCATTAAGGTGGACACTTCCAAACTGGAGCATCTCTTTGAGTCTAAATCCAAGGAACTGCCTGTCACAAAGGTACAGCTTGTATTCAGTTTGCTGTTTTTCTGCTATTGTATTGGTATTCATTCTGAATTAGATCTAGGTGATTTATGTTGTTTATATCAAACCAGTGGAAATTATTGGATGTGTTTCTAGCTTGGCCTATGACGGAAGATATTCCATGGCCTGACACTAGAGATGAGCCTAGGGTGGTGTACGTGCCAACTTACCCTCCTGTCTCAGGTCTACCAGTTGTGGGATATCACTCCAGGTGGCAGATACCAACAAATTTTACATTAGATTGTCCATAGCTGAGTGCCAAACTAGGTACTGGAATCTGAAATATTTTCTGTCGCATTCATAAAAAGGTCACAGCGTGGTGATTCATATCTGTGTATTTGACAGTTCTTCACTTGGTAATATTTTCCTAACCATTATGTGGAAAGGTTAGAATATCGGACCAGATCTGCTGCAAAGAGTCTACACATGTGCTTTGTTCTGAAGGATCAAATTATCAGCTGAACCAAGTTTACAGCTGAACTCTGCAGGGGTGTTGGGTTTTTGTTTTATACTGGTGAACAGGCCTATTTTAAATCTTTAATTTATGCAATGTGGCAATTGTAGGATAGAAGCTGGCACAGGAAATACCTCTGTAGCTAGGATTCCCTCTTCCTCAGTATTGTTATAAAATAAACTCCCAAAGGCTCGTGACATGGCTGTTTAACATTAGAATCAACAACAAAAGGAAGCTTTTTATAGTTACATTTAGTAGGAATTTGAAGTAGCATTAAAAAAGTTATTAGCCTGAACATTTGTTTTTCGTGGCTACATAAACTCTTTTTCTTCTAAGCAGCGTAATTGGTATCAGGGAAACAATGCTTTTTTCCAGTTAAAATGATAGTAAAAAATGTCCATCTCTCTTAAAATAAACAAACTGCTTGTAAGTTTTCTCTGTACGCCTATATGTCTTATAGTAACATAAAAAGCAGTCAGCACCTTGAATATTTTACTTCTCTTTAGCTAGAGAAAGCTGCTATATCTATTATGTGTTATAGATATTATTGTTTGCTCCTACTCTGGGGAGTCTGGATGTCTCACAGTAGAGGGTCTCTGTGTCTCTTCTCCAGTTTATTAACTCAAAAACTTCTAATAGTCATTCTTGATCTTCTTGACCAAGTGGAAACATTGCAATTTCTATAATCAAGCCCTCAAGTACCTAGCAAGCAACAGGTATATAAAGAGATGGCTCATGTAGATCCTGCCATCACTGCTTTTAGCTGAATTTTTTTGTGACACAGATGCATGTAAATCTGAAACGTATGGTGTAGCACCTTTAAAAACACATTCAGCTGATTGTTCATCTGGCCAATGCTGAGATTAATTTCTCTCTCTAATTCCTCTTCTGCTGAGGAAGGAATGCTGGTGACGTCATGGCGTGCTACTCCTCATCTCTCTCCCCGTAAATACAAATCTGCCACAGACGGTTCATAGATGGAAGGAATGAGAGCATTTTCTTAGATCCATAAAATATTTAATTCCTCGAATTGAATGTGGAATGATGACATATTTGCCATTTCCAAAATTTAGCTTTGTGCTAAGTGCCAGCATTTTAATGGAGCACTCTGGCTGATTCTTAATCTTTTATTCTCACATGAAATTTTGATAAAATGGTAAATTGTTGGAATTATGACTTGTTTACTTTTCCTACTTTTCCAGTCAATCCTCGTGCATGTTCCCAAACTACCCTTGGCCATTTTCCCTACCTCACACTTGCTTCTCAAACCTGCCCAATGCTTTGGCACAGCTTTTGGCTTATGGCTGGAAGATGAGTGAGCAGGTTTCTTTGACATTAGTGCAAGTCTGAGGAATGATTTAGGTGACTGCTTTCCCCTTGGCGACTAATAACTGCTCTCTGCATGAGACGTTGTACTTTTGGCTCTCTTTCCACTCTGTCCCATAACACAGACACAGAAGTCTCATTGTCTCATTGCAGAGAAGACAATGGGGACCAAGGAGTACCGTAGTAGAAATCTATGCAGGCTTTGGAAACTCCTGCCTGGTTTTCATGAACACCAGCAAATCTTCCAGAGGAGGAGATGGTCCTTAGATCAAGTCAGAGTGGGAATAATTAAGCAGACCACTGAATCCGTAAAAGACTTGAGGTTTGGTACAAAGATTGCACTCAAATTAGGATAGCTCTTGCTTTTTCCAGACTGCTTGGTTTATTTCCAGAGAGCACATTCCCCGTTGTGTCTAGTTTCTCCTGTCCAATGGCTGCAATCCAAAACAGGTTTATTCTATAATATCGTAAAGTCTGACTCACAGCTCAGTTGGTTCAGCTGAAAAAAGAGAGTGCAGAGCAACAAATCAAAAGTCAAACCTCCAGATTTCATAGCAAGAGATGGAAGTAGGTGCATGGAAAAGGAACAGTCCAGAAGGATGAGAGGAAAAGCAAAGTCAGGGTGTATAAGGGGGGGCTTGGCTCTTATCTTGTGCTTATGCTCTTTCAAACAGCTGTAACCAATTTTACTCCAGTTTCTAATCCTTCACTGTGATTTCCACAACACACAGCTATAAACAGCTACTTCCTGGCTCATGAGAAGTTTTTCATTAAACACAATAGACTATAATAAAATAAAGTGGATTTTAAATTGTAGGATATAATACAGGATTTTGGGGGATGGGACTGGGAGAGGAGATTCTTGATTTTAGGAAAACTTGTGCCACACTGAGCCACTTGCACGTTGATTTTAGTTAGTGAAGCACCTTTAGGTACAGATGGTTTATTTTTTAGAATAGAGCACCACTACATTATATTTGCCAATAGAAGGAGTGATCAGCCAGTCTAGTATTTCCTTCCTTCTCACTCCACCAAACAAAGCAGGTATTTTGGCAAAGTACTTCAAAGTGCTTACTTTTCTGTGAAGAGAAATGAAAACATGCAGACACTCCTGAATCACATGCTGTTGTTTCAGCCCTTTTGCCATCCACTTGGTTTTGCATGAATGTATTATTTTGCTGATTCATATATACCCTGCGGGATATAGTGATTCATCATGTGCCCACAGACATAAAAATTAGTAGGAGAGAAAAATGAAGGAATATGTTTTCATGTACATGTGTATATACATGTGTATATACATGTGTAGACACATTTTCCTTTTGAAACAATTTGTTGCAATTTCAATAAATGCCAAAACAAGTCATAAATGTGGACCAGAATTTCTGAAAAAGATTACATACATATATCCTGGAAAAAGTCAGTGGCAGCTTAGTGATTCCATTTTAAATCTCTGTATTAAATCCTTGCTAATTGAGATAGAAATTAAAAAAGAAAATTTAAAAGCCATCTCACTATTAAGGGAGATTTTTCTGTACTACTGATGCAGACTTCTGCAACTTTAAAGGCAGGAGATATTTCTGAGTTGATGCTCATATACAATTATTTATTTATATGACCACTTAAAAAGTTATTTAAATTTTTCTGTTTCCCATATTAATTAAAGCAAAGAGGCACGTTTAAGACTATGTTCTCATCAGACTACAGATCACTTTCTGTGGGATGGTAATATTTTTTAAATAATCCATCTGGACTACGCAGTCTTCAACAGAGGCAAGAGCATGTGCCCAGTTAGGTCTTGTAAAGATTTAAATTCACTGTAATTGTTAATACATTGCAGAAGTGTTTGTTTTCCACAGATTATACCACCTGGTATGTTTGCATTTTATAATTACTTTTATAATTACATTTAATAATACTGATACATTAAAATATAAAATCAAGTGCACTAGTTCACTGTTCCCTCAAGCATTTTAAGTCATTCTCTGTTAATGAATTTATAAAGCATAGATTAAAGTCACCAAATATTGTAATAGAAATTAGTAGTTGTAGCTTATTTTAAGTCAGACGCTTCCACATGTGCAATTTCATTGCAGACAAAAAGCAATTCTTTTCCTAGCAGTAAGGTAGTAAAGTTCATAGTAGTAAAATCTTTCTCTTTTCTTCATCCTTTTATTTATTTGGAAAGGATTTCTTTGGAACTCAGACGTTGTACCCAGAATGGATTTAAAATCTCTTCAGCCCCTGTTTTTGAAACGGGTTACTCACCCCAACATTTTATATCCCATATGCAGTTATAGCTCTGGAAAGTACCTCCATGCACACGTGCCCTGTGCAGCTCGTCTGTCTTTCATAACTCATTGTTAGGCAGCGTGTGCACTGTTGGGATCGCAATGATCCCAGCCATGAGAGTCCTGTGTCCCCCAAATGAGTATGGCTCTCTTGTCAGACTTGGGAGCCTAAAAACAGAGCTGCAGATTTGAGGCTTACTTACCCATACCACATGTGGGAAGCCTAAATTTAACTCCTTTCCCCTGGCCTTTTCCTTTCTGCATAAATTCTTTGGAGCTGTGTAATTCTGTGTTCCAAAGGACAAGGTAAAAAGTGGTGGTTGAAAAAAGGCTTAGTGCAATACAAACTCAAGAGGAAGCAGTCTCTGGTGAACCTTGTTTGGTTTTAATGTGGTCTTGGCCACTAACTGTGGTTCTGAAAATGTGATTAGTGGCTCGGGAAGTAAAAGTTACTGCTTTAAAGTAGAGAAACTGCATCTCACATCCTTCAGGTAGCTCCCCAAGAAAAAGAGGAGTCTCTTACTCAAAGAAGGGAAAGCTCAGGAAGGCTTTGGGGATACTTTTAAGGTGTTAAGAAGAGATCAGTTCTGACAAAACTAATATATAAACATTGAAAACAAATGTTATCTTTGCTCTCTTAAAGTTTATCCTGTTTACTGCAAAATTGTTGTTTCTTTCTAAGTTTAAAAAAACAACCCTCTTATTACTTTCTCAGATCATACACATATGGTATTCACCAACTCCTGTAAACAGCACTTGCCTTCAGTCCCATGTGCCCACAGAAGTTGCACCATACCACATTAGTTGTGCTGGTATGATGAAAGGACTGTGGTACCACACAGGTGCTGGGCAGGCTGCAGGAACCAGTGGGCAAACCTCTTCCTGTGCAAGCAAGGTTCTGAGCTATGCCAGAAAAAAAGTATCTTTGTAACGGTACAGCTGCATTCCCCATTATGGGCTGTCCACAGCTGGAGGTGCTTTGATGAAATCACATTTACTTCCAATTCAGAAACAGCACGTAGGCCTGGCAGTGAGGTACTTTTTGTCTTGGTGGCTGTGGTGCAGACCCAAAGAAAGTGAAGGACAAAGCTCCATAGTCTAAAAAACAATCCTGAACACAGATTGAGACTCGAGCAGTAAGTCTCCTCGTGGGCTTTCACCAAATCCAGAAGAGATGCAAGACTGATACATCAGTGTGCAGGACTTCTCCCTACACTCCATGTGCTTGATGGCATTCCTCAGCCCATCTCTGATAGGGCAAAGGAAGAAGAACCACAGAAAACATGTTTACAGTGTTCGCATACATGCAGAGGAAGGAAAAAACCGAGAGTATGAAGAACAGAGTCCTCTCACCTTTCAGCTACCCAGCACAACATCCATAGTTACCAAAGAGACACCTTCTAGCATGGGATGGTGAGAGAGAGAAAGAGAGGCATGCTGAGGTGTAAAAGCAAAGACCACATTCAAGACTACATTATGCCATATAAGTGGGTTTCGAGTCCCCTTGCATAGTTGGTTCACATTTTGCCACTCCCCAAGGATGGGGAGAAAGAGAGAAAGAGAAAGAGAAAGAGAAAGAGAAAGAGAAAGAGAAAGAGAAAGAGAAAGAGAAAGAGAAAGAGAAAGAGAAAGAGAAAGAGAAAGAGAGAAAGAGAAAGAGAAAGAGAAAGAGAAAGAGAAAGAGAAAGAGAAAGAGAAAGAAAGAGAAAGAGATTCCTTGCGTCTACTCTAGAACGGAATTTAAAGCATATGTTGCCAGTTCTTTGTGATTTTATTATTATTTGTACTGGAGGTAAGGTCCAAGGATATGGATAGTCTCAAAACTTTGAAAAAAGCAGGAGGGTTGAAATTTTTCTGCATCTATGAAGGACTTGACAGACATGTCATGAGCAGCAAGGTAGAATAACTTTCCCCTGGCATCCAGAGGTCAGAAAACCATGCCAGTGCCTCCAGAGAGGCACCTGCGGCTCCTTTGCCAGTGCCTGAGGTGGATTTATAACACAGGAGAATGCTGGCAGGCAGGTGGGAATTACTCTGTTTCCCAGCCAGCCACACAAGTGAGAGAGGGTCCAGATAAATGCATCCAACAGGGAATTGAGCCCTGGAGCCCCTTGGCTGCCCAGCTGCTGCCCCAGCAGTCCTTTGCTGGCTGGTCCTGCTGCACAGCAGAGCTCCGGGGTGGCAGAGACAGTTTCAGATGTTTTTCAGACTGGCTTCTGCCCCAAACTGCCCTTGTGAGGACTGAGTCAGACTAGCTCTGCTTTGCACGGCAGCGATCAGATCTCTGATTGAATCCTGGCAGCTCATGTTGATAGGATAAGGATGTGCTACAGGAATTCAGCTTGTTTTGATGCCTACAAATAAATTAGATTTACATTCAGTGTCAGCTTTCTTGAGTGGGGGAAGTCATTAGTGAAAGGAGTGACTTTTGTAGAACAGATCAGAGGAATAATGACCTTGTTCTCTTCTTTACCAAGAAAACTGCTGCGGATGGGAAGCGACAGGAGATCATTGTGCTGGACTCAAAGCGAAGCAACGCCATTAATATTGGCTTGACTGTGTTGCCCCCTCCCCGCACCATCAAGACTGCTATTTTGAACTTTGACGAATATGCCTTAAACAAGGAAGGAATAGAGGTAAGAAAGAACAGTCGATGTCTTCAAGTCTGCATTTTCAATACTTTTTTCCCCGTGTTGTATATGGTACAGGCCAGACTGGTCATGGAAGAGGGAGAAGGGGGTGTATTATGTCATGTCTGAGTGTCAAAATTTGTGAAATTGGTGCAGTGGGCTCAGAAGCATGAAGTATCGTGAGGCTGGGCATGCTCAGTGATCAGAGATTATCTGCTTTGTTTGAGTAGCAATGGTGTTAATTCCTGTCAGGTTTTTCAGAGTATTATCTGAAGCTTGACTGAAATATTGTGAGCAGCAAAAATAGGCAGTGAGTTACTAGGGCTGATGCAACTGGTACAGGGTTTAATAAATTTCATGCCCAGCTAGCTGTTGGAGTCATTCTAGATTGTATATCTAATGGAAAACAAATACAGCGACTAGTTCTGCCCAGAATAGCATTTCTGTGTTACTGTTGTTTAAAGAAAATCAGTTGGTATGAAGATTACAGATGATGTAATTTTTACCACTACACGTTTGACTTTGCAGATATACTTACCAAGATCCAAGATGAGCTCTGCTTATTATTTTTTTTATCAAAACATTTTTCTTCTATGAAGTGTAAAAGAAGCCTGCGGCTCACTGTTTTTTTCATTATGGTTGTATTCATTTCAATTTTTTTTTTTTTCAATTATATAATCTAGTAAGAGTAATTTGCACAACTACAAATCTCGACCAGTGGCTATAAGAGGTCATATATTAATTGACAGTCACCTTTTAGTGGTTTGGCACTGTGTTTCATGATTTCCCCCTTTCCACCTTCACCTTGCTGACTACAAAAGAAAATGAGAAAAGCTTCCTGGAATGAAAATGGAGTTGTCAACAGTTACATGCAAAAGAAATGCTTAAGGCCAAAGATCCTCCTTCCAGCTAGAAGGCAAGGCCTGGTTTATCTCTGCTGGAATATAGTTTCTTCCCAAAGCCATATTATTTATTTGCTATATGCATGCTTCACTCGTTTTATGAAGGTGACAGATCACTCTAAAGAAGTAATTTTTCATGACCCAGCCCATGTACCCACCACTGCAGTCTGCACTACTAAGCTTTAAAGTGTCTGAGAGAAGCACCCCTCCAGCCAAGCCCAACTCAGTGCTGTAGGCAGGGTTTCCGTACAAAGTCCAACATAAAATGGCTGACAAAGGACAAGTCTTCATTAACTTCCGTGTATCATCTCCTTTGAATTTTGTTCTTCTCTGGCTTCAGGTGCTCTGCACAGCTCGCCTTTTCCACTGCCAACATTTGTCTCTGGGCTGCCCATCTGCCAACCACCTGTTGTGGTGTCCACAGCTGTGCTTTGTAGCACCACACCCTCCTTTGGGTGGCCTTTCCATTAGCTGCCAGGAACCCATAATTTCATTTAAAATATATATGAAGGTGGATTTCAATTTGGATAATTCAAGAAGCCAGGATATTGTACACTGCTAATATACTTGCCCAGTGTTAAAGAAAAGGTCTCTGAAGTCTGTCCCCACATCTTGAAGCTAAGGATGTGAGTAATCCTAATGTGATCATTCAGGTATTTGAAATCAAGAGAAAGGATAAGTGCAGCAGAGCCCGGATACTTTGCACTTTGAGGAATGAAGTCTTGATTGGTTGGGAAGGATGATGTCCATGGAGAAAAGAGCTTTTTTTCCTCCATTATGTATATTTACTTACTTCTTACCAGGTAGAACCCTGCACTGAATTCAGATTCCCTTTCCCAATCCCAAATAATGATTTTTCTTAGAGCATGTTACAGAGTCAGACCTTCATAGTGATAGAGAGGGCTGGATTGAGCTATGCAGAATTGGCCAGGTAGCACACGTGTTGATACAAAAAGGCATTATTGTGAGTCCCACTGTTTTCAGCAGATCCCTGCCTCAGTTTTCCATACCGCCCCTTTGGTCTGCAGTGTAGACAAGCTGTGTTTCCTCTGTCTCTTTTCTCTGTTCGTTGGCTATAGCCCTGAAGTTAGCAGAGAGGGAAGAGAGGTTGTCATTTCAGTCTAGATTTTTAGAAAGTTTTCTGCTTCATATCTATCTAAATATAAGGAAATAATTGGTAGCCACTTTGAATGAATCAGTAATAGTGCAAGAATCAGCTTCATTTATTACAAAACCCACAGATAATAAAGCAATTTTCTATGTAATGTAATTGATAGGTTATCTATGGGTTGACTGAGGCAGGACCGGTATGGAAAAAAATTACGCGATTTGCCTAAGTAAAAAACTGGTATCACAGTGGATAACCTCAAAAGCCTTTCTGCACAGTAATTGTCTAGAAGAGATGTCACATCCAGTAGCAGAAGAGAGAGACGTGAAGAGAGCAGGAAAAGGGATATGTGCGGTGACAACATAACATGCACTGCTAAAATTTCAGAGAAGATATAATTTAGGATCGTCTTCAGCTTTTGTCAGATCCAATGCACAGCAGAGCACCAACTGTGTAAAAAGTCACCTGAGCCATCCTTTGCCTTGGCAGTGAGGTCTGTGCTGTGTCCTTTGCTGAGGAGCACCACCAGTGTCATGTGAGTGTGCGTGTGGCTTTAGTTCTGCACCTTGGTGGATTAAATGGTACCTCAAAACTGACCTTAGCAATTCCTTTAAGGACAGTAGACTGAAGCAGTGCTGGCAGTTGTGCTAGCAACAAGGCAGGGATGCAGTGGGCTGCAGGCTACAAGTTTGTAATAGCCCAATTCATCATCAAGCCCATAGATAGACCAGTAGGTCCAGTAGAGCCTCTGCTGCTGCCCTACATCCTGCTGAATGCTACTTTGCTTTTGACTCTGAACTCTTGTTAGTAATCCATACTTTATTTTTCAACTTTAAAGATATAACTAAGTGGGAAAAAATCCTCCAGTTATTTTAAAGCCTTCTATTCCCAAGTATGTTGCATATTTTTAGGTTTTAAAGCGGTTAGGTACCCCTGAGTTCTGAAAAAAGGCAGAAAGTGGGGCCATGACACTAGAAAGGCAGATGTAGTCCACTTAGTATGCAAAGTAGGCACTGTTTAAGACGTATTTGCAGAGGAATGCACATTGTGTGTTTGCAAGCATGAGCCAGTCCAGCTAAAAGAAAATTTTGCCACCTTACTTTTGCCAAAGTGTTTGTGTTTTCCTTTCTTTGAAAGCTTGGCATTCGTTGTGTTCAAACAGCTTGGAGCTCACTGCAGAATAAAGAACTGCCTCCTTAGCATGGATGACGTCTTGCTCTGAGTTAAGCAAAAGAGGCGAGCTTAAAATCCTGGCGCCTAATTTTTATTTATCAGAGGCAACTGCAAGAAAGGAGTCCAACAAACCAGTCCTTGGTGCTTGTCTGTAGCGAAGGAAATGAGTGGATCCCTCTATAAAGGGCTGCTCAGTAAGGAAACATGGATCAAAACCAAATTATACCAAAGATTGTGATTAATTTAGCAGAGAAAAATTTGGGTGGGGAATTAGCATGGGTTATTTTCTGCTTTACAATATAGCTTTGTGATGCTACACAATGTTGATTGCATTAGTAGGTATAGTTTTTAGTAAATCTTTGAAATGAAAAAATCTCTCCAGGTGTGCTACACCTTCCATACCCATAATAAGTAATTTGAAGTCTAGATGTCTGGAGTGACTAGGTAGCCCTGAGATGTAAAAAGGGGTAAGAAATGAGAGCTTGATGTTAAAAAGCCAGATGGTGACATGTATAAACAAAAATCAAAATTTGATTTTTGGAAAGAAGGTATTTACATTTTTATTCTGGTTGTTCACATGGTACATCAACATTTGCAGTTTCCAATTTGTTTAGCTAATGCTTTGTAAGAGTGTGATGGGATGTTTCAAATGATGCTAGCTCACATGACCTGAAAGAACACCTTTTTTCACAAGTCTAGACAGAAAGAGAAAGGCCTCAGTGGTGCCTTGCTGGCCAGACACCCACAGTCAGCATATCACAGCCCTAATCTGTCTCAGACTTTATTTAAAGAAAAAACGCCATACTTTCTCTCCTTGCAGCAAACCAAAACATGATCTGCACTTTCTGTGACCAGCAATGACATGTTCATGTATTTCTGTAGAGAGCTGGAGAATAGGAGTGGCCTGACTGAGGCAGTGGTGTCAGTTCCTGATTTACAGGGATGGCCATCAGCGTTTTAGATGTAGTTCCTTCCCAGAACTGGATCATTTTTGGAAGAGTTGTAACAAAATTAGTTCAGGAAGCCTCCCTTACTGTGAAGTTCTGACCTTCATAGGCTGTTATATTTTCTTAGAGTTTCTACAGGTAATGCAAACCAGCAATGGGTCTTGTTAACAGCTGCCTGGGAAGCTGAAATGTGAGAGATCCTTTTAGGGGTTGGATTGTCTTCTGAGGCCTGTCAAATACCTGGTGAAATACCGACTAACGTGTATTTGGTTATGCAGCTTACGTATTTGTGGTCCTCAAGCCACAGAAAGCTTTGGACACAACAGCAGCAAACAGATATTTGATTTTTTCAGTCTGTTGTTCACCTGGTAAGATCAGTTGAAACCAAACACAAAAGACAAGGCACCCCTGCAACCTCATCATCACTGAGAAGCCCCAGTATGTCATGAAAGAGAAAACTTAATGTCATGGTTTGACACTGGCCCAATGCCAGGCACCCATGAGAGTCACTCGCTCACCCTCCCCTACCACAGCTGGGCAAAAGGAGGGAAAGAGGAAAAAAAGGTTAATGGAGGCTTCATGGCTGAGATAAGGAGAGCAGGAGAAATATTTCAAGGGCAAAACAGGCTCAGCCTTGGTTGCTACGTGAAATTTATCACTAACAGAATCAGAGGAGGGTAATGAGAAGTAAAATAAGCCCTTAAAACACTTTCCCCCCGCCAGGCCCTCCCTCCTTCCCACCGACAACACAGGGAGGCAGGGCAGGGGGGTTTTGGTCAGTCCATCACCAGGATTTTCTTCCACTGCTCCAGGAGTCCTTCCCTGTGAGGCCGTGCGGTCCCTCCCACGGGAGACAGTTCTCCCTGAACGTCCCAGCGTGGGTCCGCTCTCAGGAGCAGCAGCCAAACCGCACCTGCTGCAGCGTGAGTCCCTCCCACGGGCACACAGCCCTCCCAAAACTGCTGCACCGTGGGTCTCTTCCCACAGGGTGCAGTCCTCCAAGGACAGGCTGCTCCAGCCTGGAAGCAGGGCCCTCTCTCTCCACCGGGTCTTCCACTGGGTCACAGCCTCCTCCAGGCATCCACCCTCTCTGGCGTGGGCACCTCCCCCAGGGGCTGCAGGTGGATCTCTGCATTCCCTGTGGACCTGTGGGCTGTGGGTGGATCTCTGCATTCCCCGTGGGCTGCAGGGGCACAGCTGCTTCACCATGGTCTGCACCACAGCCTGCAGAGGAACCTCGGCTCCAGCACCTGGAGCACCTCCTCCCCCTCCTTCTCCACTGACCCTGGTATTGCCGTGTTGTTTTCCCTCACGTGTTCTCACCTCCTCTTCTCTGACTAAAAGCAAAAACCTCCTGGCTTTGTTTTGATTTTCTTCTTAAATATGTAATCACAGAGGCGTTAACCAGCCTCTCTCACTGGCCCAGTTCTGGCCAGCAGCATGTCCATCTTCAGAGCCACCAGCCATTGGCTCTGCCGGACACAGTGGGAAGCTCCCAGCAGCTCTCACAGGAACCGTCTTTGTGGCCTTCCTGCTACCCACAACCAGGCCGTGCCAAACCAATACACTTAAGCACCTCATTTCCTCAGAGGCTCTAGGCTATTCATTGTCACTGGTTAGGTGCTTCCTTGCATCCCACACTGAGGCCCATGACCCTCAGCCATATGTTGCTTTTGTAAGTCTTTCCTCTTAGGAACTTTTGGAGATTATAACTCAGGATGGCAGACTCCAGGAAATAAGCAGTTTGATCCCTTTGCTGAAAGGACGAGCAGGTGGCTGGGTCAAGCAGTTCAGCAGCAGAATACTCAGGATCCATTACCTCATGCAAAAATTACTTACTTTCCACCATTATTTGTGCACTGGTTTTCCTCAAAAAATAAGACTCTGGCCTGAACAGTTGTGTGAGAATGCATGAAGGTGAAATACATGTGTCACACATACTAGAGAATATGAGCATAGGGTTTGTTAATAACCAGTTCTTCTTTAATTGACCTGAAGGCTGCTGACACCACCTCAGGTACAAGAAAAGACCGAGGGAGCTGGGCCTGTTCAGCCTGGAGAACAGCCAACTGGGAGTATCCATGTATTTAAGTATCTGAAGGGAGGGTGTCAAGAGGATGGATCCTGGCTCTTATCAGTGGTGCTGAGCAAGAGAACAAGAGGCAATGGGCAGAAACTGATGCACAAGAAGTTCCACCTGAATATGAGGTAGAACTTCTTTACTGTGTGGGTGACCGACCACTGGAACAGTTGCCCAGAAAGGCTGTGGAGTCTCCCTCACTGAAGGTATTTAAAAACCATCTGGGCACAATCCTGTACCATTTGCTCTGCGATTACCCTGCTGGAGCAGGGAGGTTGGACCAGAAGTCCCACTGTGGTCCCTTCCAACATAACCCACTCTGGGATTCTGTGTACTGGGGAGAGGAGTATGAACTAATGATTGGACTCTAAGGTACTTGTGATTTAATGGTCACATCAGGTGCCAGTAACCTTCTGCCCTGCTGTGATTTTATGCTACTTTTACTGTTAGTGTAGTTTCAAAAAAGAATAGTAATAAAAATTAAAATAATAATAAAGTGGTGGATGGTGTACTCATCAGTTTCCAGCACTGAACAAATGGCTCAAATGAGTCATACAGTGGAAATCAAGAAGAGGAGAATTTCTTGCTGAGGGGGGCACCAAGGATGGTGACCATCAGGATCAGAGTTATTTGCCCAAGGAGATGAGAAGTGCTGGTGTAGTTCATTGTTATTAGGGCACTTGCACCCTGGATGGTGTGAGACCTGCCAGCAGCTCTGGCCCCACCAAGGCATGGCTTTCAGCAGCAGGGCTGATCCTCAGCAGCTGGCAGCACAAGCACAGGCTCTTTTGCTTGGCATCTTCTGTTTCACATAGTATGGTAGGCAGCTCAGCAGCCTGGCAGAGCTTGGACTTGAATGCTTTTTGTCAGCTCCATCTATCTTGTGATGTTTATATAAAGCTCAAAGAGGAGGAGAGTCCCTTTGGAAACAAAGCTTACTGTTTCTTTGCTCTCTTTAAAATGCCCCAAAGCAGTGTAAAATCTCTGGAGTGAAGGCACTGCCCCACCACTAAATACTTGTGGGATCCCTGGGTAGGTGCCAAAAGTCCTGGTTATTTGTAGGAGGCAAGTGAGAATACTGCTGCAGTGTTAGCCTTCAAAAATGCACCAGAACCATTTTTACATCCATCACATGGCTGCTGCTAAAGTCTCCATGTATGGATGTTCAGTATGATCCGATTTGCAAGCTGCCCTGTCTCAGCTGAGGGCATTGGCTTTCTCTTGTTGTGGAAGAGAGGAGTAGGCACTAAGAAGCCTGACTCCTTCAAGGGACACTGTAAAACACCTTTCTTTATTAGTTTCAGGCTCAGTCTGGTATTTTTAGAGACTTTTTTAGATGAGTATTGGTTCAGCACTGAGAATGCCATGAAGCAGCTACTTATAAATCTAGTTTTATGTTAGGTATGACCCAAGTTACAGATTTCAGCATGGGTGGGTGGATGGATGGATGGATGGATGGATGGATGGATGGATGGATGGATGGATGGATAGCACATCTCAAAATCAATACACAAATGCTGTCAATTGGAACAGGTATACATCAGAATATTTTCCAAGCAGTCCTTTTCAGGCTAAGGAAAAGCACCAGAGTGCATTGAGGGAATTTCCTTTTTTTTTACTTCAGATATTAGTTTATTAAGGTAGAATCTTGCAGTGTCCATGCAAAGAGGCTTTTGTTGTTGTTGTTGTTGTTGTTTATAACAACAAAGAGCAAGAGAGAGAGACAACATTAACAGAAAGAAATGCTTCTTTATTTATGTTTATGGAAGTCAACAGAAGAAAATGGACAGCAATACAAATGCTGTGGCTGAAATTAAGTCCCAGTTCAACAAATTGAACATTATTTGCCTGCTTAACTCGTGTTCTTTGCCTGATTGACCAGGAAAAGTCCCTTGTTCTCCATCCACACTTATCTCCAGTGCTGTACAAACAGCCGGGGGAACTATCGGTACTGGAAGGGGGCAGTTGTGCTGCTTTGATGAATTGGCTATGTCCAGTGTTGGAACAAGGCTGTAGTTTGGATTGGCAGGTCTGGTAGCTCTTTGGCTGTATTTTTATTATTCTCTCCTCCCCTTCAAAACAGCCTCTGTCATTATAGACGGCTACAGCAAAAACATGTCATTCCTCAGATGAATAAACATAAATTGTGTTAAAAATCTGCTTTGCTTTAAGGAGGCATTGATCAGCAGGGTAGAGACCTCAGCTTATCTGATGCCTTTATATTGTTTCTTTTTTGTTTTCAAGTGCATTTATTGTGTTAAAAACTGATCAAGAAGCAATACCTTAGAGAGCAATACTTTGGGAAGGAAAGCTGCCACATTTAAACAAGCCTGTAAAACCCATGAATTAAAGGGAAAATTTAAATATTTTGAGCCACACTGATAGCAGAAACCTGAAAATATTGAGATCCTTTTTCAGATGAAAAGAAAAAAAGGCAATATGTTATGCAGTGCATAATTCAACTTTGAAGTCAATGTGTGTTCCTTGGGAAGTTGTCAGTTAGGGTGAAATCTTTAGGAATGACCTAGTATGCTGCAATAGTTTCCATGTTCCATAAGAAAAAACAGACTGAACAAAATGTAAGAAATTATGGGAACAGCAAAGGACAGGAATCCTCAAGNGTGTGTGTAAAAATAAAATCTTGTATACAAATGTGTTGGAAGATTTGTAGATATTGGGGCTAAAAGGAACCTTAAAATCTGGTCTGACTTGCTGTAAATCACAGGCCACAAAACTGTTCTCCTTCTACCCTTACTTCCATATGTAATTTGCAAAAAGATGTTAAATTCTGACTTAAACGTGAAAGTTTATGAGATCAGTCCTAACCAATCTCCTTTCATCTCCTTCAGTGTTTCATCCCATGATTAGCCATATCTACTGGATACAGATTTTTAAAAAATAAAAAGGCATTTTAATCCAGATACGTTTTTAAACAAACTGCAGGTGTGTGAGACATCAGTCCTCGTTTTGCTTCCTTGTGCAGTGGGTTAGTTCTTGGTTACTACCGTGCTGTCCTAATTTAACAGCCAGGGACTTGAGGACTTCTACTGTGGCTGCTGTGGGGTCACCCAGAAACCAGCCCTCACACTTCTCTCAGCCCCACCACTGATGCCTGCCTTTTGTCTCCCTATACAGAAAATCCTGACCATGATCCCAACCGAGGAGGAAAAGCAGAAGATCCAGGAGGCACAGCTGGCGAATCCCGATGTCCCCCTGGGCAGCGCTGAGCAGTTCCTTCTCACCCTCTCCTCCATCAGCGAACTCTCTGCCAGGCTCCAGCTCTGGGCTTTCAAGATGGACTATGAGATAGTGGAAAAGGTGAGGGAAAGGAGGGAGTTGGGTGGAGACTCTTCTGAGGCTTTGCTTAATTTTTCTGTGACCTTGATATTATTTGGACATTTAGAGGAAATGGTAAATGGTTCACTTTTGTTTCTGTGACCAACCAGGAAACAGCTAAAATGATCCTTCATAATCTCTTCCTTCTATAAAAGAAAATTAAGAGATTATGTCTTCCTTCCTTTAATTAGCCAGTAATGATATTGAAACAAAGAAGAGGGCTAAATCTTTGCCACATCTTCTCCAGATGTTGTTGTTCAGGAAATTCTTATTTCAGAGCAATGAGAATTTTTATTTGGTAAAGACTGAGTGAGGACTACCGTATTCACGGTATCTTCTTGTATCTTGAGAGTACTGATCTTACATCCATTTGAGCTAAGGAAAACACCATCCATTAAGGTTTTTTTGTTTATAGCTCCAATTCTAATTCTAAACAGCTCTAGTTAATTCTAAACAAAAATAAGACAGTTCAGCTTAGTCAGACAGTTGTTGCCACCTTCTCCACGGATGGCATTCATTCAAAGAACACTGTAATAATGTAATTGGGGTGTCTGTCAAGAATGATGAATCACAGGCAAAAGTTTTTTTAAAAGAGGGTAAAATTTTAGTGCACAGATGAAACAGATTGAAACTGTGTAGGGGATTTCAGGTACTTGCTGCCTTTCACAAGGTCTTTTAGGCATCTCTGCACAGGAGCTTCCTTCAGGCTGCACTTCTGGTGCATACCCCAGGCATTGCCCTTAAAGCAGCTCTCTCCTCTACATATTAGTTTTGTGTATTTATCTCTGCACACAGCTGTGTATTGAAAAATCAGTATAACTTTGTGTGTGATACGGATTCTAAAAAGTGGGACGTGCTTGTGAAAATGCCATATGTTTACCTAGCAATGGTTATTTAATGAGTTGTACAACAGTTGCAGATGATACTGTCAAGATTACTCAACCTCTACTTAATTTTCTTAGATGTTAGGAAATGCAGTCACACTAAGCACACTCAGGAATTTTTTTTAACTGGAATGTTTTAGTCTTGGCCATTTACATTTTTGACTTGTATAGCTACATACTTGTATCTGGCATAAATACTTTTTTGCCTGGTTTTTTTTTTTTTCCCATTCTGGTACAGTTATTTATTCTGCTTTGGAGTTACTGCAAGGCTAAATGTACCTTTCTCTTAAACTGAGTTAACTGTAGCTGTTATTCTCCACATATACCTAGAATTTCTAGTGTCATCTCAAAAAAAAAGCAACATTTGAAGCACTTAATCTCCACATATACCTAGAATTTCTAGTGGCATCTCAATCAAAAAGCAACATTTGAAGCACTGCTAAAAGCTAAAGAAATTCTGATAGTTTTCCTGATGCTTTGCCACAAAATTAGTTAATTTACTGCCAGCTGAAATCCATGTAGAATGGATGCTAGTACAAAATACCTCAAATACTTAAATTACTCAAAGAAGCAATAGCTGTAGTGAAGATAAAACCAACGTTTTTATCCCTGTTTGAAGACAGATAAGACTAAGCACAGTTCTTACCATAAAATGGTAGAGGAAGTAACATGTTATAACTGTGATAAAGTAAGAGGATGGATGACTGAATACTCACTCGTTGCTCTCTATAGAAAATAAAAAAAGGAAAAACGCTTTCCAAATTATTTGCTTGATAATGTGTATGCTGCTTTGAAATGTTAACTTAAAGGCCTACTGAAGGTCATTAGCGGAACAATAATTTTTGTCACCTTTCTTTTGGTATCCTAGTTTAAATGCACAGACAAAAGAGGTAAAAAAAATTACACTGTATTGCTACTCATTCCTCATATGGAACTACTTATGATGCAGATATTGTCAAATTTTATTATCTCAAAGGGTCTTAGAAAAAAGAATAGAAACTTTGATTGTCCTAAATAAAATCTTTTTTTTATTAAGATCACTGCAGACAAATATTCCCTTTTTGCTGACAACTTAAAAGATCACGAAATTAATATAAGCAAGTGTAGAAATGAGAAAAGTACAATTAGCTGAGTTCATTGGTACATGTGCATCAAACTCTTATCAGGCATTATGAGATGTCTTTCAGACAGAAATTCTCTACCAATCCTCAAATTTCATTCAAACCTAATTTTTAGCTGAAAAATAAAAATGTGGTATCCAATGATATGAGGTAGCTCTGCCTTATCTATCTGCCCTCTTTAGGTAGAAGGTGAGTTTTATAGGAAGCAAGAGTGGGTAAATTTGAAAACACCAGAAATTTGTCTGATTGTTCAGTATCTTGCACACTGTTTTTTATTGGTTTTTAATCCTACAATAAAATAAGAAATAAAGATTAATTATAAATGTGTACTATATGCAAGAAAGTCTAAGTTCAGATAACTGGTCTAAATAGCTAAATGAAGGGCTCAGTATGGCCTGCTTTGGAAGCCTCTTATGCCACCTTTTTATTCACCTGGAGAATGTTTTAAATTAGTCTTTTAGGAATGTTTTTTTGACAGGTTGAAAATTGATCCAAGTGCAGTAGTTCAGAAGCCCATGTTTACTATAGATGCAGAGCAGTTTGATTCATCCCATAATGCAACAAAACAAACTAAATCAACCCTGACTTTAAAGCAATTCAAAGAATACTGTGCAGCAGTTTCATGATTTTAGTTCACCTTGATGAAGTCTTGGATTATTTAGCACCTCTCCTCTGAGGTATCAACTGTTTAGCTCACTATCTCATCTCTTAATTTGTCTTGAATTTGCCATATTCTTTTCATAAGAAAAGAATTCTTTTCATATTCTCTTCAGAAGAGACAAATTGTTCTGTAGTGACTAGAAAAGTGTTTCATTCAGCTTTTATGGTAAAATATCACTACAGTTGTTGAAGGAACCACTGTATGTCTCCAAGAAAGTGAAGTTCTCAGTTACTTTGCCTCTTGGTCTAAAATAGCAGCTTAATTTTGGCTTCTTCGCTCATAAAGAGTATAACAATTTGGGAAACTGGGGGGAAAAGTCTCCCTGCCCATGACAGAGGGGTTGCAACTAGATGATCTTCAGGTCTTTTCCAACACAAACCGTTCTATGATTCTGTGAAAAGAACTCAGCTCATGGATGCTTAGAATGGCATTTGAAGATAGAAACAATGTGAACTGTTACTGTGCATACAGAATAAATAACCCTGGGCCTCACACAGAGACACAGAAATAAGCTCTGTCAACTCAATTACCCTCACTCTCTTCCTTTGAACTCTCTGGTGTAGTTCACTTCCTGAGGTAATGGAACAGAATTTACGATTTCAAGCCTTATCAGTGTGCATATCTGTACTCAGATAACATGTGTGGATGGAAGATGCATTAAATTAAAATATTAAAATGAGACTATTTGTAAAGCTTGATGTTTACAGCAGATTTTTTTTTCAGTTTTAAATTCTCACAAGCACAAAACCAAATCTAAAACGCAGAAGTGGCCATCATTTGAAGAAAGCTGTAGGGTCAAGTTACAAATGTCAAGTCAGCAGGGTTTCTAACTTTTTTCATTTTTTGTTCAAAGATTAGGAAAAAATAGTTTTAAGAAGCTTTTTTATCAGTTGGGGCTTGGGTGTGTTCATGCATTTAACTGAAATGCAGCAGCACTCTCCTGTTTGGAATCACAGGATAGTCCCCAGGACAAGTAAGGCAATTGCATACATAAAGAAACAACAGTAGGAAAGTATTCTATGTATTTTTTTGCTGTCCTTGCATGTGATTTATTAGCTGGAACGTGGAAGAAAGCCAGCACACATGGCCAGTTTACACTCTGCAAGACGCCAGTTCAGGAACTTTTTGCAGCAATTAATCTAAACCATAGAATTAGAAACTAACCTTCACTTTCTTGTTTCTGTTCTTATGGTAGGAAGTTGCAGAACCACTGCTAGACCTGAAGGAGGGAATGGACCAACTGGAGCACAATAAAACTTTGGGATTTATCCTTTCTACTCTACTAGCCATTGGGAACTTTCTGAACGGAACCAACGTAAGCCTGATGTCCCAGCATTTCCCCTGCAGCTTTTTCCTTAAAAAAAACTGAAGTCAAAACCATTATGAAAATTGCAACCCACTACTTATTTTGTACCAGAAAAGTAATTTTGGGAATAAAACGTGCTTTTTATTGTGTGTTAGGGTGCTCTTTGCCTCTTTCAGCATAATCTGAACGAAATGTGGAGCTAAGCACTGTTCTAGTGTAATTCTCTTAAGTGTCATGTTGATGCTTCCCATGCAAATTGTGAGAACTGTGTCGTGGGTCATTTCACTGCAGATGGATTGATTTTAGGCCTAGTCTTCAGCAAGTTAAAAATTAATAAAAGCAATAAGTTTCCTCTCCTGTAGGATTCTTTTTCTTTACCCTCTGCCCCTTATTGGTCATCATTTTTGTCTACTAATCTGCATGGGAAGGAGTTAGCATTTTTATTTTTAATTTCTTCTTTTTTTTTTCCTTTACAGGCCAAAGCTTTTGAGTTGAGCTACCTCGAGAAGGTTCCAGAAGTCAAGGACACAGTGCACAAACAGTCCCTCCTGCACCACGTCTGCACTATGGTGGTAGAAAAGTTCCCAGACAGCACTGATCTTTATTCAGAGATCGGGGCCATCACTAGGTCAGCCAAGGTATGTCCAGTAGGTAAATACATCTATATGTACATTTTTATAACACCTCTTTGAAGTGAAATATTTAAGATTTTATTCTATTCCTTGATTTTCTGATCCTCCCTATTGCGGCACTATTTATGAATGTGTGCTCATTGTGTGATTTGCACTGAATTTCCAAGATGCCAGTACTCCCTCTTCTGAACTTTATTTCTGTCTCTCAGGTGGTTCCCTCATCAGTGCACTCTTAAGCAGCCATTAGTAATGACAGCCATTTTAATGTATGTACATTATTAATGTGTATAACTATTAGGAACTATTTTCAGGTTAAAACTTTATTTGACCAGTATCTTCAAATATATTTATTCTGTGGTTTGGGGGAATTTCTTTTTTAAGGCAGATGCCTGATTGTATTTTAAATCCAATGGAAGGAATTAATTTTTTACTAATAAAATCGTTTCCATAATTAAAGTGTCCTTGAAATACTTGGTTTAACTCACAGAATCACAGAATGGTTAGGGTTGGACAGGACCTCAGCATGTCACTTAGTCCAACACCCTGCTAAAGCAGGTTCACCTAGAGCAGCTTGCAGAAGAACAAGTCCAGAGAGGTTTTGAGTATCTCCGGAGGAGGGGACTCCATGGCCTCTCTGGGCAGCCTGTTCCAGTGCTCTGTCATCCCCGAAGTAAAGTTTTCTACATTTTAGTACTCCTTTTCAGTCCTCCTCTTGAAAATAATGTTCATGGTTAGGAGTTAGGGAACATAAATAGAAATAAAGTAAACTTGTGGCAGCACCTCTTGTCAAAAAATGGTAATCCTCTGGTTAATGCATAGATCTGGTCAATGGCTCGATGTGGCATGGAGATTATTTATTACTGCTGCCAGTAGGCATGACAGAAACACTGTAAAATCAGTCTTGAATCTCTTGGAGTGTGAGATTTCATGAATAACCCTTAAAAACAGTACATTGCTTGATTAATGGAGTAACCATGGGAGATAGCAAATATAAAAATTCTGTTCAGGATTCATGTCTCATGTGGAACTGGTGATACAGCAGATAATTATAGTATCCATCTAGTCCAGTGTCTTGATTCAGACAGTGGCCAACATCAGCTGCTTGACAGAAGAGCACAGGAAGTTTCTAAGGGGATGAAAGATTTCTCCTAGAAAAATGTTATTTCATGAGCCATAATTCTCATTATGTGCATCAAATAGAGGAATGATTTCTTTTCCAAAGACCACCTTATTTGGATGTTGGAAGAGGAGCTGGAGGAGGTGGAGGCAAACAACCCTGTATAATACAATTTTTTTAAAAACTGCAGAAAAGAAATCTTATTTTGGCTCCTAGTGCAGTTCTTGCAACAATGAATTCATAATCTAATTTTTTCTGCTGTACAATTTGCCAATTTCAGGATTTACTGTCTGAATATACTGAACAGTCAAAGTATTTTTTCTCTCTGTTTAACAGAATAACTTAGGTTGGAAAGGATCTCTGAAGGTCATATGATCCATCACCCTTTTCAGTGCAAGACCAAATTAAACTAGGCTGCTCAGATCCTTGTCTAAGTCTTAAATGATCCTTCTACATCTTTTTTTATGAGACCATTTCCACATTTTTCCTCCATCTTACTTTTTTAGAATGTGTTAAATGATAGTAAGCACAGTATTCCAGCCTCTCCTTACCAATGTTACATCTTACTGTGTTTGTCCGTTCTGCTTCTGCTACCTTTTGTTAGATGTCCTGAGGTTTTCCTTGTGTTCTTTGAGTGCTGCTACCCTTTGGACACCCGTTGCCCCAGGGCAGTTCACAAGGACATCCAGGCAGTCTCCTGAGCTGATGGAGCATTCAGAGTTCAGCTGGATGCACAAACAAGTCGGATGCTGCAATGCACTGTGCACTTCATTGCAGTCTACAGCAGCGACCATGATCTGCTGAAGAAGATTTACTGCTTATCTCTCAAACCCCTAATAATCTTCAATCAGGACTAATCTGAATAATTTCCTGCCATCTGTAAATTTTACTCTCTGGATGTGCTTCCTTGTTTCTGGATAATTTTGAAATACAAAGTACAAATCATGAGGCACCTGCTGTTAACCCTGTTAACAAATGAGAATCAATGTGTATTCCTTCTTTTCTTTTGCCCTCTTAACCTCACCCTTCATAGATGGCCTCCCATGAGGCTCTTGAAAATATTTTGAAATTTATTTTCCTTACTTACTCTTATCTATTCACTATTTTAGAAACATTCAGAATATAGTGGTTATTTTGATGTATTAAGTTTCCTGTCACTCATCCTTTCAGCCAAGTTACCAGATACAGTAATAAAACCTCTGCATCAACTTTGCTGCTTTTCTAGGGATAGGTGAAACTTTTGCTATCCTCTGATTCTCTAAGTTACCAAGTACAGTTTCATATGTATTCATACCCATTTTAGCCAGCGGCTCAATTTCTTTATTTTAATTGATGTCAGAATGATTGTATTCTACTTGTTTACTGCTTTGTAAGATATCATCTCTCTCCAACATGTGTTTCTGCTAGTAAGGTTTCAAACCTTGCTATTAATTCACATCTATTAAAAATATAATACAGAAAAATGAAAGGAGGACCAGAGTAGGTTTTTCCCCAACATCCTCTGTGGTGAAGTTGGATGAAAAAAGTTATCTTATTTCCCTTCTCTAATTTTTGTGTTCCTCAGTTTCTTTCATCCTCAGTGATCCAGGACCTCCTACATATTTTCTTTTTTTTTGATACCATAAAGGAATTTGTGGCTTTTGTTTTATATCCTTAGATATTTTCTCTTTAGATTCCATCTCTTTTCTCCTAGTTTTCCTCTGGTACAGCCTATGTTTAGGCTCTGGTTTTATTGCCTTCAGTGAGTTTGGTTTCTCATGTTTGGAAGATTTTAACTTTCTCTTATGTTTTTGTTTTTGTTTTTAATTTGAGTGATTCTTACTTTCTTAGCATTTAGGTATATTGGTTTCTCATTTCCTGCTTCTTCTCTTTGTTAAGAAGTTATTTCCCTTTTTCCTTAGATTGGGATCAAGTTAATTACTAAAAAGAAAAATTTCCACAACAGAGAAGAGCCTTTGTTTTCCAAAATCCTCACCACCACGAATGGTATACTCTCAAGTGGATCTTCTATTTTTCAGTCACTGAAAGTGGAAGAAAGCTTAGTCTACTGCTGTCACTTTAAAAAAAAAAAATTAGGTCTAAGAGCGTGCAAAATTGAGCCCAGTCTTTCAGTGTGTGGTTTGCTGCTCCAGTGGCCCTGCCCAAAGCGGACAGAAATCTAAAAAGGCCAGACAAAATCACATTAAGAGAAATTATAGCCTTAACCTTCCCCGTGTCACCCAAGGTCTCCCTCCTCGGGATGTTCCTGCATGTGTTAAACCACTGATGGATTACTGTAACAAGCTCTATTCCCACTTGATTGTAGCTGCCACAAATCAAAGAGTTAGGACATGGAAGCCATCCAAGCTGCCCTCTTCAAGGGAATGTTCACAGACAAGGCGAAATCTTGGTTTAGGAAAGCTGACAGGAAAGGAGAGCTAATATTTCACTGTGGATTAGGCTGTATTTTGAGCTCCATTTTGCCTACAAACATCTTTCAGAAACCACAAAGGCTAAACAATTCCCATCCTGTAGATAAACAGAGATGCCCCTTCCCCTGAAATGTGCATCATATAAGAATTTCCTGAGCCTTAGTTCATGAAAAAACCCCAAAAACATAAAGAAAACAGGCTGCTCACCAAAAAGGAGTTAGAAAGACCAGAAATAAAATGGTATAGTTATTGCAAAAGTTCTGGCTTTTTACTGAAGGACTGAAGTCATAAATAGCACCAATAAAAACAGACACAAGTGAAAAGATTAAAGAAAAAATAGAATTCTAGATATATAAAAGCATTTATGAAATCATGCACAGCACTGATTATTTAGTAACCCATGATTAAAAATCACTTGCACTTTTTATTTTCTTACATGTTTTAAGTTGTTTTTTTCACTGAAGTTGTACCAGAACTGATGTATCTAATACTGAAGTGGACCCTCAGATTTCTGCAGTTAAATTCAGTTTTGTTCCTAGAAATTTCCTGAAGGAGGGGTTGCCTCAGCCCCAGTGTCTTCTCTGTTAGTGAATAAAAAAAGTGCCCTTATTAAAAATATTCATCTTCTCTCTCTAACCCATAAATATTTCCCCTGTGCATCTGAAAGCTGGCCAGCTCCATAGAGTAAACTATAATTGTCATTTTTTTCCCCTGATTTTAATTTACTTACAAGATGTTAAACTTCTCTCTGGTTTTTAACCCCTGCAGCAAGACGCTTGGGCACGGGACCCTTGCAGCTACTAGGCAGTGGAGAAGCAGGCAGCTTTTAAAAGTAAGAAATAGGAAGTGTTAGCAACGTGGGAGGGGGCAAGGATTGCTGCTAGGAAAGAACTTGGGATGATACTAAGGCATACGCAGGGGAGAAGGAAGTCTGCAGCTGCCTGCCCTCCGAGGAACTTGGCAGGGAGGCATGAGGAGAAAGGAGCTGGCTGGAACAGAAGTGCCATTTGACATGCTACAGCTTCTGCCTGATACATTGGAAAGCACAGAAAGGATAAAAAAAATAATTAAAAAACGTAGGGAAGATCATGCTGCCTCCTGTACTCTTTTAGTGGGGTTTCTCATGTCTCGCTTGACAGAAAGTATTTGTGTACAGTTATCATTCAAGTATGTTTTCCCTACATTATTTCAAACAAAAACAAACGCCAAAAGTCAAATCATTTTCCATGGAAAAAAAGAAGTCCAGGAATGCAAGTTTTCTTGCAGTCATTCCTTGTGATGCCAGCAGCTGCCCCAGATCCTGGTGTGGGCTTGCAGGAGCAGAGGTGAAAGCAGAGCAGGGAAAGGCAGGTCCTGTTGGCTGCAGGGCATACTGGGGCGAGGGGGAAGGAGCTTCCATGGCAAATGAGACTCAGAGGTTCTGTCTCAAAGAGAGCAGATGAAGTTTAGCACATGTGCCTGACAGCACTGTGGTGTCTCAATAACATTCCAGGTTAAATGACTGCAGGAATTGTTGCAGGTGACATAACACCATCTGAAGGGACCTACGTCACCACTGTGTGATGTTGCTCCCCTTCATCCCAGATTGTGGGAACTGCCATCTGCAGAAAGATCCCATTGTAGTTAGGATATTGTTTAATGAAGTAAAATGCAGTAGAGATGTGTATATAATTGGGCAGACTCATCTGGTCATACCTCAGTAAGCAGCTCTGCCACCTCTGTCCTTTAATTTTTCATTGGTGGGTTGATTCAAGTGTTCTCATTTCCAAAATCATTTTTTGCAGGATACCACCTCTTACCCTAGAATTAGAAATTACTGGGCAGAACCTTCTTTATATATTGCTCGCTTTTGAGAGCTGGCATCTATCTCCCTTAAAAATGCATGCCCACAGTGTGCAAGTCAGACTAACAGTGGTCTTGGGATAATTCTTGTGACACTTGGTGAAGGAAGCCAGTCTGGAAATATTAAAGGAGACAGTTTTGAACCTACGCCACAGAAGGTCGCTGCTCTCAGATGACAGTGTGTTTGCAAGGAGCAATTCTCAGAATTTCCTTTGGCACTGAACCAACTCAGGAAAAGAGGAAGATTTCATGTTCCCTGCCAAAACGCATCCCTGTAATAATGTGAGAATGAATGGTCTGACCCTAAATTATAAACAGCTCAGACTAGACTGTGGTCTGCTGCAGAAACTATCTTGAACTTTGAAAAGAGAAAACTTGTGTGTGGTTATGTACATCTTTCTATGAGGTACAATAAAATAGTTGTCATTTTATTTTGAATTTCAGGCAACATTTGTCATTGTGAAAGCATCAATCTTCTTTTTAATGCACCTTGTGACTAAGATAAAAATGCAAAGATCCGGGTCTTCCTTAGAAAATAACTGTATTTTATATGTTCACCACTAAAAGAAACAAGCTATAGAAATAAACAATAGAGTATCAAACAATAGAAATCTTATACAAGCATGCTGAGGCGTTGTAATAAGTTATTCAGTGGCCTTCAGAACAAAACTTTGGATACAGTGATTTTGGAAAGAAGTGCTTCATCAGTTTCCATTCATTTACTTGTTTTGGAGTTTTTTGCTTCAATCCAGTTGTGACATCTTTGACCCTCTTAAGGAGCTGAATGTTAACACGGGAGGCAGGAAACGTGAGTGTATTTAGCTGCAGCATCTTTGACTTTAGGATGGTTTTGTACTTGCAGTAGTGGGGGACCTGAGCTCAAAGACTAGAGGAGATTTAGCTGGAAGAGGAAATGTGTTTGTAAAGCATATCCCAGCTAAGGGAATGCTGAAGAAATATGACTTCATCTCACAGTGGCTGCAGTTGTTTGTGGGGCATGGCAGTGCATACCTGGAGTGGTATATGCTGCCCTGGAGAATATATACAGTGGAAGGCACTTCAGGTTTGAGCTACTGCATTTAATTCCCAATGTTACCTCAAAGCAGCAGTTCCTCTGTCTCCCAACAAATAATGAAGTGTGCAATTCCTCTGTTGCCATGAGGTATTTGTGGCCACACAGAAAAATAACATCCCAGCCCAAAGACCAGAATGATCCATGTCCTGCCTGAACGATTGGAGCATGGTCTAGTATTTCATGAATGAGAAAGTTTTAAACTTTTATACATGTGATATTGGATGGAGTTGAACTTGAAAAAAATAGGCCTTGTAAGGACCGATGTTCAGGGAGCCTGAACGAGCAGGGAAGTAAACACTGAGCCGTTTGATGGTGGTGGCAGTTTTTGAGTCAGGTGAAAACCAGTGAGAACAGAAGCTGTTCAAGCAGTAGGTGTGTCATAAGGTACTGAATTCTCAGCCCAGTGGAATGAGAAACTTGGTAGAATTCTTCTTACTTTTATTGTTTATGGCAAAGTCATCTGCTTCTATGGTAGCAAGCAGTAAATAGTGATATAAAATGATTAAAGTGAATGCTGTTGTTTCTGGCATGTGGTTGGAAGGTTTTATTCTTTGGGCTGAGTCATTTGTGCGAAATATGGTGGTGTGTTAAACTGAAAAATAGATTTTTAATTCTAAAGTTGTCCATTAGTGAGTTAGGGCAGTGATTTGGTAAGGCTGGCTCTGCAGGGCTTTTGTCACATAAATTAGTCTTTACATCCTGTTTGCATATACTGTCTCTGGCTACTCCACTCAGATGCAACAGTGTCTACAAAGGCACTTCTCAGAAAATTGAACAGTGGAGCTAGCAAGAGATTTTACAGATACTAATAGTTCTGAATATTTTTTAGCTAGTGTGATTGTGAATGGAGAGGAACCTGGCAAGAGAAAGGAGGAACATATCAAATATACCCCAAAACCATTTAGAAAGTTGCTTTTTCTAAATTGGTTTACAAATTAAAATTAACTTTTCATAGTGTTTGAAAGAAAGGACATTCTTATTTTGCATAACAGCCTAAGTCCACTCATTCCTTTTCCTGCAGACAAAAACATGTATTAATTTTAAAAATTTTAGCAGAAGGTAACAGTAAGAAGGACCAGCAAGCTGCATGTGTTTTGCACATATATATACTGAGGAGGAAGAAGAAGAATATATGTTTCCACCTTCCTCCAAATCCTTGGGCCAGATACAGCATCTGTATTCTACCGTCAAGCAAGAAAGCTGTAATGACTGTTTCAAATTACTGCTTCCTTTTATTCAGTGGAGCACAGTTATAAAATAATGCCACAGCAATTCTTGTCTGAGTACGTCCTATGCAGAGCTCTCCTGGAGCCACAACTCACCTGAATTCCTTCTTAGTCCCAGCATGACCATCCAGCTGCAGGCAAGAATTGGTGCATCTTTCCTTTCAAGAAAGAACAAAAAAGAGGAAGCATGTTTCTCTACTATTATACATCATTCATTTTTTTAGTAAAGTGCTGGAAATAAGCACATAAATCAGAAGGTGCAATCCATGCTCCCTTGACAATGCTGTGTGAACTGGCAAAGAGGTAGTATGATACTACATATGCCTTTTAATGTTTTCTTTATGCATAATATATTTAATAATTACCATCATTAATCCACACAAGTTTTTGTTCTCCCTATCATATGAACACATAGTTGGTGATCTCTTGTAGTTGGGATTTCTCATCACTCTTACTGTTGTGTTTGTATATAACACCCTAAGCAGAACCACAGACCTGGAGCAGACTGAAATGTAATGGATTCTGTGTCTACACACAAAACTGGCACTGGTGAAATAGCATTTCACAAAGTATCAGGTGGGGTACCTGATTGCCTCTGAGAAAAATTGGAACTTTAATATTTCACATGAGGATATTTTTATGTGAGTATACTCCTTTCTGTCCGCAAGCATACACTAGAGAGCTGGCAGACAGAGACTTCATGAAGGTTTGGCACATTCTTTCAGGCGCTGTACAGTTTGCCTGTGGGAATACACAGGTACATTATCCTGTATTGGAGTTCCTGCTTTACACCTTCCAGGAGTTTACAACTTCTGCTTGAGTATACCTGTGCTCCACAGAGGTTTATTCCAGGGGAGTTCAGGTGGCATTCACCTTACTGCAGTCTCCTTAGGACTTCCCTAGAGGACTGAATTTTTGTTTGTGCTGAAAAAACTCATTAGTGTCCCTTAGCCCAACCTGCCATCCCTTGTCCCTGCTGGAACTTCCCACTCTTGTGAATGTGCTGACTGTTGGCACATTTCAAGGGGCCACGAATTCACCACATTCCCCACAGATTTGTTGTTCTCTAAAGATGGTTCTTGAACCCTTACAGGTCTGAACCTCTGAGCTTTTTGATAGATTAAAACTCATTCTGTCATAAAATGTCATGAATTTAAATTTCTCAGCTGCAGAGCTGAGAGGCTTCCTCAACCAAGTTGGATAATTCTTACTAAGAAGACCTAAACCTTGAGTTTTCTTTTCCTTAACAGGAATGCTAGTATTTTTCCCCACGTATGTTTTAGATATACCATCTGTGGAGAGCAGCAATGTGTTTATCATCAACAGTGAAAATACTGACCTGGAAAGGACTTTTTTTTTTTTTTAAACATATGCATTGATATGGATATAAGGAAAGCAAATACCCCACAGCTGCTCCGCCTGCAGGGCTTTTCTGAATAGCAGAGTGGATCAAAGGATGTTTTTATTTCCTTGTGAAGAGGAAAAATTCATCACTTTATAAATCACAGCAAAAACAAATCAAACCAATACCAGGAGCTTTTTAATAATAATGCATTTCTTATGGCTATCCTCAGTATAGGTCTCAGCAGTGGGTGCTGCACACAGCTAAGAAGAATGAAATAAAACCTGCCCCTGACACTGGTTTTCATTTAGCATTAAGGAATTAACTGGAGTACAAGACTGTAACATCCCAAGCACTGATGTGTTTAGAATCTGAGAGCTAAGTCTGTATTTTATAGCTTGAGTTCAACTGAACTGTGAAGTGGTATTATAAAATAATTTTTTCCTTTCTTCAGAATTCCAGAACATGTTGGGTAGTTTTATTTTTCTCATCTGTTGTGGGCTGTGGCTAGGTCATTGATGCCCTTTGTTGAGTTGTTAGGAACACGTCCTGAGTGTCTTCTGTAGAGTATCGCAATTTGAACGCGCAATTTGAACATCTTTTTTGGTTGATGAATAAAGGAGAAGCTCTCACCTTCTGTGGAATGTGTTGGCTTCTATCCTGATGAATGTTACTGTAAGGTGCAATCATTTATTTTAACTGTGTTGAGAGACTTACAGAGTCGTTATATGATCTTGTTACAAGCCAGTAAATTCGTATTGTATATCAAGGGATGAAAGTTAGTGCTGAGATCACTAAATAACACATACTTTCAATAGAGCTTTAAAAAGTTCTGGCCCACGAATTTTGTGATTAGAACTAGATCACCTATTAACAAGTCAGTGCATGACTAGGGAATAGATCCAAGTGCTTCCTAAAATGGAGAATTGTTGGCGGGGTACAACAGTGAGCAGTAAACAGGATATAAAAAGCTTTGAGTAGTAGAGAAAAGGAGTAAGAAAAAGAAAGTTTTGTATTACCTCAGAAAGAACTGAGTCATGCAGTTGCTTGGTGCAGACATGAAGTTATTAGCAAGGGAAAAAACACATCACAGTATTTTATTGTCCCTTTTTTAGTTGTTAGGCCTCCGAGAATAAAATCAAATATATGTGTATGGATATTTCTTTGTTTTTGGTTTTCTTTACTAACACTACATGCCTAGACGTGGTGGGATAGAGAAAGCTATTTTTATTATTTTAGTAATAATTAATAATGTGAATTGATGTTGTGCTGCCTCTACCTTGACCCCTTCATACACACGGATTGCACTATTTGGATATCCAAGTATACAACTGCAGTGTTTTCACTTCAAGTGTTACCTTTTCTTTTCCTTTCTCTTTTTTCAGGTTGACTTTGAACAACTCCAGGAAAACTTGTGTCAGATGGAAAGACGGTGCAAAGCATCATGGGATCACCTTAAGGCTATAGCAAAGCATGAAATGAAGCCAAGTCTAAAGCAAAAAATGTCTGAGTTTCTTAAAGATTGTGCAGAAAGAATCATAATCCTGAAGATTGTTCATAGAAGAATAATTAACAGGTACAGAATTATACTGGTGACAGCAATACCTTGATAGTAAATGACTTGATAAAATTATAAGTTACGACATCATGAATATCTGTTTTATAAGTGTTTAATGCCTGTTCCTGCAAGGAATGAATGTTGCCGGGTTGTATGTGGTGCATACTTTGTTATAGTCTCCATTGAAGAAAAATCCCAAATCCAAAAATTTCTATATTTTTGACTAGAAAAAGCAATCATCCAGGCAATCATTTATTCCCAAAGTGCAATAACTGGGTCTTTTGCCTCTTAATCCCCAAAACCTAGCAGCTTTATATTTAAGTTGATAGATTTTCTGTTTACCGCTGGATTTTTTTTAAGGGGGCTTGGCTTGCTGTCTGATAAAAAAGAATGGACTGCAGCAAACAAAAATGAAGTTTTATTGACAGATTTGTCATATGCAGAAGCTGAAACCGGTCTTGTACAATGAGTTCTTTTTTGGGCAGCACCACTCCTATTTGCAAGATCTACGACTATGTGTTTTATGCTTATACAGCTGAAGGCAGAATTAAGATTCCTCTCCTTAGGATTTGCGGTTGGGTTTAATGAAATTGTGAGAGATTTTCCAGCTTCTGGATAATTTCCAAATTGCTGTGGTCAAAATTAAGAACTGGATTCCAAATGATCCCAAATCTGTGCGTGTACACTTGAGGAGTTCATTCAGCTCTTCTTTCGTTTTTCTAATGACTTAGGGTTTGTGCCATAAGTACGCGGAAATCCCAATTGCAGTGGAAGGGAAGTGAATTCCTTAGTTTTGTGTGGTGTTTATCAAGAAATAATCAACCTTCTCCTCTGATATCCTGCAACTGCTACTATAGTTCTTAAAAATGTTTTCAAATACTTGCATCTTTCTAGGATTGGGAAGACTTTTTGTCCTCAGGGATGTAGATGCAGTTAAAAGGAATTCCCATACATTTTTACACATTCAGCATGCTGCTGTAAATCATGCAGTATAGAAGCAATAGTCAAAATTGCAAATAGTGCAAAAGCTCTGAAAGCCACAGAAGCAGTAAAACTGTGAATTGAGAGTGTCCCAAACTAACGTACTTGGTAGATAATATAATTTTATGGTCAGTTTTGTGAACCAGAAATTCTTTCCTTCTTGTGTTTGCTAGCCTGTAAATCTGCATTCTTCTTGTCTAGACTTTGCCCAACATCCTAACAGCCTCTTTGAAGTTGCTTAATACAAATAAATAGAATTGAAACTTAATAAATATTTTTTCTATAACTGAAATGAAATTGGTCATTCACATGCCAAATTAGTCATATAAAGTGATGGAGTTCCATAAACATCTTATCTCCTGCATCAGCCTGGGAAAGCAGACTGGGATGAAGTTATCATAGGCTAGACTTTCATGGTTTTAATTATAAAACATACCAATGTTATGCAAAGCATCCATGAAAATTCTGTAGCACAAAGGGAAATGATGGGAGCTAGTAAAGTAATAAACGGATTCAGTGAAATATAGGGTTGTTGTTTTTTTTCCCAGAGACCATCAATAAAGATTTTTTCCCTTCACATTTATGAACTCATTGTTTTCCAGGTTTCACTCATTTTTGTTATTTATGGGCCATCCTCCCTACGCAATACGTGAAGTCAACATCAATAAGTTCTGCAAAATTATTAGTGAATTTGCTCTGGAATACCGCACGACCAGGGAACGAGTTTTGCAGCAAAAACAGAAACGAGCTAACCACAGGGAAAGAAACAAGACCAGAGGGAAAATGATAACAGATGTAAGTGGCAAATTGTATCTCCCATAGCGTGGATTTTTAAAACTTTCTTTCTTTGAATGTGATATATGAAGTGTTGTTCCTCTATTTTTATTCTTAATGATCCTTCTACTGTAAGTAACAAACCCTCCTCTATTAGAAGACACAACTTGCTAGTCCTTGATTGTGTATATTTTCTGCTTCATACCAATGTATAGGATGAGAACAAACTGAAATTAATCATCCAAAAAGAGCTTCTATGTGTGTCACACAGTGTCCAGAATATCTAGAAGACATCAGGAGCCATGTGTACCTGATCAGCCAAGAATATGAAAAAGAAAAAAACCCTAGAAATTAGACTCCTAATTGAGAACATAATTTAGATGATGAATCATTGTAGCCATTTGAGTGATTGCAACCAAATTTTAATGGATTTTTTCCTCCCATCTTTGAATATTCTAGTACAGTCTTGAGCCTTGATATCTTACCTATTTTTGTCTGTATCTATATATACACACATATACATATATTACATGTGCATGCACAGCAATTTTCTTCTTAATTTTAAAGCATGGACCAGCCTATTTTATGGCAGCAGACTGCTTTGGGATTCTGAAAGGATGGGAAAATTTATGTCCACGGTAGATGTTACTCTGCAAACTCTTTGACTGTAAGATTGCATACTCATAGAATAAATTAAAATAAGATTAGTTTTCTCAGCATAGTAAGTTTTAAAATCCCCTTGTTTTTTTTCTTTTTTTTTTTAAGTTGCTGTAGTTTGACTCAATCCAAATAAAGTTTTAAGAAGTGCCAGTACTTAATAAAAGTTTCCAGCTGTCTCAAAATTCAAATCTGGAGTCTCGATTAGATGCAAGTGTTTCATTGCATATGAAGCTACCCCTGCCTTTGGCATAAAAAGCCCTAAGCTGATTACAGTTTTATGGCTCAGACAACATGGATAAATATAAATATAAATATATATCAAAATTACATATATATATATGTATGTATTGAGACTGACATGAATTGAGATTGTACTTAAGTCATTGACTCACGATCATTTGTAGATCTTTCCTGGCAATATCCTCTTTACATTTGGAAACCTGCCCCCATCTAGAGAAAATGTTAAACCTGTGTTATTATCAAAGGATTTTTTCTTTTGGTCTAATCTCAGGTTAAGGAAGAGACTCTGATTTTACACAAAGGGTATAATACAGTCATACAAATTTTCAAAACAACCACTGGAGAAGTGAAATCACTTTCTGCAATTGCTTCCTGGTTTTCCTGATGTATTCTAAAGGAGCCAAAAGACAGCGTTAACCAAAGAGTTTTGTAAATTAAAATTTTCATTCCCTCACATAGCTTCAATACTTTTTACTAGTTTAAGCAAGACTGAGATGTTTTCCTACTGTGTTCCTACCATATAATGTAGTGTTTCTGTATTATCTGTCCAGAATAACTGCTGTGGCGGGACAGAAAGCTTCTCTATATCCTGTTCCTGCAGAAAATACAAGATGGAAAGGAGTCCTGGTCACTGGCAGCTGGGTTCAGGAATCAGAGAAATGGGACCCTTTCAAACCAGAAAAAGGCTTAGGCTTGACAGTGAGTCAGCAAGGAGCAGAGCCAGGGACAATGGCTGTTTCCTGAAAATGGAGGAAAGGAGGCATCAAGGCCTTTCCCAGAACAAAAGTATTATTGGAAGAAGATCTCTTGTTAAGCTCAAGATGGTGTTGAGATTTGGCAAGAATTAAATGCCATCTGACAACTAGTGTTTCCCCCAAAAATATCTTGCAGGTCTTAAGAAAGAGAGCATATTTTGCCTATCACTAATTTATAATTATAGAACAGTCCTATTAGCTTGAAACCAAAAAGCCTGCAGGAGTAAAAACCAGCAGTCTTTAAAATTGCCCTTACAGGAATGTTTTTTAAGGGAGTTATTAATGTGGCCACATAGTTATTTCAGAACTTGCTAAATCTCTTTGACCATAGCCCAGTAATACGGCCTCATTTACCTTTATTTGAACTGCAGTATATGGTAAAACAGAATTGAAGTTGCATCAGACTATTTGTCACGGCTTCCTCTGACAACTTCAAAGTTATATCTACCTCAAAACAAGTTTCCAAGTCAGCAGGATGGAAGATATTTATGTGTGAAGAATGATGAAAACGTGGAATTTTATTGTAGTTTTGTTTTGGCTGTGGTTAGTGTCTGGTCTTGATTTTCTTAGTGTTTTATATTTGAAGGCTTGGAAAGGGGAGCTAGATCAGTAATGCATTGACAGTGATTCACTAGTTACAAAATACTGATAGAAGAAAGTTGGGATCTTGACATTGGAAAGAAATTCTATGTAGAAAGTGATTATAATATGCAGTAGTCATATGGAATTTTACTTTCTGGTTTTGGTGACCTAAAAGCATTGTGCAGTTATTTGAAATTTACCTCCCTGTCTTTTTGAAAGTTTCTCCAGGTCTCATTTTTATCTCCTCGCAGTATACTGCTTTTAGGCAGATGAAGAGGGATTTTAGCACAAGTGGGAAAGGAATAAGCCAGAACCAACCCAGTTCTTAAAGAGAAGGCCTGTATCTCTTAAACCTTGTGCCCCCCTGCAGACTTGGAAGGCAGAGAGGTGCTGGCTGGTTGCATGGAGAGTCTGCTGGCTCTGTGCACGGAGAACTTGCATCAGCTTCAACAACTACTCACATATAGTAGGGCTGAGGAGCACAATGGGGAATATTTCCAGTCTTTCTTTCAGCCTTTTACCACAGATATCTTTGTGTTTATATGTTCTTTAATAGCTGAAGTGGACTGGGCACTGTCAGTTTAAATCTTGGAGAATGTTGTCTGGAGGAGAGGGGTAAGGAAAAAAAACAGAAGAGTGCGTTGCCACAGTTTCACAGGGAAAATTGCCTGGTCTCTGTAACCTTATATCTGGCTTTAGCCAATGATAGCACTCATTTCAGGCACTCTAAAAATAACAAGCAAGCAAAATAGGGAAGAAATGCAATTATAGATACAAGTCTGAGCTTTTAAATTACTTTTAATAATAGTAGGTAATATAAGCATCTGTCTCCCAGATTTATGAAGCTCTGCTTTTCATGATACTTAAAAGTTTCAATTCCAAAATTGCTATGTAATAGACATAATATTTTGAAACAGCAAATCCACTGCACAGAAATGCTAGCCTAAAGGAAAAATGTGAGGGCAGAAGGAAGGAGGGAGATCTCAAACTGTCCTGCAATATCCAATATTGAATGACAGAAGAATCAAGTGGCCTTTTTTCCTTAAAATTAACATCTTGTGTCTGAAAGTGGTATTCAGTATAGCAAAATTCTTTCACTGCTTTTTGGTAATATTACATGTTTAAAAACTCCTAATTTATTGCTATTTCTCAGTGTTTTTATAATGATGAAATAAAGAAGAAAATACAAGGCAGAATGTACACACTGGGGTGAGAGCAGATTGCCTTGTGAAACATAAAGTTGATTTATTTATTTTGCTGCTTTTACTCCTGTTGTCGGTATTTGCTGGAGGCAAATAGCTCTTCAGACATGGAAATGTGAAGGGGGTGGTGAACGATTCCTCCTGTGCACTGGAGTAGCTTTGGCTGTAGGACAGTGGTTCTAGGAGTGAGTGCTCTCCATGTGGAGCAGGAGGGAGAGAAATGGTAATGCCCAGGTACTGGAGATGAGCAAAGTCAAGCAGAGAAGTGTACATTGCCCTTAAAATGAGCCCACAGCAAATCACTTCTAAATGGGCAGGAAGGCCAGCAGCTGGGACTTTACCCTGTAAAAATCTAGCTTGATATCAAGTAATAATACAATACACTTTTGTTTGGAGCACATTCTTTGTAATGTGTGTTCTCTGATATTTTACCTTGCCCTGACTGCCTTTTTGTATTGTTTAGCTTAATTTGTACCCCTGCTGCCCTTTACTTACTAGTTGGATGTACAGAATGATGTATTAATTAGACAGATAGATAGATAGATAGATAGATAGACAGACAGACAGATGGATGGAATTAGACTGCAAGAATGTTCGTACTTCCTATTCTTCTTTCTGTTTCTTACTCATGACAAAAAGTGAACAGAGGTCTTCTTCAGAAAAATTGCTTTATAGAGTGACTTTCTGCCCCCCCCAGGGGACGGTAAAAAGACAGACGTAATATCAATGCAAAGGGAACATACCTGCCACGGTCCCTCTGCAAAACACACTGCCTGTGTTTCTGTCAGTACCACTATGTCCAAATTAAAATAAGCATCTCACTCTCTGAATAAAACATACCCTTAAAAAGTAATGTTAATGTGCTGCTCAGCAGTCACAGCTAATCTTCTTATGGAGATTGTGCTGAAACTAAACTGAGGGCCAAAGTAAATCAGGCTTTCATTTTTAATGATGAATGTTTCTGGAACAGAATGTATCAATCCCAGACAGAAATCAGAGCTGAGATGGAGATAAGGTCAAAAATATGTATTAGTAACACTAGGGAGTGGAATACTATTGGTGGAATGCCTCTTCTGAAAAAACAAAACAAAACCCACAAATTAAAAAAAATGCATAAAATTTCTGGACTATGTTTGCACTTTATAAACAATCAAACTGAAAATTATGGAAACAAGGAGCCCATATACTTGAGAAGCCATGTTTTACTTTGGGTAACTTCCATGTGGGGCATTTTCTAACCCAATGAAGAATTCCCCAGGCATTTGGGAACACAGATCTAAATAGTTTGCTAATTCCCTGTAAATCCCCAAATTGAAGAATACTCCATATCCCACAATATTTTTGTATGTCTGCGCATTTAATGTAGTGCAACTGTCAAGATAGTTTTACATGCCTGCTGTCACAGAGGGTGAAAGCCCTGAATGACAATGGATAATTGCATCTCTCTGATTTGCAGGATCAGGTATCAGGCAGCTACTGAAGAACTTTAAGCATTTCTTGAAAGACTACCCAGCATTTTATTTTAGTGTTCTGTTGAATTGGAAGTTGAAAAGCCCCAGCTTAAAAAAGGAATTAAAACAAACACTTAAGTGTAGAGAAAAGGAGTTGCCAAGAAGTTGACCTCTGCACTGAGAGAAACAACAGCCAGGACCTCCCTGTGCTGTACAGAGCTGGAAAAAGGAGAGGGACTCCTTCCTAGTGTTGTTGGTTTCCATGGGGTAAAAAGTGGGCAAACAACTGCATGACTCAAGGGAGAGAAATAGGATGGGTTAGCGGTAGTTTCAGTTCCTCATTTCTGTAAGAAAAATCAGGAAATTTCCACATACCCTACTGACAGTGACAGTCTGCTCTACATACAATGAGCTAAAAAAAAAAAAAAGAAAGAGCAAGCTAATTGTCTAAGGAATGAATTCCTTATATGTCTTCTATTATTATGTCCTCCTATTGCATAAACAGTACCATGGTTACCTCTTACTCTGTCATGGTTTGATGGTGCTGTCTTTCCTAAATCTTGCTGTTTGTCCTTCTCCACCTTGTCCTTTGTTTCCAGTGGCAGACGGATGAAGAAGAGGATGTTGAGGTATGGTTCTCTGAAAAAGCATGTCATCCCATGTCTCCTGTGTGCTGTGACATCTAATTTCTAACTCAGATAGTATGGACTGCTCAACTCCATCTGCTCAACTGGAACTATGAACCATGACATTTTTCTCATACCTTTTTGTCTCAATCATAAGGACGCATTTTTACAGTCAGCTTTAACCATATGCATACCCGTCCTCTTGAATAAGGATATCCTTATCTGAGGCCTTAATAATTTTAAGTTTCCTCATTTCTTTTCCTTTCTGTCTGTAATATACTGCAAAGTATCCCCATTACCCAAAACATCAGTGATCGAAATGTCATGGAGATCATAAGCTACCTTGGGCTATGGATTACCAAGATAATTTAATACTCATTAAGCTGTGTAACCCCACGTGGTATTATTTTATAAAGTGTTCAAAAGCATCAGGATATAGGGATGTTAAGCAAATCATAATTGTTTGCACTGCTGTATAAATTGAGAATGAGACACTTCAGTCATCATAGGGGTGAGCCATGGGGTAGTTCATGTATCTATCATAAAGTGAATATCTGAAGGTGATGTTTTAGCTATATTCATAATAAAATAGTTTATTGACTTGAGGAGTATCTTTTTTGAGATGCATTTTTTGTTCAGCATTAGAGCTTTCTTCAATTTGCTGAACATAAACAATGTGGCTTAATGATCACTGTTTCATAGTGGTGGTCATTTGCTCAACAGGCTGGGGTTTGGGCAGCAGTTTATGGCAACGTCTGAAAATTAAGGAAATGAAATGAAACATGGCTCTAGAGCTTCGCCCCCAGTGATGGTTTTTGTTGTATAGCTTGGGGCACAGAAGAAAATTACATTAATTTGCCTGTTTATGCCAACATATAACTAACCTGTGTGAATAGGAACTAACAGTTATGTGAAGGCTTTATCCTTTGGGATTTTTTTGAGATTGTATTGATTAGCTGAACAACCCACTTTGTATAAGAGAGTAGTCTTAATGCAAAAATGGCATGCATTTTCATAGGAGTTTTTCTCTAATATTTTTCTGTCTCTTAATTTCACATGTGAAACTCTAGTACTTGCATACTTTTCACATCAAAATGTTGCAAGCTAATATTTTAACAAGAAAACAAACTTTTCACTGTCAAAACTAGGTCTCATACTGGTATATTTAGCTCAGTGCCTTGTAGGGATCATTGTTTTGCTACTTGGTTAACTTACTATCTTACCCCAAAAAGTCACTATGTTAAAATAGAATCATCTTATCATTGGTTTCCAGATTAAACATTTTGCATTTGCAGTCTTGACATGGGGACTTTTGATCAAAGCTCTGAAAGTAGGGCCCAGTCTTTCCTTTCAATTTACCATTCTCTGACAGAAGGGCTTTGCAGGTTTGCATCCCTTTAACTGACTGGCTTGATATCAGCAAGTGAATTATTAATGTTGTTTATTATGCAAAGGAAGATGAGAATGCAGCACTTGTCCTTTCATCTGTGCTGAATTAGTCAGAGTAAGAAAGATTAAAAGGAAAAACAAAACATATTTTGGTGTCTGATGCTGGGCTGATATGACTGAGTACCGAGGTTTATTATTATCTGTTGATGCCTGTTTGCTGTCAACAGGGTCGGCATTTCCTGCAGCCAGGGCTGTATTTTCAATGTGCTTTGACCTTTCTGTAGATAAGAGCATAGTGGCAAATACCAGCATCCAAACCCTTTGCAGGCAGAGTCTGGGAAGGCAGGGCAGCCCAGCATGCAAGCCTTTCTCCTTAGAAAGTACCCATTTCTGCTGCTCCCACTCATTCCTAGATGGTTGTTTTGGTAACTGGTGGGGCTGCTGCATCCCCACACTGTGCCTGCCCAGCTAGTGTAGCTGCTGTTGTTCATGTAGTCGTGGTGACAGGGAAGCAGAGGGCAGATTCCTCAATCTCTTGTAAGGTTTTATTTGTTCTTCTGACTTTTGACTGCAATTTTTGTGTTTTGGCCATGAAATAATTTGGCTGGGTGTTTTGGGACCAGGGATTTTTTAAGTGTTAGTGATAATGTGTTGTTACTTGTAGATAATTGTGTTTTAGAGCAGTTTGAGAGTTTTCTATGCAGCAAGGCAGAGAGGCAAGAGGGAAAGGTGTCTCTTCCTAGACCACTGTCCCTATTTTGCCTTGCTACTGAAAATTGATTGTACAGAAAAAAAGCAATTTCTTTTTTCTGTTGGGTCTCATGCTGTTCCTCTCAGCATTTTGCCTGACCTCAGATGAGTCCCAGTCTGGATTGAAGGTTTCAAAGCAAGTCCTTGCTTTGTACCTTTTACTCTCAGACATAAGGTCAAAATTACAAAGCTCGAGCTAATGCGTCTGTTTTTCCTCTGACTGTGTCTGCTCCCTGCTGTCACCCTGTTTCAGGTTTATTTCTGGTCAGGGTAAATGCTCTGGGAAAGGAGCAACTGTTGTTGGGCTCTTTAGGGAATAGCTACACTCCAACCAAGCCTGGGAGGACACTTTTTTCCTTGCAATTCGCAGTCGAGACTCTGGCCTATTGTCCATGCTGTTCTCAGTTGGAACAACAAATCCTTTTCCTCCCGCAGTCCGGCAAGTTCTCCAGCAGCTCCCCACCCTGCCAGAGCCAGCCCCAGGGCCTGCAGTATGCCGAGGATGCTGCCGAGCACGAGAACATGAAGGCTGTGCTGAAGACCTCCTCCGTGGGTGGGGAAAGCACCATGGCGCTCGGCGTGCGCACTCGGAGCCGGGCCAGCCGAGGTAAGCGCCAAGGTTCCCTCTTGGTCACATTTCTTGTGCTGGGGTAGCCATGCAGGGGCCCAAACATGGGTCATGTCCCCCTTGGGTAGCACTCACAGCCGAAAAGGTGGAAGGGGAAGCAGAACATCCCAGTGGTGTTTTTATGGTAGAAGTGATTTGGGGCATGGGGATGAAGAAGAATTTACCTGAAGTTTGAACATATAGATCACAGCCAGTGTAGGGGCATCAGGAGTCCAAACCTGCAGAAATTCTCAATTCTCCCTGCATGATGATGGTGACTGCCCACTAACACCCCGATTCTTGTTCTCATCATGAAAGCAAAATGGGCCATCTGGAGAATTCAGGATGTGGTTTTCTCTTTATTTTCAATAGAACCGAGTAGAAAGTAGCAATTCAAATTCAAGTGAAAAGACCTTGCAGCATTTATGAATGACTGGGGAGAGGAAAATGGGTAGGAAAAAGATGATGTGTCTTTTAACCACCTCCCTGCTAAACTACAAAGCTAATGGGTACTTGCTTTTGTCTTCCCCTCACCACTACCATACATGCAATACATGGAAGATGGTTTTGGAGTAAAGGTGATGCACCAAAATTCAAGTCTTCATTTTCCTACTCTGGTATATTTTTCTCCTTCATAACTGGATATCTTACACTTTCTTGATACTTTTTGTTACAACTGATAGCACATCCACAGCATCCACCTCTGTGTGTGTGTGTAGTTTATTAAGGCTTGAAACCATGATCCTGTCTAATTCAGAGGTTTCACAGCCCCAATATAAGAAGCCAGTCAGCTAACTAAAGTATGAAAATTAAATAATTCAAGCTGCACTGCAACAAGCTGAACAGCTGAAGTAATCCACTGAATGCTAACGTGGAGAGTGTCCTGATTGTGAGGCTTGTGTTCCCCAGAAGAACAGCAGAGGCAGAAGATGGGTGAGCCAGATGAGTTTGTCAGGAGCATTGTTGTAATACAACTGCTACTGACAAGAGCTAGAAGACAAGGCAGCAGAGTAAAGGCCTAATCAGCTGTTGTTTATGGACTTCGGGCATGTCATATGGAGTGGCCTTGTTGGTGATTTCTTAGCTGCTTGCAATTGTACCACACCCCCTATTTTGCAAAGCTCGCTATCAGTGTTCACACTGCACACTACCCTTCAAATTACTTAAAAACAAAACGCACACAGAACAGTAGTGAGTAGTGGAGGAACCCAAAGATGTGTTACACAATGCTCTGTGGAGTAAGGAGTGCCAGGGCCTTGGATTTGGAAACATGGTTCACTTGTTCGTTTGTGGTTTTAACCAAAATTGCTTTCAGCTTTTCAGCTTGCCAGCAACTCTTCCACTCATAACAGAGCACAGTCATGCCAGGACACATACATCTCTGTAATAAGAAGGTGAATTCTTCATTGTGAAGGGGACGAGACATGTCAAACCGGACCTTGTACCCTTTTCTTGTCTCTTTTGCACTAGGTTATGCTCAGAAATTGTTTTCTTTCTTTCTTTCTTTCTTTCTTTCTTTCTTTCCTTCCTTCCTTCCTTCCTTCCTTCTTCCTTCCTTCCTTCCTTCCTTCCTTCCTTCCTTTCTTCTTTTTCTTTCTTTCTTTCTTTTTCTTTCTTTTTTCTTTCTTCCTTTCTTCCTTTCTTCCTTCCTTTCTTCCTTCCTTCCTTTCTTCCTTTCTTTCTTCCTTTTTCTTTCTTTCTTTCTTTCTTTCTGTCTTTCTTTCTTTCTTTCTTTCTGTACAAAGGATCTATGTTTCTGATTTCCGTCAATCTCTAAGATGTGCCATGTCTTCTAGTGTCTTTGTAATAGGAGCAGAGAGAAACATGGTCACACAAGACTATCCATCCTTGGCTTATAAGGCAGCCTCTAGCAGGCATTTGCCAGTTGTGTGGTCAAGAGGAAGACACCGAGGCTGAAAGGAATAGAAAGTGTGTGTGTATGTATAATAATGGCTTTTGAGCTCTTGGCTCTCTGCTGGTGCAGCAAAGAGTCTAGGGTATTATTTCTAAATATTCTCCATTAGGCAGAGTCTTCTCCTTTGGTTGAATTGAAGTCAGGATGACTGAGCTGCCTGCTGTAATTTCCCAAAAAACTCAATTGCAAAACCAAAGTGACACAAGAGGCTTACTGTCTTTTTTTCCCCAAATTCACTTGCTGGATTTTTCCAGGCCGTATCGGTTCGTGGAACGCTGGCAACGACGATTCACCAAACGCAACGGATGACGCCGCGGATGAGATCATGGATCGCATTGTCAAGTCCGCCACCCAAGTGCCAAGCCAGCGAGCGGTGCCTAGAGAGAGGAAGCGGTCACGAGCAAATAGGAAGTCATGTGAGTATAAGGCTATTAAACTGCTCAAAATAAGAAAACTTGCAAATATTTGTGTATATTGGTGTAGGATCCGGGCCTTTGGTAGGCAGACATGCATTGGGAGTGGCTTGAGTGTGTGATGGTGATTTTCTTATGTTCCTCTTGCTATTGTTTAAACAATGTTGTATGCAGTGGGTGACTCTGCCTTCTACAGAACTTGAAATGTCCTTAGCAGAAAGAGAAGAATAGTTTATGGTGCTTTATGACAGTACTTACGCATAACTAGAGAAGTCGTATCGGGACCTCAGATGGAGACTGCTTAAAATGCTGTAACCTACTGTGAACTGGCATAAAGATTAATAGTTGTGTTTGTAGCTGAATTTATTCATAAAGCAAAAAGTAGTTTGAGATATTTTGCCTTTTAAAATCTTTCTCTCTCGTGCTGTGTGCTATCTTTCCGCAGCCCTGAAAACAAAATGTCTACTGCTGCTTGGCTGCAAAGTGGTTATAGAGGAGTTTAACTTCCACTGGGAAGAAAAGGTAGCACATTTATAAGGTGGTCTTTCAATGGTGTAGTGTGGCCTTGGGGCTGAGCTGCGGCACCCAAGTTTGAGGAGTTTGGTTTTGTGCTTTAGTAAATCCAATGTTTAAGAGGTGATGAACTTTCTGGGTTTGCTTTTCTTTTCCTCATGTGCAGAAACTTGTGCAAATACTATGAGAAGGATAACTATCCAGAGAACGTTAAGATTTTAGTGTTTAACGTCATTAACCATATGTGGCTTTTTGACTACCTTTCCGTCCATTTTTTTAGCATTTCTGGGAAGTTAGGACAAAGAGGAGACAACAACAGTGAGTGAAAAATGACACAGATTTTTTTTTTTTTCTGGAGTTGTTCTAACATGATGGGTGGTCAAAAACATTTGGTATTTGCTATAAACTAGCATGTGCTGAAAGCATATTCACTTTTCCCAACATGCTAAGAAATGAACTTCTGCATGTGGCAAGAACAGAGGCAAAGTGGACACTCTGGTTAGATGAGCCAGTCTCTAAACAAAGAAAATGAGCTGACACTGGATTGTCTGTCTTACTTTCTGTCGTACTCTATGCCTTACCTCTTTGTGGCATCACCTGCTGCTACCCACTTCCCCACACAGTTCTGGTGTTCTGCACATGCTGACTGCTGCAGTTGGCTTGTGCATATCAAATAAATCTCCTGTATGTTTGCCTATTTCCATGGTTTATCCCTATTTCCATGGTTTATCCCATGCTAAAATATTTCCTTTGTTAGCAACACTGTCTTCATACACACATATACCAAAACCTCTTATTCCTAATTTTTGTCAGATACCTTTTTTCCCAAGGAAGCACTTGGCTGCAGAAACAACAAAACAGGATAATGATAATAAAAATACTATATATTTTTCAATGGAACTCTCTTTTATACTCAGTAAAACCATTAACAGGGATTAAACATTCAGTAAATGTTTAGGCTGGGACTGATTTCCATTGTAATTAATCATGATAGAATCCAGCTCTTGTGCTTGTTTGTTCTTCAAGATCTGGATGAGACTCTTAAGTGGGTTAAAAGACAGTTTCAAAACAAACATAAAGTTCAGTAGTTTAGTGTCCCTTTTAGCTGACATGTGCAGAAGCATGGAAGGAGAATATCCTAACTGAACTGTTTCACTCTGATAGGTAGTCAATATGCCTGGATGATGAATTAATGAAGTAGTTTATCTTTCAAATACACTCAGCTGGACTGATAATATGACATCTTCAGGAAATGAAGAGAGATCAGCCCTTGCTAATGCATGATGTGAGTTAAATGAGCAGAAGATATTCCAGTTAGAAACACATAGACATAAACATATAAGAAAGTAGATTTTTTAGGCATATCTCAATGATTTAGATTAGCAGACACTATGATATTTATTACCTGTAGAGCAAAGAGACCCTATTATCTGATAGGTTTGATTCACCACCTTCAATCTTCAGATTCCCATACACATCTTTTGGCTTTTGCCATGAGCTTGGTATTCAATCTATTCATGGACATCAAAGAGAAATTCACTTGAAAGGATTTTTTTTTCCCTGTGCATCATGTTGCATACATCTCCTTGCTTTCAGTGCACAACTGGAAATCTTGTCAGGCTCACTTAGCATTCAGCTAAGATTTTAGTGAGCATGAACTGAGATACATGTTTTTAGCAAAATCAGAAACCCAAAAGATTTATATGCAGTTGCACTATAAACATTTGCTGTGGTTGCAGCAGAAGGTTCTCATGGGCAAGAGATTTTTCTCCCACAAAAAAAAGACAGTGAAATGTGAAGTAAAAAAAAAAAAACAAAAAAACCCCCAAAAAAACTGAAACACTCAAGTCATTTATAGCTAGGGGAAAGCAGAAATAGGTTTATGGAAAAGGTTATATTAAATTCAGGAAGTAGCTGCAATGGGAAAATGAGAAATCTTGACATGTTCATTTGAAGCAGTTTACCTTCTGTGGTTGTTGAGCAGCGTAACCGTACCTGGTATGCAGAGAGCTTGGTTAGGGCATAATGATGTAGAAGAGTTTGAAAGTTCAGGTTAATTGTCAGAACTATAAAATGGGAGGAGGAATAAGGCAGGGAGTCATCCAGCAAAAGACAGATGGAAATGTCTGGTTGAAGATAGGAAGGGTCACTGATAAATCAAGATATGACTAGTATGTTCAGTGGGAGCTGAAGCGAATTACACAAATCTAAGGTACCTGGTAAGTGCATAACAACTGAGTTCCTGTGGTTATCTGAAGAGAGAAATTCTGTGCTAGACTTTTACACAGTGGGAGATTTTCAGGATAAAATTTGTCATTTAGAAGTACAGTAATCAACTGGAAGTCACTGCCTTACGACAGGTGTTTAGTGACTGGCCTACCAGATATCCTAGAGTGGCATTATAGCTGAGAAAATAACACTGCAGTTGTATTTGTTCATCAGAAAGCCACAGGATTGAATGAGCTACAGAAACTGAAATGCTCTCTCACCCCCTCGAGGTAATCGTTCAGAGACAGCTTCAAAGCAAGTTCCCATGGGAAGCTTTTGCTGGTTTTTTTTCTTCTCTTATGTTTATATTCTGTGTGTAAGAAACAGACCCCAGCCACTAGAGATGTCAGTTCAGCATGTTTTAAAAACATAAAAATTAAGCATTAAATTAAGTTGAAAATATACTGTTTCTGTTCTTGAAGTCTGAGGGCAGCTTTCTGTGAGAAGGTTTTCTATAACATTATAGGGAGCTGTTCAACTTAGCAATGAAATAAAGATAATATAATTAGGATTGTCTAGTTCTCCTATAAGTTTAGGAAAGCCTTCACAAATGGTGCCGTAACAAACAATGACTGCAAGGGAAAGTTGGGATAAGGAAGTTTTAAGCATCACTCTACTTGATATTCCAAATTTCAGGAAGACTAGCAGTATTATCCATAAGATACAATTTTTACTTAAGTATATTTCATTAGAGAGCCCCCCTGCAAACTCCATAATAGCGAATAGGAAGATACTACTGTTTTCTTTCTTGTCCTGGCTGTCTATTTAAATATAGGTCCCTTAACAGAAAATCAGTCTTCTCAGGATTAGACTCTTGCTGAGATGTCATCTCTGTGTTGGTCTCATTGAACTGGATGGATCTGTCTCAGGAGAATGATACAATTCCTATGAGTCAGCATCAGGAAAAATCATACTCCAGAATTATTAAACATGAATAAGCATATGGAAGATATTTGCACTAATTCTGGCATATACGCAGGGCAACACTTGTGAATTCTGAGCTAAACAGGGTTATATATTTCTAAGGAAATAGCTCTTTAAAGATTGCTTGACTATTCAGCAGTTTTTGCATCTAGATCTTTGCCTGACCCTGAATTATGAGCTATTATGTAGGGCCTGGGTGTGACTGGTATTCGATGATGAGTAGCACAGTGATGGTTTTATCAGATGCTGCTGGAGACACTGCATGGGGATGGCACAGAGTGAGAGGCTTGTTTTCCCACACAGTGTTTTATCTCAGAGTGCCTCTCTGTGTGTGCACACTCCTATTACTCTTAGATTTTATTAAAATTGAAAATCTGCTTTAGATTTGAGTTGGAGAAGAGGGTTTGGAACACATAATAATTGAATCACAATTTAATCTAATATTCGAGTGAGATAACTTGATCAAACTGATTTGTGATGTTTAAAAAAGAGAGAGAGATGATAATGCCTTGTTCTTTTATCAGGCTTTAAAATCATGTGCTAGCCTAATAATACACCCTGTGACAGACCCTTGAGGTATGGAAACATCTCATAAGGATTTATTGATTTATTTGTATAATGGCTTGCAGGGAGTAAAAAATTCTTACAATCATGATGCAGAAATGGGTCTGAGGCGCCACCCAAGTAGGTGGAGATAGGAATTGAGTCAAGTTTATCTCAATCTGAGACAAATAAACTTTGGGCTGGTGGATTAAATTTAACTACAGAACATCCTAGGTCAGGTATTTCATACTGTAAAAGTGAAATAGGAATCAGCCTGCTGTCATCAGGTGCTAAAATGTGGGAAAGAGCTCTGCCAAAGGACCGGGCATGGAGACCAGCTTTAGACAAGTTTTAGTACCACATGCACTGCTGCTTTAGAATAAGTGTGTTTGTAATCAAACAAAATACTACATGGGACACTATTTGAATCCAAAGTTGCTTGGTTTTTGTTGAGCATTCATAGGGTGCGTTATTTAACTTTTTCTTCATATTTTCTTTGTTATTTTCATTATTTTTCAGTTTCATGTCTCTCCACTTACTTTTTCTGGCTTTGAAAATGTACAGAAGTGCCAAAATACCAGGAGGGAGCCTGTTCTTCTGGTATTTATAGCCTGACTAAAAGCAGGAGTTAATGGAAATTATACTTTTTAAAAAATGAAAACCTTGCAAGAAGAAAGACTGTATAAAATGCTTTAAAGGCAAACAACTTCGCTTAGAATTTGAAATTAATTATTTAGGATTTGAGTAGCTGGATCCTATCAGGAGCTAGAGTATGGGGCAGAATAATCTAGTTAGTGATGCATATTTAGGAACAATTCTTTGCATTTAGGAAAAGTATATGTATGCCTGATGGTATTCAGTATCAAAGTTTGTTTGTTCCTACACAAAGTACTGAGCCCTCAAAAGGTCAGCACCCAGTTAATAAAAATGTAATTATTGAATGAAAACAGAATGTGAGATAAAGCACTTAGAGCTCTGGCAGCTGGAAGGTTATCTCCATTAGATGCCAAGATAGCTTGTGTCTTGGATGCCTTTTAAGTAATACATTCTTCCATCCTTAGGATGGCAAGATCTTTGCAAAAATAGGAGAACTAAACTCCGTGATCTACAATAAATAAAAACAAAACCAATAAATTTAAATTATTAATAATAGTTAATGAATTAATAATACGTACAGTTGACCATAGTAAGCTGTAGAAATTGATGTATCTGATCAGGGTGAGGTCTCTGTAGTCCCAGATATCATCTGTGCCAGAGGCCAACATCAAAAGTTGTGGGGGAACAAACAGGAGAGGTAGAATCCTAGAAACACAGAAGCATTCAAGTTGGAAAAGACCTCCAAGTTCATCAAGTCCAGCCTTTGACTAAGTAACACCATACCTGCCATTATGTTGCATAATCATCAGCCATTAGCTGCATAACCCATAGGACTTAACATGAGTTTTGATAGTTATAAATTTATTTAAATCTTGAGGCTGAATAGCTGCTTCCATATTTTCTGTTTTTTCCATTGTAATTGATAACATATATAATTATGATTGTTGATATTAATACCAGTTCTAAGCTGGCACACATTTATTTATGAGTGTACACATTTACAATGTGTATTACAGGGTTTTTTTAATAGCTTTCTTTTAAGTTAGCTGATCTTGACAGACAGGGTTAGACATTCTAGTGTTGGCATGTTCAAATATATAGTACCTATATATTTTGTTGGAAGTCTCCATGAGTTTCAAACTGCATCTCTCATACCTCAGGGTGTTTTCAAGAGTGTTTGCCTGGTCCTAGCACTGTAGAGGAAACTTGCAATCATCCTGTACAGTTCTACATCATGTAGCCTTCAAAACAAAAGGGTTTTTGAAAGGCTGGTTTAAATATCTAGTTTAAAAAATCGCTTGTAAAAGAGGCTTAAATTCATTTTCCACTCACTATTTTAAAGGAATCTGTGAGTAATTTCTAGAATGAGTTTTATTCTGATAGAAATTATTTCTTTTGGGGCTTCTACTCCTAGCCTCAAACTTTCTGCTGGAAACAGCTTTTTTTTTTTTTTTTAGAAGTCAGATATTATCAAATTAACCCAGCCTGCACCAATATGTACATTCCTTAACTTTACGTTGGATTCCTGTACCACTATTAGAGGTACTGTGGATTGTATTTGCTCAAAACTGAGCAGCGTTGTTGTAATGTAGTAATTGAGGAAGGGGTGAGGAGTCATTGCATTGATGTGTTAAGTCAGAATTAAATATGAAATGTTTACAAAAACTGTAAAATATCTTTTATCCCTGTTTATTTCACTTCTCAGGGAGAAGAGGGATATGAACACTACACAGACATTCACAAGTACATGTACATTACAACACCCAAGCACAAAGGGCGTGGTGTAGGAACAAGGAGAAAACTGCTGTGCTGGGTGGTCCCGGGTGGTTTTAGAGTGGCTGTCACCTCATGGGGCTAAATGCCCATCCAGGTGAATCCGGTGTCCCCCCAGGATCTGACAGCACAGGCAGACCATCCTTGTGCCATGTCTCCAACACTGGGAGAACCAAATGCAACTTCCCACAGCCTTCTAGACAAGGATTTACAAGTGCTGGAATCTCTCTTGCCATCTCTTCCTGGCCAAGTGGCACTTCCTTAATTTCAGGAGAGAGCAGACTGAAGGTAGTGTGGGGGAAACTGGCAGGAGACGAGCAGCTGAAGCAGAGCAAGTGATGTCAGTATTATATGTAGGAAATAAAGCTGTTCCTATTCCCTGCCCCCTGCATATTGGCATTGATATTTTCTATATAAATACTTGCATTACGGTACACAGTTTTGCTACTTTTTCAACTGTAGTTCTGCAGGAAAAAAAATAACTTTTTTCTATTTGTTTGCATCTTACAGGAGATACAAATTGTTTTTTTCACTTTTGCCAGTTTGCTATTCACTGCATCAGTGAATTCATCTACATTGCCCTCTGATTTCATTTTAATTGATGTATTTTAAAGGTGAAGGCTTTTGAATTCTTGTCACAGGATTCATTCCCAAAAGTAGGATACTCAAGTTTTAAGTATTTGAAAAATATGGATAGTTGAGTGGCACACCATTAGTCCAAAGCTGATAAGTATTTTGTTTGCTTTCTTTCTGTATTAAAGTGACTTGCAAATTTATCTCCGGTTAGTAATTTATTCCTTATTTGCGTCATCCTTCTTTCCTGAAAGATGATGACTTTCAGCATCCCAGTAAGAACTCGGCAGCAGTGAGTTGGTGGCTGACAAAATCACCGAGTTCTGGAAAGCACTTCATCTGAGAACGAGAGAAGGCAGAGAGGTACAGGGCAGCTTTTCACACTGCCTTACAAAAGAAGTGCGGCAGCAAACCCGATCTCCTGTGTGGCTTTCCAGAGCGTGGCGCTGCCACAGCTGCCAAAGGGAGCCCTCTGCTGCCACCAAGGAGATTAGCAGGAGGAGCTGGGAAGGCAGGGATTTGCTTAGACGCGAGTGTCAGAAGTGTTTGCGGGGAAGTCTCTCTTAGAAGATGAAAAAAAACGTTTCACAAAAAGCTATATTGCATTTATCTTGCCCCAGCACTATGGCCAAGAAATAATATATGTAAGTATATATATGGCTTTCTCTAGGCGGAATAACACCACCTGATTAGTGTAATTACAGGATTGTTTTGATCACAATTATTTTTCATCTGATGGGCTCATAGAGATGATGCTTTTTACTGTTTTATTCCCCAGAGAGGATTCCTAATGGGGATAATTAATTTGCATTCCACAGAGCCCAGGTGCTCAAACTTGGTCATACTCCTCTGCCAAGTCACTCTCCAAGAGACATCTCTGTGCTCAGAGCCTAATAAACCCCCTTAGTGGGTCATTTTCAAATTCCAAATGAAATGTAAAAGCTGCAGGCCTTAAACACTTACATTAGATGGTTTACTTTTTGTATCCCATCTCCTGTCTTTTTCCAACCTGTGCATTGTTAATGCGTAGTCTGGTCTTGAACATAGTGTATGGTGACTCAGTCGTGATTCACTATATACTCAGTCATGCAGACTTGGTTGTTGGTGAGTTTTATGCTCTTGATGCCTTGCCTATTATTCGTGAAATCACTTCTGACTGGTAAAGTTAAGTGGGAGAAATTATGAAAGAGGTGGCAGCAGGATTGCTTTTAGTAGTATCTCTTAATAGTGGAATTCACGTAAACCCTGAAAATTAAGGGAATTTTTTCATAGAAGGCATTCAAGGAAGGAGTTAAATCTTCTTTTCTGCTCTGCTGTTGGGACTGTGTAAATGATGATCTGTGAAATACATAAAGTTGGAAACTGTAACAGTTTCAACTACATGTTAAATATTATTTGAAAACCCGTATGCTCTTCATGCAGCCCAGGTTCTCTAAAGCAATGTTACTTTTTGTTCCCTATAACATAAGCCACCTGGAGATGAAAAACGTGTTTAGCTTTCCTTATGAAGTGCCAGTTTGTCCTCTCCCAGTGCTAGACCCCTCTTTATGTCACAGCCACCATAAGTTACACCCAGAGGTGGTTGTGAACTACAAAATTTCTTGTTAGGAGAGACTTATGCCATCTATGAAGTGTTGACAGGACTCAAAGCAAAGCTGCAGAATAATAATACATAATAATGTGTTGGTTCCGGGAGCTTTCTATGTGGCTGACCCAGATGAAGACCACATTTCAGTTGTCTGTACTTCTTCAGAGAAGGGTGTGATATACTCCAAAAATTCACCCACAAGTCTCTGTAAGAAAATCTCTACACATAATGTTACAGTATTTCTATTAAGCATTTAGGCCTACTTGTATTAAGCAATGATATATGCATAATTAAGCATAATTTATATTGACAGTGGCATAAAAATATGACAAGGATTAAAATAAGAAAATATGAGCAAGACTGTCTGGATTGAACTTTTGAGTTGCAAATTGCCATCACTGGACTCACTGTAGTAAAGTCCAAGACAATATATTCAATGTAAATATATGAGAATGTAGACCAAGTGTGCAAGCTGGATGTGGATAGGCAACAGAAAAAAACCCTAAGATACATTAAATGAGATGAGATGATGGATCTGGCCTGTATTGTCTCTTATAATCTGCCCTTCCTGCTGTCCTCACTGTGTAATTTACAGCCACATGGAATTTTCTTGGTTCCAAATCAGCAGCTTGCAGCTGCATTACCTTTGTAGCTGGGACTAAGGGAAAGTTCTGTGGCTGCCACGTCTTTGTAGCAGGAATGGCACTCATTCTGTGACTGCCTGAGCAGGAGAATGGTCATATCTAGTCTGCCTTACAAGTGACTCACGTAAATGTAGATACACATGCCAAATGTCATTGCAAATGCAGGAATAAATGGCGCCAGTCTGGCTGATCTTTACTGTTTGTTGAAACTTTAAAAAAAAAAAAAAGGTAGGGAGAGAGGAAATTAGAAGTGCTATTTGCTCTTTAAGAAAGCAACCAAACCTTAGATAATTATATTCTCTGACAAAGTTATGCTTTGGGAATTACTCTTTTATAAAACTTTTCCCATGTAGTGTGAGGGTTATGTTCCTCTGTAGATTTTGACCCAACAGGCAGAGTCAAATTCATTGAGTTCATCACAAGCACACTGCATTCTGCCAGGATATCAAATAGAATTCTAGATTTCATGATTAACAAAGAATATCATACACTCTAACCCCAGAAAAACAACATTTAATTTCTTGGTTATGGGATCTCAGCAGGCTTTGCTTGTGACAAGAGTAAAAGTTATTTTCTCTCTATGTTATGTTTCTTTAGCAAATGTTTTAAAAATCGCTTGAAAAACCTAAAAGGTCATTTGAAAGTCTTATTTTTATTGTCACTGCCTCCAAAATACATTCCATAACTCAGTTTAATGTGATCTGCAGCAGGCCAAGAGTTTTACAAGCCAAGATATTATGTCTAGTCCAGTTAGAGACACGACAAAGTTCAGTGAAGCAGGGAGAGTGAAGATCTAGGTCGAGAAATGTAATTTTGCATTGTCTATAAAACATGGAAGGAAAATATCTCCCTGCATTCAGTTTTGATGACGGAACATGTTCATGACCTAAAGTAAAGGAACCCTACCAAGTACTTTATGAGGAAATAGACAAATGACTGAGGACAGAGTGTCAAGACAAGGTTCAACCACCTCCCACAGCAGTTTTTGCTCCTATAGATAACTCATCTTTCTCCTTGTTTCATCACCCACACGCCTTCATATTCAACAAGTCAGTGCAGAGAATAGCCGGGCTGGAACTTCTGTTGCTCTGGATGCTGCACCCATCCACTGTATCTTCAGATGAGGAAATGTACTGTAATTTGTGCATGTTAGATACAATTTTTGTATAAAGAGACCCTTTATCCGACTACTTTTATCTCCCTAGGTACATAATACCTCAAACACTAAGTGGCTTCATGTCAGACTGGCCTGTTGCATTGTAGGGTTAAGAACTCCCTCATTTGAGTCTGGACCATGGTTCTGTCAGCTGTTACCCTTCCAGTTGCCTGTTGATGGTGGACAGCTTTAATCTTGCCAGTAGCCACAGTACTTTGCAGTATTTGGCCCCACATGCTTAGTTTATACAAGTCAACAGCCATCAGTTTTTATGGGAATCATTCTGTCACTGAAAAGATTCTTCACATCTTGCTTTTTATTATTTTCTTGACAATCTCATTATGACCACCCAAGTTATCATTCTCTGTATTAAAGGAGAGCTAAGTTAGAACAGAGGGATGTTTTGTTTAATTACAGCTGTGTGTGTCCCGGCAATTCATTGAGTATTGTCATTCCTATTTGTTTTGCAGTGGCACAAAAAAATACAAGTCTAGGGTTGGTCTCCAGGCTTCTTGTGTGAATCACACAGCAAACCCAGAGCAGGGCACTTTGTCTTTACCACCTGCTACAAAGAGGATTTCTTTTCTTTAGTCATCAAAGGGTTAATACAAAAGGATCTCAGTCTAATACTTTAGTATGTTTCATAGGTAGGCATCTGGAGATTCAGAGACTTATCTTGTTTAATGTAAAGAAGACTACTTACTTTTCCATGAAGATGGTTTCTACCATGGTATTTTAACTCCTAATTATGGTTTCTGAATATAAACTCCCATATTTTTCTTCTAAGAGACCTATATGTTATTGTAAATCCATTTGGCTTTTCCTAGTAAACTAGTAATTCTCTTACTCAGGCTGATGGAGGAATTTAAACAATTGTGTTCTGCTTGGTGGAAGTTATAGAATTACAGAGGCACACATTTCCCTTTCAGTTGTTAGATAGAGTCTCAGCTCAGTTATTTGTGCAATAGCAATTGTACTGACGTAAAGAAGGTTGTTCTAGATTTATCTTGTCATAAATAAGAGCAGAATTTAGCTTAGTCCAGTACCTAACCAGTGTTAGCAGAGTACATCAGTTCCTGTGAAACGTTTGCAAACAGGAATAACAACTTTTTTTCTGACAAGAAAAAATAGCTTTGTTTTACAGTAGTTTCTGGGCTCAGTTTGCAAATGTGAGTGAGTGAGTGAGTGTGGTCTGAGAGAATCAGCGATACATGTGAGAACGTGAATGAATATATTTGGTTTGACACTTCTGCAGAAGTGTCTAAAACGTGGAAATTCATTCCACATTTGGTTTTCCAGTTCACTTTTCCATCAGTGGGAAGATGCAATGTCATCTGGACAGTCACCCTGGGAAAGTTTGGTCTTCTTTATTTTTTAGCATGACACTGCTGTCTGGTGGCCAAGCAAGCTACGGTCCATGTTTGGCTGCTGATGTTACAGAGGGTAAAGAAAAAAAGCATTCAGGGGAGAGGCAGTGCAAGCAGCTAGGCAGGTGAAATACACAGGGAAATCTTTGGGTTTAATATGACAGAAATGTTTCTACTGCAGCTTTCTTGGATTTGTTCTTCCACTCCTGATATAGTTCATTTTGATACAGAAATAAGCATTGGGTGATTCAGTGAGTCCTTAAGAACTTAAGGTAATCCACAGCATATGTCTAGAAATTAACATTTGTCACCATGGACATTTTGGATATCAAATTTGAGAAGCCAAAAAGAGTGCCAGTGATGAGAACTGACTCAAAAGTCCCATTGAGTATCCTTTACCAAGGAGACCAGAGCATTTTCTGAAGTTTATTTCTCTTCTGGTAGGACTTTTTTAGTCTTTCTTAAACTTAGCTTTATCAGTTTCACTTTATCAGTTTCATTTAACCTTGTAGTTCTTTAAGCTAAATATTGTTAAACTTGGGAGATGTTGCTAATCAGTATCGTAGGGAAAACTGGGTATCCTAAAAGGCTGTCATGCAGACCCCTGGTGGTGTTTAATAATACAAATAATCTAGGAGAAAGGAGTGAGCCTTGAAAAAAAAAGTTTTCAAGTAAGGGTTTGATAAGGGAGGAGCTACACACGTGGCATTCCCAGCCCGTTTGATTAACCTCCGTAACTGATTAAAGTGGTTTGACTATCAGACACAGATCCCATTCATTCAACCTGCATGGTATCAAGTGTTCAGATATGCCATATTCTTCCTTTATCTTATCCCCTTGTTTCTATGCCAGTCCATTCCCTCCTCTCACTCCTACTCAACCCTTGAGTGTGACCACCCAGTTTCAGTTACATGGACTGAATATCTCAATAAATTAGGATCTTAATTGTGCTAAATGAGGCAAGAACTCCTTGACCACTATTTGCAATTGGTTTCTCTAAGATTCGTTTCCTCTAGAGTTCACTATTACAGGGCTCCAAATATATTCTGTTCAACATTAAGTCACTGTTTATGCTTTGCATGCCACTTGAACTTCTCAGTGTGTATTTTGTACTTGAGGAACATCAAAGTGTGAACACCCCACTTGTGTCTTGAATTAAAGCCCATCCACCTAAAAATCATAGCACCAGTAAAACGAGGAGGACACTGATACTCAGTGTGTGCAGTCACATAGTCACTTGTTTCTGAATAAAAAAGGCAATCACAAATTTTAAAAGTCTTGTCAGGGCTAGTGTTCAGAACACTTTATGGAAAATTAAGAAACAAGATTTTGTCTAAGATTTATCATTTAAATTTAGCTAAAATGCTGCAGACTACCAATGGCAAAGATGACACAAATGGTGCTAGGATGGGGGAACATTACAAAAGGAGGGGAGCATGTATGAAAACAGTAGTTTTAATGATTTGAATCAACTATAAAGTAGTCATGTTTATAGTCTTTTAACTTTGGGGGGGAGGGTTTGACACATTTAAAGGGTCTCAAAGGATTTAATAGTGATAAATTCAATAGATCCCTATAAAGATCCCAAAGCTCTTTTAAAAAATTCTTATGAAATTATAAAATAATAGGGCAGATAATGCTTTCTATAGACAGAAAATCAACAGATACAATTTCAGAGAAAAAGTTTTTAAAAGCTGGGGTATTTTTCCTTAAAAATTTTTGTTGACTAAATGTCAAAAGACAAATATCTTTTTGCCTGACTATGTGGAGTTGCTGAGTACTTGACTCTCCCATGAATTTGCCATAGGGCATTACTCAGTGTTTCTGAACTTGAGGCCCTGAGTAGATAGCAACTTTTGATTTGATTGAACTTGCATGTTAACAGGGTTTTTTGCAGCTGAAAGTCTTGTGTAATTATTGATTCTAATTGTTTGCATTTTCTTTGTTCTTTTTTGTTTTGTTTTGTTTGGGTATTTTTGGTTTTTTGGTTTTGCCTGCTTTTGGAATTCATGACTGTGCAGTGAGAAGGACACTAAAGAGTGGGCTAACACCAGAAGAAGCCAAAGCACTGGGCCTCATCAGCACTTCTGAGATGCAGGTTTGACATCCCAGAGGTGACGATCAGAAGAGCCGTTCATCTGAAGCACACAGGCTGACAACCCTTCAGTGTGGCATTGAACTGCCAGCCTCCTCTGCTGCTCCCAACATCCTGTCCTCTGTTAGTTCAATTTTAATAAGCAACAAAGAGCAAAACCCCACATCCAGGGCAGAAGAAGGGTATGCCACAGCTCAGCATGACATCCGGACGGTAACTGAGGAAGCATTTGAGTGTTCCTAGGTGAAAGCACATGGCTTCTTCTTCTCATGGTGTGTTGATGTGGGTAGGAGGGGGCTCTCTGAGTTATCTGTCATTATGTGAGCTGTGTTTACGTTGGCTTTCCTTGTGCCCTGTTTTAGTCAATGTAAATGTATGGCATTTTGTCATTGCAAGGAACAGTCCTTAAAGAGGCAAAATAAGTCCTATTACGGCAACCCAAATTTTCCTCAAGCAGATTCATTAAGCAAAGATGCACAGTCTGTGCAACCCTGTGGTTTGTTGGGTTTTTTTATTATTTTGCCACCAAAGAATGTAAAAATGTATGTGTACCTTTGTATATGTACAGAATGAATGTGTGGACATGTGTGCATGTATCTGTACATATACAGTCATGGTGTGAAATCATGCTTTTGCTGAAGCCAGCTGGACCATGATTTTCACTGTGGGGCCTTACTGTTCCACCTGGACAGGAGGAAAAGAATGTCTGTTTTGCAGGAACTCAGTGTTGCTCAGTGTGATTGACCCTGTGGGGCAGGCCATGGCCTGCAGTACAAGTGGAGAGTTTAGGATCCTGAATTCATGTGCATTAATGCACACTCATACTGTACATAGCAGCATGCACACAGAGGAGAGAACACAACTCCTCCCTCTTGTTGAGCTATGGTTATACTCTGCATTTGTACAGTTTCAGAGAGATCTACGTCAACAATTTTACATACTCGGTAAATGCATTTGGATGCTAAGATCAAGAAGTTTTGTTCACTTGCCTGTGCCCTTCATGCTGCTTTTCTCTGCTGCAAGATAATGTGGTGGTGATTTTATTTCAATTTTATGAATCTGAATATGAAATAGCCCTGCTAAAAAGCCTGCTGTGTTTTTGCTGTTCTTTACTGGTTTTTTGTGATTATCCTTGATACAAGTGGAGTGGGCACCACAGTAAGCAATTCCAATATATTTGCCCTTATCTCACTGTTTTATAACTGACTTTTATAACTGCCCTCAGCATGTTTGAAGAACCTTTAGTCAACTCATCTGCCTTTAAGTGGAGGACATATACAGCAGTGAAGATGAATTGAACACAGTGACCCCAGCCAGTGCTGAAGTATTTTGAAGAGATCTACAAACAACAATAACATAAAAGGGAACTTTTTAAGCCAAAGTCTGTATATGGCCAATTGATCCTCAAGGATGCACAAGATTGTCTCTTTTCATTGCCTTAGCCTCTAAGATTAAGGGTATGTCTGCACAGTGCTAACAGCTGACACTTTCTTCAAGCTGGTTAACTGAGGAGCTGCAGCAGTTTAGTCATGGTAACAGGGTTCGATTTTGGCTGCAAAACACACTTGGAAAATAGAGTTAAATAATAGTCTATGCTGGAGTCCTAATGCCATAGCTATGTTGCTTCTGGCACCCGGGCTGGGTCAGGTACTTCAAGTTATTCTACTCCGCTCTCTTCGAGGACAGGATAATCACTGAAGATTGTTCAGGAGAGTTGAACCAAACACAATAAACCCTTGAAACCTTGGTCATCCATCACATCACATTGAGCACAGCATCCAAGTGATGAGAGAGCCAGGCAGCTGACAACACTGCAGTGAGACCTGTGGCTGAACATCCTATCTATGCTGTCCACCCTCTTCATTGTAACATTTCATTCTTTATCTGCTGATGCCTTGGATCTCCCATGGAATAGAAAGTCACTAATGAGCAATTGTTCTTAAGAATAGCATTGAGTTTGATGTGGTTTTCCCCTCAATTTGTTAAAAAGCCAATTTTACAAGTAGACAGAAGGCAGTAGTTGGGTAATCAATACAATACGTTGTGTGTTTGAAGGCTGTGGAAAGGAGGAAGCTGGTTAGGAAACAGAAGTGACATATAACTAATTTCACTGTAAAATATGGAAGACCTATGAGCATCTGGATTTTAAAGTGGATCTTTATGTGCTGCTCACCATTATGGACTTTTAAAACCTTGCTTAAGGATGCTTAGAACAAAGAACTGAAGGTAATGGGGGTTCGTGGAGGTGTTTGAAGTCTGAAACAAGAGGAAGACACCCTGAATGTAATGGTCATGTGAACTGTGCTACTTGCTAAGTGATAAAAAAAAGCAAAAATGCAACAAAGTGCATTAATGCTGACAGAGATCCTATATTTAATTGGAGGGAGAAAAACCAAACGAGTCTTTAAAAATTATTATTTTAATTAAAATATGCTGAATGTGCAAAATTGGTGACCACTTGGCTGTTGGTGACCACTTGCTAACAGGGAACAAATTTGTGTTTCATTTAAACATAGTACAGCATCTGTCTCTGAAACATAAGATAGCTGATGAATTACTTAATAGTTGGACATACGTATTTCCCAAATTGTGCAAAACTTTATATGTTCCTTATCAAGGAGAACATTAAATGTGGGGAATAATATAGGCTAGAGTCAGTTCAGTGGGAAAAAAGGGTGGTTTCTTTCAGTTTCTCTGGATGCAAGTGTCTTACATGTGAAGCATATTCTTCCTTTTCTGTTTTTCCGTGGCATTTGTTTTTCTGTTTGTGCTCTCTATCTGTAAAACTGATACCAACTTTTCTGAGGAGTAACTTCGTCTTGTTTATGCACTAGTATACAGTGGGATAAATTCAGTGTTCATTGCAACAAGATCATCAGACAGAGTGTAGCACAGTAACTATGGGAGAGATTTCCATTTTGGTTCCTGATAAAAATGACCGACTAATCTGTAAGGTGGCAGTATTTCCTCCAGAGTCTGCGAGCGTGTCCTGACTGTGGGAATAACGTTTGTTCCCCTTCATCTAACTGGTGGATTCCAGATGAAATGGAGGAATTCATCACATCTGTATACCTATCTCTGTCTGTCTAGTGACTTTGTAACCTCCAGGTTTTGAGCTGCTGCCTGCCCTTCCATCTTCAGAAGAGCCCACCATAAAGATGTAACACTTGTTTTAAGACAAGTTTTGTGTGAGATATGAATTGGTTTCTGACAAATATAAAAGTCTTGGATACACAATGTAACACATGTTCCCATTTCTCACTTAGAGATCCATGAAGGCTGCTTTTAAACACTTGAAGCCATAATAACTACCTCTCTTCCTTTTCCCATAGAACCAGTCAGCTGCAAATGCAGTGCCCAGAGCACCGTATCTGTTTGATTGCCACGATAATGCCTTCCTCATCTGGGTGCTGAGGTAACCTTCAGCACATGAAATAGCCTCCAAGGGGAAGATATCCAAATTTTCTTTCATCTCACTTGATGTTTAAAAGCAGACTGCATGCAAATACTGTCTATAATCCCACTCCCAAGTGGAGATAACGCTCAGTAGCAGTCGTGTCTGCAGTGAAGAAACCCCCAGGGAATGCTTGTGTGCCACAGTCAGGAGTAAAAGATACCTCACAAAAGTTAAATTCATCACTCTTCACTTTTAAGTCAGGCCAGGCACCAGGCTCATGGATTCCAGATGTTTTATAGCCCCTTGGCTGCCATGTGTGACCTTTCTGTTTGATAGATAGCTGCTTGTCCATAGTCCAAAATCAACCAAAAAAACAGTGGTTTAATGAGGGTCTTTCTTTCTCCCTTAAAGGAAGAAACATCAAACATGGTTTTAAAAATACATTTCTTCTTCTCTATTGACACCCTTTTTTAGTAAATCTCTGCAGTGGTTGATTCTGTCAGCAAAGTAAGGCATGAGTTTTGTAGATAGACAAGACTTTGGCTTTAGCGTAATAGATAAGCACATGTGAATATCAAGATAAGAGTTAATGTCCTAATTTAACAGAAATTTGGAGTCAGAGTCTTGATGTGAGTGAACAAGGACCTCCTGTAAGGTTCTGCAGGACAGCACCTTAAATCCCTGGTGTGCTGTGCTCTTAAATGTGCCCTGGCCAACACTGAAAGCTGTTGAGAAGTTACATTTGAGGACTTCAACAACCACTGCAACCATGAGGGGCATGATGCCATTGTAGCTGCAGTGAATGGTTCCTTTTGTCAGGCACCTGCCCTGCAGCAGCCTCTCTGGGGATGTAACAACAGCGGGTGGCTGTCCGAAGTGCTTTGGAAACCATGTGGCTAATGGCAGTGGTCTGGGTTCAGCTTCACTGCAGCTGTGGTTATTGTAATGCTTTGATTTCACAGAGGTGAAATGGGAATAAGGTGGCAGCCCACCAGTTTCACATCCTTCATCCTTCATCTTTCCACTGCAGCTCATGGACAGGCGCACGCACTGCCTGCCTCTATCCAAAGGATGCACAGGGACATGGTGTTAGGCAGAAGCAGGAACATATTCCTCTCTCCTTTTAACTCTGTAGCTCACTGCACATGTCCCAGTCCTCCCGTTGCCTTCAAGGCAGGCTGTGTGTGCACTGGTGGGGAGCCTGACCCTGGGACACAGTCAGATGGTGGCTCTGTGCTTCCAGCAGCAGAACGCAAGAAACACTTGTCTAAGCTGGAAGGGGTACCACTGTTGATATTCCTCTGGAGGAAAAACTGCCAGGTACTTAGAGGCTCTGAAAGAAAATAAACTGAAGTGTTTTTGACAGAGAAAATGTTTGGTTGTAGGCAACCATTGAAAATCATTCGCAAACACTTGAACAGCATGTAAGGCCTACCTTCCTTGGCTTCAACTGGGGCAGCAACTGGCTCAATTGGCATTTCAGATGTGACCCCAAGAACTTTTTGGCAAGCAGTTTAATAGTTACATAGCAAGTAATGCAAGGAGTTTCAGAGATGTATAGTTTGATGTCTATGCCAAAAAAAAAGAAAAATATTTCTAATTAGTCCATTTCACACTGAGTGGCAGATAGAGATATATTTTGTTTAATCACTATCTAATACAGAGGCTTCTGTGAAAGAAAAGGTTTAATTGTAGCATTGGATGCATTTCTCCTTTTTAAAGACTGTCTTTGCGCATATAGTGTCCTTTTTTTGTGAGCTGGGAATTGTAAAAAAATGTAAAGTAGAAAAGGACGTGTTTCTTAGACGAAGGAGAAATACTGTAAAATTGTGTAAATGTCACTACTCATGTTTTTCCATGTTCTGTGTAGCATAGTGTAAAATAGGCTCTCCAGCAGTGTTATTCTGTGAATTGTAATTTAAAAAACAAGCCATGCATGGTCAGAGATATTATCTACAGGTCCTTTTGGTTGAGTTTTTGGTTTTGTTTGTTGTTTTCTCATTTTAGGTGAATTCATTCTATGTTAAATTTAATTGTCCATGAAAATGCATTTTTGTTTCTGTTTTATTTCATAAAGAACTTGAATTACTCTTTTAAGATTTTATTACACACGAAGCTCACCTACCGTTTGTATTGATCCTTCAGAAGCTGTGTCACGTTTAGTATGAACTAGGGGGGATTTTGTTTTTATCTGCCTCTTCTCCCCCCACTCTTCCCACTTTACTCTCTGGAAAGATCCAATCTCACACCCTATTTTTTTTTTTCTGTGCCATGCAGGGTCAATAAGGAAAACTGACCACAGACCAGTGTCCAAAATTTCTTGATATAAGTAGTTAAAAAGCTCACCTCTACAGCGTTATGTAAACACATCTTGCAATAAAGCTTTATAAAGCACCGACTGGGCTGGTTCTGGTTTTGTTGATGAAGCCAATCATGGGAGCTTGGGTGGAAGCTGGATGGGAAAGGGGATCATGAGTTGTTTTTCTCATATCCTCTATGTACCTGCAATGCCATCATGTGGACATCAAAAGAGCTGCCATTAAGCCATCTGGGTGGCCTGATCATAAAAAACTGATCTTTAACACCTAGTTCCACAGTTTGAGCCTAATTCCTAATCTTGAGTGAAGAAACTGAAAATGTGCCTCTGGTTCTCCAGGCTTTCAGTACTCCAGCCCTACAAATCCTCACTGAACATACGTGGCACTTATTGCTGTCGTCAGCTTGTGGAGTTGGTTCTCCAAAATACTCTGTGCACAGGGCACGTTGCGTAAAGGTATGAGATTTATAGAAGCAAACACTAGTAAGGTGAAGGACAACCTGTATGTGAGGAAGCTTTTCACATTGCCTCTGCATCAAGACGTGAAACACTGTCCCTGCCAGAGCTTCAGAGCTGTAAAGGTGGCCTGTAAACAAGGCTTTCCTTTAACTTGGCTTAACAAGGGGGGTCAAAGTGACATGTAGGAACTCAAAACGCTCAGACTTCCGCTGCTGGTCCTGAAGAAAAGCTACTCACAGTTGCTCTTTTGAGTTGCACACGTAATGAGGTCAAAATACATTATTCAAAGACAGCTGCACATGTTCATAGCAGCAGCCTGGAAAATAAAGTATGTTGACAGAGAGTCTCAGAGAGAATTTTCACCTGTGGTTTCTGAGATTGTAGGAGCTGATATACAAGGCTAGGTATGTAAGCCTTCCTCCTTTTTAATTAGTTTTTAAAGTTATTTCAAATAAAAAGAGTGCCTTTTGGGATATGGCTGCATCCCTGAAAGAGCTGCTTAGCATTCCAGATGCACTGGTGTAAAGTCTAGAGGATGAAAGGCTACTAGCCAGAAATGTGGTAATGCTTTTTAAAATAAATATATAAGCCAAATTTATTGGCCAGACACTTTTCTTTTCTATCACAGCATATCCATTAGCAGTTCTAAATTCCAGATGTGCAATGACAATGCGTACATATATTTTTCAGACCTGGTGCCCAGTCAGAACTCATATGTTGTCACAGAGAAGCCTCTGGCCTGTAGTCAGGGAACGAGTAAGTATGCAGATTATCCATTGCACAGCTGCATGCCCTGGTTTATAAACCCTTCAGAACAGTTTGAGAGCACACAACTAAAGAAAAAAAGATTTTTTTTCCTATTATAACTTCTCCAAGTTTTCTGATGGGAATGCAGTTTGGAGAAGGGAGAGGGCTGTTCTCAAAGCTTCACCTCTTGTGAGTTTCTTTGCAGGAAATGAAGAATGATGCCTGTACTGGCATCTATGTGATGAGACAGACCTCTGCTGGGAAATTCCAAAAAGAACACAGCCTATGTGAAATGTCATGCCAGTGAGGGCCTCTCCACAGCTTTTCTTGAGTGAATTTTGAGTAGGAGCAGGACTCACCCATCTGAGGAGGTATTCTGCTCAAAAATACTGATTTTCAGTTTCCAGTATTCAGAGTCCAGTTCTGTCCAGTGCCAACCTCTCTCCCACTGCTCCAAGCTTGCTCTCTTGTGTGATCCAGTTCCAGAGTCTGTCATTTGTTATGTAGCTGGAAAACACCATGGAGCATGTCAATTTACAGAAGGTGTGTACCAGCACTGGGGAGGGTGAGCCTCTTTCAGTGTCCCAGGGCATGTCCCTGGGCATATCCTGCTCTGTTACTGGTGTTATAATGATCAGAAATGCTCTAAGCATATGCCAAAATCTTGCAAATAAGTTTGTAGCCCTCCCTTGGTGAGTGTTGAGATCTTTCTGCCTAGACAACAGACAAAATGACTAGTGTTGACTTTCATGTGTCTTTTCCTTTCTTTGTTCCGTACTTGATGCAAGAAGAACAGCAACAAAGAAAATTAACTGTCAGTGAAATCCACGGCACTTAAAACTGGACAAACTTGAAGGCAAAGGTGAGTCAAAGCCATGTCATAGCCTCCAGTAAACATTCTTCTCGTTCCATCTGAAGGCAGCATTAGCCAAGCCTGTCTTGGAAGACCTGAGCAGAGCACTGCTTAACAACGTGGTTTGCAATCTCTTCCCTTTGTGTGGAAGCACAAAGGTCTTCCAGAGCCTGGCAGGGCTCAGGTGAGGGGCCAACAGGTGGCAGAGGGTCTGGAGTATATCCACCACTGCAAAGGCGTGTGCTGTGACTGCCTGTTGGATGTAAATATGTGTACTATGGACTTGGAGTAACCTGTGAAAACACATTTCTCACAGCAGGGTAAAAATTCTCCTTTTTAATAAAGCAGTGAAATACTGAGACTCTTGAACAAGATCTCAAAAAAATGAATTCTTCTTCCATAATTGTCCAGGCTTCCTATAAATATGCACTGGGAGGCTTAAATAATCTTGGCAAGATATAGCAAAGGAAAATTATTGTTAAAAAGAGGCCCTGGATATTGTTTCAACAAACTTTTTCCTCACATAAACTTACGGAAAATTATTGACCTCATAGCAAAGTCAAGAAAGAAAGAAACCTCTTCTTGTAAAATGGCAAGATTTGAATGTGGACTAGACTGCCTTCACATAGGTCTGTCTGGAACACCTCCCAGATGTACTGCATTAATTATGGGGAGCAATGGCTGTGCAGGTTATTAAAAAAAATCTAAATAATCTCAGTATCAACAGTTCTGATCTAAATAAAACTAGCTGTGAGTATAATGATAAAGAAAGTATATTGAAAATCAGGCAGTAGTGACCAAAGCCAAATGAAAATTTGATGCCATTGGCTCTGTGAGCAGTGGAAAGAGCCTGATGGACTTCAGCAAGCTTGAATCAAGCCCCCAAAGATAACTATTAGAATGTTAAACTAGATGGAAAAGAGAATTTCTTCTCTGGCAAAAAAGACCCTAAATCATTTTAACCTCACCAGTCACATTGGGGAATTCTCTTTCAAGAAGGGACAACACAGGATAGCCTGAAAACCAAGAGTGAATCTTTGTTTCCAGAGAAATTGTCTCAAATGTGTTCAGATTACAAGCATGTGGGACAAAACACAGTTAGCATCCAAAATTATATAGTCTGGGAATTCTACATCTTTTTAGAAGCCAAAACACTGCAAAGTCTGAAAACAAAACAACCTGAAGCAGTCAATTGCAATTTTTTTTTTTTCACTGTGGGATGTGACAACCATTTAACTTCCTCATAGGAAAACAAAATTTCAGTAGAAACTCTATTACTGTTACAAAATTTTTACCATTTCTTTACAAAAAGACAGTGGTGGACAGGTTAATAGAAACTAGTAAGTTTAAGTTTAAGACTAGTCTTAAGAACTCTTAAGAAGTTTCTTGCCAAGCAATTTTGGTTAATATAAATAGTTACTTCTCCAAATCTGTATCCTCCATGCAAAACTAACTTGCACCATCTTTAGGGTTTTTTTTTACTTTCCTTTGATGGGAGTGACTTAGTTGGCACACATAATGATGTGTGAATTGCTTACTATTTGATAATATCCCGTAAATCTTTCTAGATGTAATCAGGGTATTCATGACATTGGGATTACTTGATATTAGTTAATCTGAGAGTGGACCTTACATCATGGTATTAATATTCATATTTTCAAATACCTCTCGACAGCATTATATAATTTATGCTTGTGTCACACTGCAAATGGATATTTGAATATGCAAGTGTGGGAGTCCAGAGTGCAGGGAATATTTCCCTGCCTGTTTTAAGGAGTTTTACCCCCCTGGAACACACTGGTTTTGACCTTTGTCCATGGAGAAAGCTGCCAACTCTCTGGGAAGAATTTGAACGCACTGCGGTGTGAACTAGGTGATAGAATATTATGTAAGGTAGCATAGGGTGAAAATATAAAGGTGTTGGGTTTGTTAAAGTAGCAAATAGATAAAAAGCAGTAACTCCAAAATGGAGGATTGTTGTTGTTTTATAACCTCCTTCTTGTTCTTCATGCTACTCCATTTAATGCAGAAAAATTGTTTAAAGTGATTGGATAGAAAATTCTGCAGTTCCTGTGGACTATTATAAACATTTGTTGAATATTGGTAGAAAAGTGAAAATATCTGTCATTTCAAACACTGATTGGATTGTTTAGCTTTAAAAACGCCGTGTTATCTTGATTTCGGCGGCATTCTGCGCATTTTCCTCAGCATGCACATCCCTCTGCTGTACTTCCAACTTTTCTGATAAGACTTAATAAACTATCTGAGAGCAGAGAAGGCTGAATGTCCGTTAATTAACCAAAATCCAGGCAAGGACTCGGAAATCCTCCCCCAGCAGGGAAGGAATGATTTAAGGCACAGCAAAACCAACAGGTGGAATTCAAAACAGAATCCCACATGCAAGTCGATTCTATAATCTGGTAACTTCTTGTTTTGATTTCAGAACATATTTTTTCAAGGTGGGAAGGAAATGAGATGGTTATATGAATGGTTTAACTTTGAAAAGTATTTGCTGGTAAAGGAGATTAACACTATTAGGAAGTAGCAGGGTTTACTGCTCTTTGTGTCTTTCAGAGCATGACTCTGCATACAACGATGAGCATGAAGATCTAGTACACTGGGACATGGATTTCTTGAAGAATGATCAGCACTTTGTTACCTATTTCTTACACATTCTTAGTGTCCTCTACTACAGTCACAACTTTTTATATGTTTAGACATCATAAGCTCACAAGATCTCAGTAAAGGGGAACACTAAGGCAGATGTGAAAATTCAGACTCCATCAAGGAGCACTCCCCACTGCAGAAAGGACACTGGGAGAGAAGGTAATTTGGGTAACAGAAAGGAAAATAACATCCGCACTCAAATCAGCAATATAGGGTAAAAATAAACAAAGGAAAGCCTTAATGACAAAGACAAGATCCTTATTTTGATATACAGGCAAACCCAGCAAAGAAAAGTGCAGAGATCATTTTAGCAGCTACACTTCTTGGACTAAAGCATTGGACTAAATGAAGCCCAAATGCAGCAGTGAATTTGAAGGCTGGGAAGGGAACATTTAGCTGAGTGTGCAAGCTAGAAAGGCTTACTTTCAGAGAAGTTATGTTTTAAACTACATGAAAAGAAGAAGGGGATTGATTATAAACTGTGTCACTATAAGGAGGGAAGGACAGTGTACGTACAAAGAGAGAAGATAAGAAAGGGGACATCACACTGGCTGTTCAGTGGATTTGCCTTAAGCAGACTATCTAGTCTGTTTTAAGAGTTTGATTAATTTCCAAGACTTCTTTGAAGAGAGCAAAAACGTAAGTGCAACATAAATGAGGCATGGCTCACAAAAAGGAGCTGTTCTGGGCCTTGCTGCCTTCAGACAATCACAAATTCTGTGTGTGGCAGTGAGGGCATCATCTCTTGTTGGGCTGTAATGAAATCCTGACTGGAGTATATGGGATAATCCGTGGTTCTGCTGGTGTTGCACCTCTGCCTGTGTTAGAAGGAGTTTGTATTCCTCAGGCTCTGAGAGGCTGGACTCTTGCTGGGCTGAGCATCACCAGCTTTGTGGCCTGTGACTCCTGCTGTCATTATCTATATTGAAGCAGCAGTGAACATAGAAATAGCCAGGAATTCTCCTTGGTAACAGATGCTCTTCCCTTTTCCTTACGTCAAGTAGCCTTAGGGCTCCTTCAGGTAACATTTGGTACCCTTAGGATGGCTAAAAAAGGATACAGTGCTACTGGAATTGGTGAGAACCAACTGGAAGCTGCAGACAAGGTGCCAGAGAGTCTTCTGGCCTCAGCAAGAGGGCACAGAGAGCCCTCTCATCTCAGGTGGGGGCTGAATATTGTGGAGATGGCTGCAGTGTGCTTTTCATTGAACCAGACCTTGGTAAGAAGTATTTCAGTCACGATCTAGAATTTAGCAAATGTAGCAAATTTAGCTCCCCTAAGCAAGCAGAAGTTAGAGTGGGATTATGTTGGTGGTTCTGAATGCTCAATGAAATGAGCTGTTGATCACTCCCCTTGTAGCCAGGGATCCCACAAATATCACAATTTGGTCAGACCTGGGGTTGTTGCTTATGTCAGTCACTCTTTATACACCCTGATGAAGTTATTCTCTCTTAGAAAACCATCTGGGTCAGCAGACACAGGCAAAGTTTAATGCAATTCATCCCCAGCTGCCAAATCTGATCAGAGGAAATAGGAAGATGAGAGTCAAAAAGCTCTGTGGTCTCCCCAGTCAGACTGTTAGCAGCTTAATTTTCTCCTTGGCAGTGAAAAGGATGTAATTGTGGAGAGAAAGCTGGCTTGCTTGTAGAAAATATATGTTTTCTGCATATAAGGTCCACAATTTGCAGGAAGCTCTAAAAAAATCTTTACTGAAGGTATACTGTTTCTGACAACATTGCCATCTCTGCAGTACTTAGGGGTAGTTTTCTTGCAAAGTCAGAGTACAAAGAGAATAAAAGTCCTTGAGAAGTGTTTCTAACTCCAGGCAGGAAATGGTTGGCTTTCTCTTTCATCAGCTTAAAGGTTCCAGTTACTCACTGTTGCATGTTACTGTTTCTGTCAATTTTTTATATTTTTTTGGCACTAAGTTCCAGGATTTCGTTGCACATGATCTATAAATTTCCTTGTGTGGTCCCTGACACCAGAGTGCTGACCCAGGACTAAGAAGAGGCTCCTCAGAGCACAACCCTGACAAGACCCCATTTGGCAGCTAATATCGCTGTGCTCCTTTTCTGTGTTTCCTTCCTGGGTCCAGAAACAAGTAATCACAGGGTAAAATACTCATTTTCTAATGTCATCTTCATATCTAACAGAGAAGCTACTGCTAGCAAGGGAGACAAATAAGCTCATGCTCTCCTCTAGTTCATGCCAAAAATTTTCTGACTTTCTTCTATGATTGGTGACACAGACAAATGTGGAGACTTTGAAAAGGAGAAGTTCAATGTGAAAGTTATAAGAAAACTTAGAATGTTAAAGGGAAGAAGATAAAATTTGGAGTGGCGGACAGGACATGACAACACACACATGATGACACATTTTAGAATCCAGTCTGGAAAATCAAAGTAACTAGAATGGAGTTGGAATTTCTTGATGAGAAAAATAAAACCATCACTGTTTGTTAAGATGATTAGTTTTGGTGAACCTCCTGGGGAAAAAAAAAAAAAAAAGGAAAGAAAATTAACTTTTTTCAAGTTACAGAGGTGATAGATTGGAAAGCCAAGCCAATCTTGATATAAGGAATAGAATCTGCTTGTGTAAAGGAATAATTACTTATTATCTACAGTTTGCTTATTGTAATATCTTCACTGGGAATTTGAGACCTAGAAAATTGAAGCTGGAATAATAAAGGTCAGTTTTATAAGTCAGTCTACTAGAGTGAGGCTGTTGAAATCCAGTAGAAAAAATCAAGACAATATGGAAAATTATAGGAAACACTTGTACTTCAAAAAGATTATAAGGTGCTACTGCTAATATCAATACTCATGGTAAGAGTTCAAAAACTCTCTCAGTAAAATGGGGTTTAAAACACATTGCTCAGACATGGTGCTTTTGGACTACATAAATGGATGTATAATTTTTGAATAGGTGATGGATTAAATTTTGTGGGCAATTATATCTACTCATCTCTGTAATGAGCAATAAGCAGATAAGCAGAAAACAGAATTTGAATTTCAACTGATACTTCTTTACTCTGATACAGTAATATTGTCTTCTATGAGCTACAGGGGTAAGTTGAAATTTGACCTCCCTGCACAAACTGAAGGAGAAGAGACATTCTTTCTTCTACTTTGAACATTAGACATCTTTGCAACTTGGAGCTGTAAATGCATTTCAGAGTAGGCTGTAGTACCATTAGATACAGACTTGTTTCTATAGTACTTAGTCAGGGTTGCTTACCAAGAGTTTGATGTTGAATCAGACCAAAGATTGCTTGCATTCAGTACGGCTGCAGGATAAAATGGCACTTTGCCACAGCCACAAGGAAAAGAGGCAATTTTTCCTTGTTCCCGTTATAAAATGTGAATGCAATTTTGAGTGCACCAATGTCAGAACATTTCTGGCTGTCAGTAAAGGCTGTGTTATTTTTAAGTGGATTTTTAACTCCACATACTTCTTCTGAGATGCTTTAACTTTGTAGCACATGGTAGCAAATGACTTCTTGAAAAATACATGAGCCTTAAGAGCAGCCCTGTCAACATTTTAAATGTTGCAACCAACCAATTCAGGCCTCTTAACTGAGAGGACTGTGGTTGCAGGATAACTGCCTCGTAGCAGTTTGTATTTTCAAAGTCTTTACTTATACTTGGCAGAAATTGCACTATCCACAGTTTTGGAGAGAGCTTCTGGCTGAAGTTTCTGGCTGTGATAAACCTTGTGCATATAGTTATGCCCAGAGGGTAAAACTGGCATTGACATAGACCACGAGTTCTTGGAGAGATTTTTTTTTTTTTTAATTATGATAGTATTCTCTCTGCGTCACCTCTGAAGTTTTAAAGTTGGTGTATGAGGCTACAAAATATCACTGCCATCTAAAATGTGTGTCTTTTACATTATAATGGACTGATTCGTGCTGACCTGCCAGGTGGAGCAGTTGCAACTCCCACAGTTTCGTTGTGTGTGTAAACAAGGGTTTAATATTTATTTATAGTCCAGTTGCATCTCAGTACAATGTGCCAATGACTTTTTGCCCAGATGTTCATGCAATGCAGCAGAAATGGAAAAAGGAAACAAAAAACAAAGAAACAAACCCACTAAAGATCCACTGGCAAAAAATTCAGAACTTTATCATTCAAGATATTCAGGACTAATGATTTTTTTCTAGTTTCTTTCTTACTGAATACTGCTTAGCAAAGTGGTTACAGGCTTACTTTTCTCTTATGACTATCTTACTGTGTTTCTTTTCAAATGCAGAACAGAAATATTAATGTCATACTTCTGTCATTTCTCCATCAACATTCCCACGTTAACAGCCTCCCTATTACAAGAATTAATGACTAGTATATTCAAATTTCTTCTTAACAGTCATTGCTCTGCCAGTCATCATTTCTGTTTCTACCATCATCTTATTTTTCATTTCACATCTGTCACCTTAGAGATTTCACTTTACCACTAAAAAAATTATGAGCTTTTATCTTTGTTATCTTCTTTCCTCATTGGATAATCAGGAAACTCAATTATCTAATCAGCAGCTCTCACAGAACTCTTTAAGTTTTCATTCACAGTTTTTTCTCTAAATTTTCCATTTCCCTTTATTTCTCTTCCACATTTTTTAGACTTAAATACCAAAAATACTCTTACATAGAGTGTTCTCCCTGCATATATAAGCTTGTAATGTTCACAGTGATTTCAAATACTTTTATCTGCCATTAAAACCTTCAAAAGTTAGAAACAAAAATTAGAAAGTGTTAGAGAGTTGCAGAGGCAAACAGGGATTCATTCAAACATTCAAAAAATTGCAGTTGTAAATAATGAACAGGGCAGTGTTCTTGAATAAATTCCCATACTTGTCCTCTATGAGATTTATTGGGAAAAATTTAAATTGCAAAAATGTCAGTAATCACAGTGCACTTTTTCTGAATATGGCTTCACATCCATACTGTGTATCATAAACACTGTAAATACCCTTTTTAAATCCAGTCAGTTTGCAATCCTGCCAGTTATATTCATGTATTTTGTTAACTTATTGACTTGGGGAGAAGGTGAATTACAGAAATAAAAGCTTGAAAGATGCACAGCGTATCAGCGTGTCCTCACAGAACATTAGAATTGTCTTTATTGGTCCTTACTTGCTGACAGAAGAAGGCATGGTTAAAATCATGCTAAAAGCAAGTTTCTGTGTGTACCAGAGCTGCATGTGCTGATGCAGCCAGTGAAAGCTTGATGCTCTTGCCTTCACTTGAAAATGCCACTGCAGAGCTCGTCACCAAGGTGAAACTTTTGCTTCTGTGCACTGAATGAGAGAGCTCCTTGTTGGACCCAACCTGCTGGGTGTGGCCCAGGTTTGCCTATGCAGAAATTCTCGTGTATTAGGGAAGGCGATTCTCATCTCTCTTCCCAGGGACCTCCAGACAAGATAAAGGCCTCGTGCTGGAGCTCTGCACCTACCTGATGCAAACCCTGGAGTTTAACTTTGAATTTTTCACATTTAAGCCAAAATGCTTTTATTTTTATCACTTGTTCTTAATAGTAACTTCAATACAACTTCTCATTAGTATTCCTATTGATAATCCCTTTAATCGTAAAATTACAAAAACGGATGAAAAAGCCTTTTGGAAGTTTTCTTCTCATGATGTGGAGATCTGGCAATTTTAGATAGGTTAGGCATCTCAGGAGATAGATGCTCCAGAAGGCTGAATAAAGAGTATTTCCAATCTGTGACAGACCTTTGAGATCTTCTTTGGCTGTTGCATGGATATTACCTTAATTTTACTGAAATATTAACTAGCTCTGCCACTTAGTACATTTAGCCATGCCTGAGGGTGGATTCTCATTCATTCCTTTACTCTGGATGAAGGTGGCAAGTGAAGCAGAAGGTTGCTGTGTTTTGCCTTCCTCCCTCTCTTTTTACTTTTGTTGTTTTGGAGACCTGTACTGCAAGAACAACACATCGTGACCTGAACCAGAGAGCGTCACTGTAAGCGCTGTCATCCTCTGTCCTCTCATTTTGGCACTTCCCAGTGCACTGTGCTCTGATGATTGTATTCCGAGGGGGTCCTTGGCAAAGGATATTCCAGTCTAGTATATGGAATGAAGCTTGAACCTTCTGTATCTACAAGCCTTGAATATTTGAGGAAATAGCCTTTCATCTTGAAAACTAGAGAGACTAAATAAACTTCTTTAAACCACTTAATCAGCAGAGAGGGGATGTGGGGGATTAATGGGGCTACACAGAAATGCATCTTATTTGGAAGGGGCAGTTTTAGGACAGGAGTGAGTAATATTAGTGCACTGAAGAACTGATGTTGAAACCAGATTCAGTGAAGATGATCTCCAGGGTATTCTTCCCGATCCTTTTTATTACTTTGTTGTTGAAATTGTTTTCTAATATTATTTATTGTCTCAAATATCACATTCCCATCTCTTGAAGAAGAAAGGTTGCCCAGTCTTTCATCTTCTTCTGGTTATATTTCTTTGCCTCATTACACATTTGTTTTTATGAAGCATTTGATCATATTTTCCAGAAATTATTTAAGCTTTGGGTGTCTTTCTAAAAGATATTTTTTAGTTCAGCCAAGAATCTATGGGCCTAAGGCCCATCTCTACAATGACAGAAATCTCTCAAGTTAACTATTGTGAAGGATGTTGAGTGGGCCATAAAAATGTATAAAAACACTGATGACCTTATTACAGGGTAGTCACTGTAGGAGTGCATTGATTAAGTCTAAAAAGAGGCTGTAAGGAAACAGTGACTCAAGATAAGCCATTCCACAGGAATAGGATAATAGGAGACCAACTGGCTCCGACAGCACTGGCTGTGATTTCCTGATGAGACTATTGGACTGGTTTTGTCTAGAAGGGCAGCAGCCCAAGAACTGACAAAAACAAAAGGAGTCCCTCTTTCCAGAGAGGTGCTGCCTATTGGAAAGGGAAATCATGCTGGTTTCAAGACCCACAAGACCCCATATGTAGAACAAAGCAGATGGCAAGGTCAACATAAACATGGCATGAAATGTTTAAAATAAATGCACATGCACTTGTTGCTGGTTTTAAAACAATTTGTGGGACTTCTTTTTATTCTGTCGTAGCTAAGGGAGCATTATGCAGGTCTCTAATTTGCTGTGACCTATAAGCAAATTCTTTGGGTTTATAAAATTTTTTTATCCCCACCTTTAAGAAATCTTTCATGTAATGAATTTGCTGGGGATATTATCTGCAGTGCACCAGCAAATGGAAGGAGTTTCTGGGACAGCAGAGCTATGATGTGACTCCCATGTGGTGATTTGTGGATCCACGCCCTCTCCTGTCACTGAAGAAGGTATTTCCTGGGAAATTTTTCACCTCTCTTTCATGATTGCGTAGATATGCAAACTTAAAATTGTTCACATACACCACTTGCAAACTCATGTTTATCCAGTAACTTAACCCCCAAGGGCCATGTGTTTCTGAGCTGCCATTGTCTCCTGTATATGTTTGCATCAGCATTCAGTGGCATAACAAGTCTGAGTTTGGAAAAAGCTCTGTTGTTGCAATTCATTTTTAGCTGTGCAGCCTGGAAGCTGTCACCTCAACCTCCCACTAAACTCCACATAAAAGACAATCTATTTCTACATATAAGACAAAAACTTGGAAGTTCAAGTATTTTAACTGGTTCTTCTTTTTGTAAGGTAATTCCTCTGTCAGGTTGTCTAGTTACCAGCAAAAGTTACCCAAGTAACACAAGTACTTAAATACAATTTGTCAATTATATGTGGTATAATGACATTTTGGGCTTATATTGCATTAATGCTCCTTGCATTAATGCTTGACCCTGATAATCTCCCCTTCATGTGTGTGCATGGTTGGTGTTTACCTCATTACAAGCTGTGGGGGAAGCATTATCATGCTCCTGAGGATGTCTGAGGGGTCCTGAAGGTAAAATTACAGGCTTCATCTGCTTCTTTGATCAGGGTCAAAATCTGGATGCTTCTTTTACCCAGTTGTCAGGAGAAAGCCCAACTTCTCATCCCTGATCTACACCATGCTCATATTCTACATTTATCTCAATTTTCACATCTGCAATCTTCCCTGCAATACAGTGCACTCACTCCTGTAGACCCAGCCAGCATGGATTTAGAAAAGGCAGGTCCTGCCTGACCAACCTGATCTCCTTTTATGACTGGGTGACCCACAAGGTAGATGCAGGAAAGGCTGTGGATGTGTCTACCTGGGCTTCAGCAAAGCCTTCTCCCACACCACCTCCCACAGCATCCTCCTGGAAAAGCTGGCAGCCCACGGCTTGGACAGGTGGGACCTTTGCTGGGTTAGGAACTGGCTGGATGGCCGGGCCCAGAGAGTGGTGGGGAATGGTGCTGCATCCAGTGGGTGGCTGGTTCCTACTGGTGTCCTCCAGGAATATGTGTTGGGCCCAGTGCTGTTTAATATCTTTATTGATGATCTGGAGGAGGGGATCAAATCTACAATTTGGAAATTTGCAGATGACGCCAAGTAGGGGGGAGTGTTGATCTGCTGGAGGGTAGGAGAGCTCTGCAGAGGGACCTGGACAGGCGCAACTGATATGAATAAATATAAGTCCAGTGATACAGGGTTCAACAAGACCAAGTGCCAGGTTCTACACTTTGGTCACAACAACCCCCTGCAGCTCTACATGCTGGGGACAGAGTGGCTGGGACGCATCACAGCANATGCTGGGGACAGAGTGGCTGGAAAGCTTCCCAGCAGAAAGGGACCTGGGGGTACTGATTGATGGCAGACTGAACATGAGCCAGCCAGCAGTGTGCCCTGGTGGCTTAGAAGGCCAATGGCATCCTGGCCTGTGTCAGGAGTAATGTGGCCAGCAGGACCAGGGAAGTCATTCTTCCCCTCGGCACTGGTGAGGCCGCACCTCGAGTGCTGTGTCCAGTTCTGGGCCCCCCAATTTAGGAAGGATTTTGAGATGCTGAAATGTGCCCAGAGAAGGGCAACAAGGCTGATGAGGGGTCTAGAACACAAGCCCTATGAGGAGCCACTGAGCAAGGTGAGGTTGTTTAGCTTGGAGAAGAGGAGGCTGGGGAAACCTTATCACTCTCTACAGCTGCCTGGAAGAAGGGTGTAACCAGGTGGTCTGTTAATCAGACAGCTCCAGAATTCTGAGTAGAGAACAGACTTTTGCTTAGAGCAGGTGCTCAAGTACATGTGTAGATGCAAATGTACACGCACACACACATCAGTGTTGTCATCCTGCAGTATTGTTCCAGTGAGATAAATATGACAGGATTTTTACTGCCAGAATTCTTTCCCATTTCCACCATGACCAAATCCAACCTTAAAGACATTCTGTAAGACGGACATTACACTGTGCCTGTTATTAAGATGAAGGTTAGACTGCTGCATTTTTAGGATGTCCCAAGGAAAACCATAAACCCATGTTTCTGCATAGCTGATACCATGTGCTGTCCTCTAATTCTTCTACAAGGCCCCCACCTGAAGCCAAATTTTTGCCTTTCCATATTTTCATATTTATTCTAAAGCCTTCTTGCATGCAAAGGGGCCTTGATATAGTTTTCCCTCATTATAAGGTAGAAATGAGTGTCTCATATCATCAAACACATTTATCAAATAGCTTTCCAGAATATGACATTTTCACTTTTACTCAATGCCTGGGTCTTGCAGAGATCTAGGAAGAAGTGATCACACACACATATACACGTGCACACACACACAGAGTCTGACTGTGGTGCTCAAGGATTGCCATCTACACACCTGCAGAATGGAGACACAGGCTCTGTAGTCACTCCTTTCAATCTATGCCAGGCTGTGCCAGGTAGGTAGCCAAGAATTCCTTGAAGCAAAAGCTTTTTAAAGTGTGCATAGACCAAAGCTTTTCTGAGGTCTTCTTGAATTCCTACACTAAGATTTCCTAGAGCAATGTGGTTTTCCCCTTAGGTTCACCTGCAAGTTCATCTCGTTGGCAAAGATGTGTTTCATCAGGTATGTGGTTTTCATGGTTGCTTTGTAAATTTGTGAACAAGAAACTTCAGCCAGGCTGATTTTGACAGCTGGTGTCAGTCTCATCCCCACTTCTAGAACGTAGATATAGTAGAAACTTTTATAAGACTTACTGAACTGGGACATGTTGTCGTTCATTATCCCACCGCAAGGATAGTAATCTTCTCTGGATGGTTTCTAGATATTGTTGAAGGAATGTCCCTAATGTGACCCTGAGCATTCTGAGTTCATCACCATCCTTTGGACCTTTCTTTTAAAAGTACCTTCTTTAGCCCACTGACAGCCTCATTCATTGATAGAAGTTACCTCTGTCCAGTTGACTTAATTATCCTCTGCAGATTTCTCAATTTCATTCTCTAGCATCTCTTCAACGTTTTCTATCTCTTTTTAGATGCTATGGATCTTTCTTTTTATTACAGATATACTTTGAATTTTCAGACTTACAACAAAAATGTAAAGAAAGATAAAATAAGAAGGAAAATAGAATTGCAGCAAACAAATATGTTTTCCTAACACACCATGATACACATAAATTGTCAAGCTTAGGTATCCTTGACTTAGTCTGGTGAATAGTTTTTATTTCTGAAAAATTATCTCTCTCTTTGACCACTTCTGTCAGACTTTCATCTTCTACAAAACCCTTCTCAATTTTATTTGATGCATCATTGCTCTGAATTTTTTTGTAATTCCTGATAAAACATTAATTTACTTTAAACAAGCCCATATAACAGTGTCCAGGTAACTTGTATGTCTTCAGTATTTTGATCAAAAATATGTTGTACTGCATGGTAAAAAATGTATATATCAAAGTTGTTTTTTACAGAATTAAGAGAATAATAAAATTATAGAAACATTGAAAGACTTGGGTAGGAAGGAACCTTATAAATCATCTAGTTCCAACCCTCTGCCATGGGCAGAGACACCTTCCACTAAACCAGGTTGTTCAAAGCTGTATCCAGCCTGGCCTTGAACACTCCAAGAAATGGGGGGCATCCACAACTTCTCTGGGCAAACTTTTCCAGTGTCTTCCCCTCCTCCCAGTGAAGAATTTCTTCAGTTTAAAACCATCCTCCCTTATCCTGTCACTATTTGCCTGTGTAAGAAGTCACTCTCCTTCTTTTCTATATGCCTTCTTCAGGTACTGGAAGGTGCTATAAAGTCTCCCCAAAGCCCAGCTCTCTCAGCCTGTCTCCATAGGAGGGGTGCTACAGCCCTCTGACCCTCTTGGTGTCCCTCCTCTACACCTACTCCAACAGATCCATGTCCCTCCTGTGCTGGGTACCCCAGAGCTGGATGCAGCACTGCAGGTGGGGTCCCACCAGAGCAGAGCAGAGCAGAGCAGAGCAGAGCAGAGCAGAGGGGCAGAATCCCCTCCCTTGCCCTGCTGCCCACCCTGCTTTGGATGCAGCCCAGGACACGTTTGGCTCTCTGGGCTGCCAGCGCACATTGCCAGCTCATGTCCAGCTCTTCATCCACAAGAACTCCCAAGTGCTTCCTCACATGGAAGGACTGTCAATGAGTTCTTCCCCCAGTCTGTGCTCATGTCTGGGATTACCCTGACCCAGGTACAGCACCTTGCCCTTGAACTTGTTGAACCTCAAGAGGTCCCTGTGGGCCCACTTCTCACGTTTGCCCAGGTCCCTCTGGATGGCACCCCATCCTTGTGTTGTGTCAACTGCCCCACTCAGCTTCCTTGCTGAGGGTGCACTCGATCCCTCTGTCTGTGTTGTTGATGAAAATATTGAAAAGCACTGATGGCAAGACAGAGCCCTGAGGGACAACACTCATCACCGGCCTCAGCCTGGACATAGAGCCATTGACCACAACTCTCTGGCTTTGTCTGTTCAGCTAATTCCTTATCCACCAAGTAGTCCACCCTTTGAACCCATATCTCTCCTATTTGGAGTTAAGGATGTCATGTGGGACACTGTTGAAGGCCTTACAGAAGTCTAGGTAGATGACATTGTTTGGTCTTCCCATGCTGACAGTTGTAGAATGAATGTTGCAGGCAGATATTTCTAGAATCACAGAAGAGTTTTCATGGGTTAATCAGTTCCCTATTCACAGTAGCCAGCACATTATGAAAGGAACCTTCATAGCATATTTAAAGTAATTAGTATGCATATATGGTTTTATGTGACTGCTAATGGATACTATGCTGTAAATGTTTTTTCTATTTCTCTATAAAAGGCAATATTAAGAGGATAGTTAAAGCCAGATTTCAAACCTATCAATATTTTTTTATGGCTTGAAAAGAAAGGAATATAACTACCTGTAATTTTACTGTATGGGTTGCAGGACATCTGGTGAACAGCTGCTTTCTAAAGACAAAGTTATTCAGATAATCTCACTGAATAGCTTGAGGTTCTGTCTAGCAACAAATGGCAGAAACAACCTTATTATGGCTTATATCTAACAACAGCCAACATGTCTCTTCTTTTTGTTGTTTTTTTTTTTTAAGTACTTAACACCCAAAACTATGTAGTGGGCATGTTTCTTGGGCATCCTCGCAGCACTAGCACTTGAAATCCTGCTGCCTCTTAAAGCTACTCCGAGGTCCATTTGCAAAATGGATTGTTTCTTATTAAGGGCCTACATTCCCTTTGGTTGCTTGCCATGAAGGGAAACAGCAGGTCACAAGTTATGTGCAAAATTGGTAATAAGCCCATGCAAAGGAAATAAATACACTGCAGCATGCTGCCAGCAGTTTCTGGAACATTGCACAGCACTTGCATATCATGTCTTCAGAGCTCTGAGGAAAAAACATTGGGTGAGGGATGCTCAAGAACACCTTGGCACAATTGTTCTGTCATTTGCACCATTTCTTTAAAATTAAGGAAAATCTGAAGAATACTCTCAAAAGATCTGTCCCCTATTTAAACCTCCTATGTGCTTTGAAGACAGGCAAGAGTTCTCTTTTCTAGAAAACTTTGGTATAGGAGACATGAGCATTTGGCAAACTCTCACCTCGTTGATGCTTTCATCACAGATATGAGAGCAGCAGTAGCTACATGGAACTGATAGTTGAAATGGGGAGAAAAAAAAGATGGAGGTGTAATTTAAATTGCACCTGAAGCAGTGTTTTGTAGAAATAAGACACCAGATGAGCAAAACAAATTTGTTGAGTTTCATCTCAATATATTTTGTGTGTATACCCTGTCCCAGGCTGGTGGCATGAAGTAAATCAGGACCCAGCAGAAGTAACTCAGATATTTTTATGTTGCCATACAGAAAACTGATTAAGTTTATGGAAACATGAAACAAAGTCTTACAAAGTAGGAAAAAACCTCCAGAGCCATCCTGTCTAGCTCTCTACCCCGCAGCAGAACCAATCTCTCCTGAACCACGGCAGAACTGTATCCAGCTTGTTGTCATGACTCCCAGAGATGTTGCAGCCTCCCAAACAAGTCTTTGTGAAACTTTGTTAGCCTCATATGTGGAGTTGTGCAATGACCACCAGACACTGTTATATTTTTATTTACTGTAGAGATGCAGACAGCGCATGCCTGTAAGTATTTGAAGACTACTCTCCTTAGACTAAGAAACCCCAGTTATTTCGTCTTGGGCCATGCCATCAAGGTAAAACACACAAGAAACCAGGTTGGTGGAAGCTCTGGAAAGCTACACCTCACCAAATGAGCCCTGCTATTTTGTGCTGTAAATCAGCCCTATGCTGCACTTGATGAGGTGAAGACTCACTTGAAGTCTGTTTCACATACAATCTGGCATGTATTGGCTCTGCATGTAAACATCTCTTTAAACAGGTTCATATCCTAACATACAGATGATCTGTATGTCTCTTGTAGTTTTTGTTAGGATATGTTAAAAAAAAATGAGCGGAGTTTGTCTTATAAAGCAGAAAATAAAAAAAGTACATCTGGCCCTGTATGAGTGTCAGACCTCCAAAGGTGGGGAAGTGCTGTGAACACTTCCTTGACTCTGTGCCAGATTCGTGTGTTTAATCTGCCCCTGTGTAGCAATGGGATGACCAGGCCAAAAGAACTTCAGATTCAGTTGTTTTAAAACTTTGTTCTTTTGAATGCTACCTTAAGAAATTAAGGCAATTAGACATCAGAAGAAACAATCAATTAATAGAAAGACTACAAAATGTGCACACAAAAATCACAGTCCATTTTGATTGACTTCTAGACAGTATTTCAATCAAGGGGGTATTTTAAGCTCCTCCAGCCTAAAGTATGAACTCATGAGGAAGAATTAAGATCATTTCCACAGAAGGCTATTAATGCCCAATGACAGTCAAAATTTTCTCTATTTCTCTTTATATACTTATGGCTGAATAACATGTAAAGCATCAACTCCATTTTTTCTCATTTCTCTTAGGAGAGATCCATAGTTACACAACAAATGTTTTGATTTTTTTTCCAGTGGTTTAAATCCCTTTTTACCACCCTGGTGAAAGATTATTGAGAATTAAGGAATGTCAATGTATTTGAGTGATATAGATAAATAAATTTTCACTTCTGTAGTAGAGGCTGCAGCTGAAGAGGTTTGAAAAAAAAATGGCATGAGATGTTATGAGGTAAATATTTCCTTCTTTACTGTAATTCTGAGTGGATGTAGCATCAGAAATATTTTCAGAGATGGACTACATTTTTCTTTTCATTTTACTTTTGTCTAAAGTAAGTAGGGGATGTAGATCAGAACTGGGAACAACCTTTGTAGGCTACTAGACTAAAAAGAAGAAAGGTCCTATTGACTTTCAGCTTGGCCTTGGAGAATCATATTTAACTTAGTATTAAATAAGATTGCACAGCAGAGAAATATTTTCACTCTACTGAAGGGAATTTTTTCAAGCACATTAGCCTGCTTGAGGGCTCAGCCATTTGTATGCACTGTCTCCTCTGCCATCCCACTAACAGCAGAGCTGGAATGACAACATGTGGAGTTCATAGCCACATATTTTTGTTGCTATGACAAGCTCCATTTGGAAAGTAAGTTGCACAGCAAAACATAATGAAGGAAGTATTTGCAAGAAGTGTTCATCCAGAAGACAACTCATTTCAGAGCTGCTTTGATCAAATTTTGGGCCATAAGGCTGTTCCACTTCCTTTCCTGCATTTGGTAAAGGCACTCATGGGCCATTCTACCCTTGGCAGGTAAAGACTCTCATTTTAACAATGCTAAAAAAAATCCATCTGCAAGTCCTGATTTTTATGTGTTAAGAATAACATGAAGAGAGAAAGAGTATCTGTTGAGTCTCATAAGCAGTTAAATTAACACCAGTAAAGACTCATGCTCCTCAAGTGACCCTGGTCACTTCTGTCCCCATACAGAAGATGGTCCAGATGCTCCCCACCACTCCATTGCATGGTGTTATCTTTACTAAAAACATGCCATGATGGAAACAATCCTACTTCTATTTTGTTGAAATTGTCATTCTTGCTGGAGTAAAACAACAATTCTTTTAAGATCATATTTTCTTTGGAAATATATATGTTTTCTTCTGTCATTATTTAGTGCATTTTAGAAGACCTTGTAGTCTTCCTTTGTATGTGTGAAAAAGGGGAGAAAACCAGCAGCAGCCACCACCAAAACCTGACAGACAATCCCTGTGTATTTCCATTCATTCAGAATGTATGAGAAGCTCAAGTATGCTCCAAAGTCATAATTTAGCAGGTGTCACATTCATCAGTTTCTATCATAGACTTGATATTTTTTTCAGCCATGATTAAAAAAAGTCTTTTAAATAGCAAAGCTTAAATCACCCTTACATTACCTCGTCCTTCCTGGAAATGAAAAGACTAGCATGACATAAAGAACAAGTCTCCATACTTAGCTGAGTTAGGGATGTTTTAATAGTTTTAAAAGTCTTCAGACTTTTGAAGTTCAGTATGTAAGCCCTGACTCTACTGAAGGAGAAGAAAGGCTTGCACGATGCCAGTGGCAGGGCTTTCATTTTCACCTCCCTGCCTCCCTTCCCTGGTTAGGTTTCAAAGGGGCTGCATTAGCCCGATGCCAACAGTATATTGTAGTTGTATCACCTTTCCTAGCAGTCTCCTCTGCATGGCCTCTCAGTTCTTTATGCAGAGGAGAAGGCACATCTGAAGAGCAGATAAAACGCATGATACTCCTTTCCATGATTTACGCCACCAGCTTCGTTGCAACAGAGATGCAGACAGATGTCTGCAGAAGGAAAATGTCTGCTCAGGTGCAATACAGATTTGGATGCCAGAAAGCTTGGGCCAAGGAAAGAGATAGATAGACTTCATTTTGAAATGTGTTGAGGAGTGCATATCTCACATATTGTAGGTTGCCCATCCCAAGGACATTCGGGTGGGGAGGATAAATTTTTGACTGAAGCATTCAAGAGAAGTGCTGAATTAGAAAATGTTTAACATACTAAATGTATTATTCAGTTTTTTAAAAAATCCAATTTTTTTTTCCCTGCTATAGCTTCAAGCTTTAGGCCGAGGGCAATGAAAGAGCATCGTTATACTTACGGTGTGGGAGTTTTTTTTCACGTGACCTTTTTTTTCAGGTGACCTTTTCTAGACACCTTGATCTTGTTTGAGTGTTAGCAAAGCCTAAAACTGGGATTCAAAAGAGCACAGTAAAACAGACTTTGTAATCACACAGTGTAGTCCCTATACTGAACATGGCATCTGTCATGAAATGGGTGTTTTCTGGGGTACCTCAGCTTTATTGCCTTAAATTATATGCAGCTGAATTCATACTCTTGCTAGAAGGAGAAAATGTTTCATCGGCTCTGTTTAGACCCATACTTTTTGTCCAGAGCAGACAAAATTCTGGCATCTTTCCTGTGGTTAAAACATAAAACTTTTCCTGTTACAACTTTGATAACATATCAAGAAAATACTTCTTGTTACAAGGAATTCAGAGTTGTGACCTATACAAAATAAATGAAACCCCCAAAAGTGCGAAACTGAAAATTATAAAACTACAGAAAACAAAACAAAAATTCTGTGAAACATAAATTTTCCCTAGGGACAGACACCCAGGGGGATAGAAGTTACTCATATAGAGTATACATATGTATATTAAAAGATGTATACCGTGACACAAGGAAGCAAGTGATATTTACAGTTGTTAGATTGTTGGGTTTTTTTACTTTTAGCATTAATCTGCCTCACTCATTTTCACTATAATAAAACTTCTGGATCAGTCAGCTTTATTTTGCATTGCTGTTTTCAGCATTTTTGAGCCTACCGTATTTCTCTCTCTGTCGACTTCCAGGGGGAAAAAATGGAACTGGAAAGCTGTTGTCTTTCCTTTATTTCAAATACGGTTTTGTTCCTCCCTGGAGGAAACAGATTCAAAATATAGGAGATGCCTGCATTCCCTGAATCCACTGAGTAGACATATCTTTAGCAATCCTTTCTCATCTGAAAGAGATGAATTTGCAGGTTGGAGGCAGGCCAGGTCTAATGTGCTGCTCTGACCTTCCAGGCTCTACAACTGTTGTCCTATATCGGCATAGGAGAGGACCCTCAGACCTACCCTGTGCCAAGGGATCTGCTTCAGCACTGCAGCTGAGAGGAAGGCTGCAGGGTATCTGTGTTTGCAGCCATCTAAAGATGAGAATAACCTTTGGGTTTAGTTGAAGTTCAGTTACACTTTTTCAGTCTGTTTCTCTGCTCTTCATTTGCTCAGTGGGTGATTTTTTTTCTTTTATATCCCACGGTAATGGCACAGAGAAATATTTATCCTATTTTTTCGGCTCACAGTTAGAAAGAATGGAGTGTATTTGCTCCCCGTAACACATCACATTGGTGATAGAGCCAAGCTCTGAATGCAGAAATCAGGAATCCCAAGACTGCCTTTAATCTACATTTCTTTGTTGTGCTTGGAAGGAGACCACAGAGCTGATACTGTCTCTGCTGCATTATCACTGGGAATTACAAGTAGCCATAACCTTTATCATTCGCCTTGAGTACATGTGAAATGTGGCATAGAATAAGAAATGTCACATGGAGAGTTGTTTTTTTCTGCCATAATTCTGATCTGTATTGCTTCACTGAAATAGAAATAAATGAAAGTTAATATTTCATGTTTCTGATATACAGGCTTGTTATTGCTGTGATGATAAGATGTTCCCACTCTTTACTAGAAGGTATGACTTTAACAGCTGAAAGTCAAGAATTCCAGGCGTTTGCCCCTTAAAATATTTTTTTTATTGCAGTAACCCTATAACTATTCAATATTATATCATGCTCATTTCATTGCTAAAGCTGAGAACAATACTGCAAAATGACTTTCTATTCCCACCCTCCCCCCCCCACCCTTTGAAGCATTTCAGGATGATTTGAGACATACATATATATATATATTTCTCCTCCCCAGGCATTTTATATAGTCTTTGCAATAAAAGCCATAAGACTTTCAAAATATTACACCAAAAGACATTTTTGGAAAAAGAAGTTGACTTATGTCCTCTATTATATACTCTCACAATATTCAGCAGAGAGAAACAAATCTTTGATCATACTTCCAGATGAAATATTTTTGTTACTCTTTTTTTTAACCATATAAAGTATTAATTGAACAATGATGCCGTAAAAATGTGCATATGGAGACAGTTAGATCCACCCATGTTATTGTAAAGCGACTTGTTTGATGTTTCATATTGTTCAGCAGAAGAACATCATTAGAATATCCTGTCTGGCAAGAAAGGCTGTCATGTTGAAAAAGAACCTTGGCCTCAGATTTTTTTTTTTAATTTTCTCTTTATTTTCAGTCTAAATCTGAAATTCCCCAAATACGCTGCTGAACTGTGTATCAGGCTGGATTCCGAAATCTCTGCAGCTTCATACGGACCAGACTGTCTGTGCCCAGAGGGCATTGCAGGCTCTACTGCCCCTTTTCCCAAGGCCTTCCCCTGTCCTGCCCAGGGCCCATGGCCCCAGCTCTTGCCCCAGTGATGCTGCAGCAGGGCTGGTCTTCAGCATCCCACAGCCCTGTTACTCTTCCTCAGAGCAGATCACTTTATGTAGATGCTTTGAATGCCTTTCTGACTGCAAGAGACTACTACTCTGCTGACTTCTTAGCTGATTTGCCTTACACTGGAAAGTGCAATAAAATTTTATGCTGTAAAGTTTTAATTGTTCTGTTGAGGGCTTTTTTTCCCTGATTATTCAATGTAATTTAGAATAGATGTTTTACGTCATCTGAACCATATGTTTGTTAGCCATTTTTACCTGCAATGAACAGGTTGCTGGGTGAGTGTGTTACACCAGTATTTTTGCAGGAGATAAGTCTCGTGGAAACATCCAGAGGAGGCATTAATGAACACAGCACTATGCTCCATTTGCAAATGAACTCCCATGTTTTGGCATTAGCTTGCTGGGAACCGCACCCTGAATATGGAAAATACACCATGATTTGTTATTCAAATGTGGAATCTCAAATTGACTTTTTAAAAAGAAAATTACTATTTTAATGTCATATTATAATCTTTTTTACAAAGCAGGTTTCAAAAAAGGAAGAGGAGGGGGTAGAGGCATGGGAGGTTGAAGCGCACATTGCAGCTTTAAACCTATAAAAGATATTTACAGGTTTTGGTGGTTATCTACTGCTATTGGGAATTAATAATTACTGCTCTTGGGAAGACTAATTACTGCTCTTGGGAAGACTATCTTGGCTGTTACTTACATAAATCAAACAATTCATTTTAATAAACTGAGGATAGTTACATCATACTCACCAATGGTGTTTGACAGACATCTTAATATTTATCCAGTTCCCTTAAAGGCCTCTTAGTTTGGAGAAAACAACACAGGCTTGGTATGCTGAGCTAGAATAGACCCAGTTTTGCCTGTCAGTGGCAGAAATACCAACGACTGATGGTTAGTAACAGCGCACAGAAGTTTTATTGTTGATGTTCAATAGAGATGCTTGAATGTCCTCTTCATCGCTGGGCTTGTGCAGCTCTGTGTCTGTACCATCTTGATGGGCACCGTGAGGCTGTTTTAGCTCCCAGCTTGAGGCAAGGCTGTGTGACAAAACAAGCGAAATGCCTGTTTGTCAGGGGAAGAGGATGGTACCTGGCACTGACCACAGAAATAGTTCTCCTGTTACTGGGTTTGTGACAGACCTATTTCCTCTTTAAATGGGGGGTGTTGACTGGGAAGCTATATTTCATGGTTGATGGTTAGAGGGTTGGTTAGAGCTCTGAGTAAGCAAATGGAAAATATTTGAATCAGAAGGAAATGAAATAGGCAATAAAAAAGAAATCCCACCACACCTTTCATTTGGGTAGCTGCTCACAGTACAACTGTACATGAAGGAGACTCTCTTCCAAGTGAAAAATCCAGTGTATTTTTTTCATAAAACCACCAATCCTTAATAAGGCCTTACCCTGGCCTCCTTCAGAGCAGGAATGGATACGGGGGCATAAACAGTGGCTAAAGCAAACCATCTGGTGAAAAGGAGGTGCACTGCCTGGAAAGAAAGCAGCAGCACTGTCTTTTGAAGGCAAACAAGGTTGCCAGTTTGCCAGAAAGATCACATGCCCTTGACTTAAGCAGTAGCTTTTGTCCCACTCAGCCACACACGAAAGGCTGGCAGTCCTTATGTTTTTTAAGCTATAAGCAATGCTTCATAGCCTAGAAACACATTATTTTCCCCTAAAAATCACTTAGATTCCTAAGCCATCATTATTACAGTGGCACTTCTACTACAGCAGGGTATCAAACATAAGACTCCTGCTGTTTTTAAACAGGAAATTAGCATCCAGCTCCTCACTCATCAGTTTAATAATTTACCATTTTTTGGTTTATGATTTTCAACATAACTTTAGAATTGAGAAGATCACTTTCTAATAAGTTGGTCGGTGACTGCACCACTTGAGAGAGATTGGTGTTAACATGAATTACATGCCTAAATGTTTTACCATTTAGGTAAAACCATTCTGTAAACTTACCATTCTGTAAACTTATCCAACTCTTGGAACGCTTCCTCACTGCTGCCTAGATAATGCAATGATGATGGACTTTTTCCTTTGTAAAGATAGATTTCCCAATAAAAGTGGTGTTTTCTCCTCTTTTATAGTGGTCTTTAAAAACATGCTTTGATGCAAAATCTGGTAGACACTACACATCATCTCAGTAAATGTTTCTTGTTCTGAGACTTCTTTGAAGACTCTCAGTGGCCTCTTCTGATATTAAAGTATGCCACTAGGAATATTAAATTACTGTCCCACCTGTTTCCTATACTGTGTTATGTACTCTAAAAGCTCTGCCAGAAACATGAACAGAGTTATTGTACTATCAATAAAAGGCCTTGAAATTATATTGCATTGTATACACAGATATTGTTTTGATATGTTTACAGATGCCTTTTTCTAGGCTATTGTTAGAGATTTTTTGTTCGGTAAAGCAGAAAGGTAGTAAAGGTGCATATATCTGTGTGTTACAAACAGTGAAAATATACATGGATAAAAGTTACAACATTTCTCTGTAGCCCATTCTTTGTTCTAGGTGAATGCCAAGCCCTCGCAGTATGGAAGGGCAGCTTCTTACAGCCACCATGGCCAAACTGTTTTCACCAACATCATTTCTGGGGCAAATGGTTACTCCCTGGGTTAATCACCAAGTGCTGCCAAGTATTATCTGGTGTTTCCCAATTTGCTTAGTTAGACTTCTGAACATCCATGAGTTCTAATCCACAAAGCAGTAAGCGTGATAATATCTAATCATGATACCAGACAGTATTTTCAATCAAATACTCATAAACTGCTTTCTATTCTGCAAAGAAGAGAGAGCCAGTACAAGCTTTACTTTTACTGAGATAAACCTATTTTCTGGAAAAGCAAAAGAACTTTGTCTTGTTAGCTCTCTGATGCTGCTCATTTCAGAAAACTTGCAAGGTAAGGGCTCATCTTCTCCAGAGATTTTCCCAATATATTTTAGACAGGCAAAGTTTTGCTACTGATCACATTATGCAATTCTTCAGCTGAGAACAAGCTTGCACCTCTCTAAACATGAACAGAATCTGTCCCAATATTTAATTTTCATTGCTATTAACAAGGTAAAATGAAGGGGGAAAAAAAACCCCAAATAACCCATCCAAAATGCTGTCAGCTATTAAAGTCTGAATGTCAAAAGGAACCAGAATAAGTACTGCTGTTGCTATAGTAACACAGCAACTGTAAAAAAATGTCTAGCCCTCTGAAAGCTTAAATACATCCATATGCAACAGCTTACACATACATATGTGATTTAAAGGATTCTTGGTCTTTTCCCTGGTAAAATTATATGTCTCCAATTGGAGGTCTTTTAGTATCTCTTAGTTTCACTAATGAAAAGCAAACATGCTAGGAAATGGCAAATAAATTGCCTTCACCACATTATACCACTAAGAAGAGTATAACTAAGTACTAATTTAGGTCATGTAAGGTAAAAGGGAGACAGAAGTGATGTCTAGTCAGCTTTCCTGCAAATATTTTGACTAGAGCAAAGAGAGCCTGGGAAAATATGTGTGGTGAGCATGCAAGATATTGTGGCAGATAAAGCTTGCCAGGCTCAAGAGCTTAGAGAATGAACAGTTATCTCCAGAGAAAGCAGGAGAGGGGATAACTCTTAATCAGAAGCCAAGGATAGGAGGCAGAGAAAGAAGGAAAAAAAAGGCACACAGTACTCTGATCTAACACACCGGCTGGTCCCTCCAAGAGTCATCTTTCAGACCATCCAGAAAAGGAGTTAATCTACCTGGGACCTTTTCCAAAGCAGAGTGGCAGTGGCTCATATACAAACATGCATGTTTGTTACGAGGGTATCTAATTGCTGAGTAACTGAAAAAGGAGGTTACCAAGAGAATAAAAGTTTTTCTTCCTACAAAGTAAATACAGGCTGTAAAAGCCCTATTCCACAGGAAGCTCTATTCTTGGTCCAAAGCAACCATTTTCGATACTTAGTCTTCTCTGGGTCAGGAGCAGATTCTCTGAACTTTTCTATAGCTGAAAATAAATGGGAGTAGATGCTACTTACATTTTCTCATAAATTTTCAAAATGCCTGATGCTCTGTAGCTCTCATTACACAGCTCTAGTCCTTTCCACGCAGTTCAGGACGGCCTATCTGTGAGCCTGGATTCACTAAATGGTAGTTACACAAGTGGTCAGGGTGCTCAGTCAGGACAAATAGGCAGCAGGCTCATGGCAGCCTGGGGGCATGTGCCATATGGAAATGCAGACTGGGTAAATGGCGCCACAGCAGGCACTCCAGTCTTGTGGAGATGGATAAAAAGTGTTTTGTGTTCCATCCCTGCAATAGGATGTGATTATATGCCCACATTATCATCATATTCTCTATTTGCTGTGCTCTGCAGCATATTGATCTCTCATCTCTGTCCCATCTGTTATTCTCTCCTTTGCTACAACAGTTCTGCTCAGTAGGTCTCTTCTTTCTCTCACACTATTTCTACATACGATTCTTCTTCTTCTTCTTCTTCTTCCTCCATCCTTCTTCCATTCACTCCTCATCTGCTCCCTTCTGCATCATTTCCCCACTTCTCAGCTTTGTACGCACCCTCTGTGGAGGGGACAAGCCCAAAGCAAGGTGAACACAACTCAGTGGCACCAAACCTGGGCCCAAAACATAATGTGCAGATGTTCCCCAGTCCCTGTGCGTCTGTAAACACCTCCCTTGCAAACAGCGCTTCCTAAGAGTATTGTTGTCCAAAGTTGCCCACAGATACAGATTACAAAGTCTATATCTCATATTACTATGAACTGGATGTATTGAACTTGAAAAAAAAGTTTATTAAATTGTTTTTCATTTGCAGGAGAGCTTTAAAAGGTACACAACACATATCACACAAAATATGACGTATATCTTCCAAAGACTATGTTGGCATGCTCAGTTCTCCTGCCTAAAAGAGTGCCCACACCTACGGGTAATAATCAGAGCTTCTCCCCTCTCCCTGCCATGCAGCAATGGCACTGCTGGAAAGGACTGAACTGAAGACATTAGTCAAAAGGGAATAGCACATTTAAATCTACGAGAAGTCCAGATGGGACGTTGCAATTTGTAGTGACAAAGTGCCAGGGATGCTCTGTAGAGAAAGGCTTGCTTCATTCCTCAATAAAGTTCCTCCTAATGGAAGGCTGACGTATCGTCACTACCCAGCAAAGGGTCTGAAGCTGGTGGTGAATGATCAAAATGCCTGTAGCCTCTCACATTCCACCCAAACCCCTCCTCTTGTAGGACCACAAAGCAGTGAGATAGCACAGTTCCCAGACCTGTAAAGACAAAAAAATACAACACGTGAGCCCATTTTATCGAGGCTGTTCTTGTGCAACTCACTCACTCGGCACATGGAGGGAGGGAGGATGCAACCCAGGCTGCTCCCAGCCTTTTCCTACCAGCACCCTCAACCTGCTGCTTGCCCAAGAAAGCACTGCTACAGCAGTCCTCTAGCTACTTTGAACTCAATAGGCTTGAAATGGCAATATTTGAGATGAGAAAAGGTAGTCCAATATTAGAAGACTTTTGTTCTCATGTAAGTTCTCACCAGGCCTGTGTGTAAGAGGAAAAGAATTTACAGTTATGAAATGCCCTTGAGCTTTCAGTTTGGAAGCAAACCACTCTGTCCTGAGTTGCCTGTCCTTGCCTGATGTGATGCTTTTCTTCAAGCTGCTTGGGCCCAAAACTGAGATTCATCATAATGGAAGAGGGTATTTATGAAGGGTTGGTGAATTTTAAGTAGATGCTTTAGAGGAAAAAAGAAAAATCCAGCCTAGACACGGTGTGATTTTATTTAATATTTTCAGAATAGTTTTAAGACTCTTTGGTCTAGGGATTTTTTTGTTCTTTTCTTTTTTTTTCCCTAGCTGTGCAAGTGTCTTATAATTTTTGGCAGGTGTTCTGGGCTTGTTCTTTAGCACAAACTCTGGACAATGAGCTCGTGAGTTCAGAAGCATTTGCTTGTCTTAGCAGGGATCTCTGGCTTGCACCTCATTCCAGCACTAGTTTTGGTGCCATACAGAACTTGCTGGCTGGTTTGAAATTATGACACAGAAAACACTGTGTGCTTAGAGGAGAGTCATTCCAAGTGTCCAGGCAGGAAAATTAGGCTGAAAAAACTGACAAAACCAGATCTAACCTGCAGCTAAATGCTCAGGGCCAGATCCTCGGGTAGATTAAATCATCATTAGGTCATTCATGTAAATGGAAGGATGTGCTGATTGACCTCCACTGAAGATTTTAGCTGGCCTGTGTATGTGCTTCTTGAAATTAAGAGGGCTTTCCAACAAGTGATGTGATTTTGAGTCACTTGTTTGGTACATTTTTTCTTTTATTCCATTTTACAGTCTGTCTTTTACTTACCAGGGCACAGTTGCCCTCATCACTGGCCAACTCAAGAATTGTAACTTCCCCCTTTCCAAGTCTTGGATAACCAATTATTAAACAGTCACTGATACCAGGAAAGTATATAGACTATTTAGTATCAAAAAGTAACCCTTTCTTGTGTAGCTCTTATCACTGTTCTGTAAACAATGTGAAGTTTAGGTCCCTTTGCCCCAGCCCCTGTCTGGGCAGTTTAAGATCTTAATCACACAAGGTTTCAGCTACAGAAGACAACCAAACATATTACTGCTATTCAGGATATTTGTTTTGGCTTCTCTTTGCAAAACAAGTATGCAGATAAAAGACCTCCAGCAGGTACTTCTTACAAACCAGTTAGAAAATAATGAACACTGTGCATCAGAGGCCCCCAGCTTTCTGCTTTGTCATCGTGAGAAGGTAAAGGAAGGCACTGAATGGGAAAGCAACCTTGACAAAAACCTCATCTTCCTCACAACGCCTGATTAACCTCTCAAAGTTACTGCCATAAGATACTACTGAGTCTTCAAGAAAGAGTATGGTTTTGGTACTATACCCAGACAGAATGAAAATATTCTTTAGTACTCTGTACTTCAGTGGAGCATTAAGAAGGCTTTTCTGCCTGCTGCATTTGAAATTTATTTCTGTCTAACGCATTTGGTAGGGGCCTTCTCAAGAAATTAGTTTCATGGTATGCTTCAGCCTGCCATAGAAATTTTTATATTTCTATATTTTGATACACTTACATAATGTGTCTTTGCCAACTAAGTAGCAGAACAGTATTCAGCCTTTATGTAAGACTTTTTCTTCCTATATCGAAATACTTTCCACATAAAATTTATGGCTATAGAAACTAAGAAACAACTCAATTTTTTGGTGTTACAGATCACAAATAAAATACAGGTTTCTTAAACTAATCTAATTACCTTTTTAATTTTTCATGCTTGAAGATTGCATAATTCATGTGTATTCTTAATTAACTTTGAAAAATCAAACTCAATTTAAGACAGAAGAAGTCTAACTAGTATTCTTACATACTGCTAATGGTAATTAATACATTATTACATAGCTGGAATGTCTTTTGGAAATACGAATAGTTCCAGTGTAAATGTCTGGTGGTGCAATAACAGGTCTCTCTGAGAAAACTGTATGGTAGACTAACAGCTTTTTTCTAAGAGAGGTCATAGGAACATTAGAGAGTAAAACCAGGGGTTAGCAGGCTACTGGGAGTTCACAGACTATTGGAAATGAAGCCACAAGCTGTAACTAAGAACAATAAGTCAATCAGCAGTAGGATTGGTTTTGTTATACAACAAATGTGTAAGGACCTGGAAATCTAACTGGACTGAAAGGTACTGCTCTAACCAGATAGCAAGTTCCTGCTCCACAGCAGGCACAGAATCTGGGAGAGCCCAGACTTCAAAATCCAAATCCTGGTTGCCAAAGGCTCTATGAATTCAAAAACATAAGTGAAGAAATTTGTGTCAGAAGATCTCTTGAAAGGTATAGAGTAGAAAGGAAGAGGCAGTCAGCTGTAAACCAGTGGAGGCAGGGAAGGTCTGCTGGCGAAGAGCATCACATGGTTTTCTCATCCTCGTGCTCCTTTCTCTAGGCATCCCCTGGATGCCAACGCCAGGGATGGGGTACCAGAAAAGAAAGATTTCTGATCTGCTCTGATAGAGCTGTTCTTACATCACCTGCCTTCACAAATGGGTACCACCATGGGAGAGTCTTACTGCACAAGGGAGTCGTATCACCAGTTGCAGGCTCTGTCTTCTGTGCTGGGCTCTGGTTTGCTTTTTTGTGACATCGTGTCCTGCCCCGTTTATTTCAAAGACTGGAGAAACAATCAGTTTGCTGTCTGTTTGTGGATCAGTAGCATCTTTTTGACTCTGCTGATTTCAGAGTGCTGAAATCCTGAAAAGTAGAATAGAAGCAATATTTCTGGTAAAGAGTTTACAAATGGTTCTGCAAGCTGGTCACCAAATTGGGAAAACTGGCTGCAGTCCCTCAGAGAGAAATTTACTTGACATTACAGTACATGCATGGCCTCTGAGAAAAAAAATCTCATAGCGATGACAACTGACTTTCTCATCTGAGGTAACCCCTTTTGTCACTGAAGCTGTTCCTCCAGATTGGGCAATAAGTCAGAAAGTCACTGTCTCTGGACTATTTGCTGAGCTTTAGTCTAGACTTAGAATCAAGTCTCTAGTTTCTGTGCAGCTCTCATAAAAGTCATTTCCTAGAACAATAAATAACTAGACAAGGGTCTCAGATACTTTAAAAGCTACATTTATAGTTATAGTTCAACAAATACTGCACATTTTTAATGTAAATAACCCTATAAAGTTTTAAATGGTGCACGGGTCAATCTTTTACATTTGTTTCTTTGGAAACATAAAACTGATGTAGCAGCACTCATGTTTGTGGGAACTAATTTTTTGAGGTCATATATACCAACATATTATTTAGTAGTCATGAAAACTAGACTTTCTATGTAACTACTCAGATCAGAAGGGCCTTTGGTTCACATCCCTACTTCAACTCCACATTTGTTTGTACATCCCAACTGTCCCCAGAATTGCAAAAGTCTCCTGTTACCCCAAGGTATACATAACCACCCATAAAGAACTTCAAAGATTTAGGAAACTTCAAAAAATACCACTTAGGTTCAGGTCATTAAAGGACTTAGACATATTAAGGTTGGCTAAGACACTTAAGTCTAAAATGTAGATTCTAAAAATCCTCAGTAGGTGTATATGTGTTAAAGTCTGTCTGTGCTGAGGCTTCTGATATAACACATCACAGGTGCCCACCCGCTGAATTAATAACTTGTCCCTGAAAAAACAGAGTGACTCTCCTCTGTTTCTCTGAAGTGTGGCTTCACACGCCAGTCTTCAAGAGACTGCAGCTCATTACAGAGTCCAAAACAGAAAAGATCAGCCCATCAAAGGAAGGACTTAAGGCTTGCTGCTGCCTGACTGCCTTTTAATCGGTTTCATTATTTTCTTCACCTGAACCTCCCAACTCTGTGCAAGATGTGAAGAGTCCCAGCATCCAGCTTGAGCTACAGGTTCTGCTTGAGGATACTCCTGTATCTCATGCCATAGCCTCCACATTCTGGGGGCTTGAATCTCTGTGCTCTGTGCATCTTGGGAAGCCAAGTGCCTATGTGCATCTGACAATTCTGCAAAGTGTCCTTCTGAATCTTTAAGCACCTCATTATCAGGGAAAATATGATTTGCAGTCTTGCAGGTATTTGATACCCACAAATAGATCTAAGGGATCATCTTCCTACCTCACAGAGTTCTTTCATTTCTTCATTATTTTTACAAAGCACTAAATTACATTTCTGATGAGAAGAGGAGGTGAGCTGAGAAATACTGAACTGAACAGATATATAATGTGCTGCAGCAAAAAATAAAATTATATTATGATGATCGGATACATTTGTTATAAACTATTCCTCAATTATTCCTTGTTGATAAATGCACAAGTGCATGGTCCCTCTCTAATCCCCATCTTGCCTATTGGGTGCTTTAGCACAATAATAACAGAAGCAAAGGATGATAAGATTAATAGCCAGTGATGAAATATCTCAAGTAAAGTCTTGCATCAGCAATAATTGAGCTGTTATTTTCCCTTCCAGACTTAAATCTTGATTTTTTTGGGGTCTTGACTTAAATATAGGATTCAAAATTTTCTGACTGAAAGGACACCAAAATGGTAAGAAACAATGGCTATGCTGTCTGCAGGGTCCTATGAAGACATTTAAAGAGAAAAGTGAATTGGGCATACACATGAACAGCTATGGGAGTAAGGATCAAAGTGCAGTTTTCGTAAGGTTTTCTAAATGTGCTGCAGACATTCTTGGCTGCCTGCAAACATCAGATAAGGGTCTACATCAGGATGGTGAAAAGAAGAATAATTGCCCAATTTAGTGGATTTGCACACCCAGATTAATAGCTCATGGCTAAGAGTTGATCTGTAAGTGAGCAAAATTTAGTAGGTGTGAGAAAGAAATTCAAAACGTGTCTTGAACTGGAACATAGTTCAAATCCATGAAAAGAAATCAATGACTCAGTACCATCAGATTAGAAACGAAATGTAATGAAGAATAGAAGTTCAAAGAAATGTTCAAGCCATATTGAAGAGATCAGACAGAGCCAGAAATAAGAAATACAGCCCTGAAGGAACTTCATTGTAAACAGGTGAGCCACAGCTATCATCTGACATTCTGAAGATAGGACGGTAAAGAAGCAAGCATTCTCTCCAAAGTGAGAATAAATGTATGTTTTTGTTCAATTTGAAGTTGCACCTTGGTTCCATAAACAAATAGCATCAAACTCAAATAGATACTAAAAGTGTATCTGTAACTAAAAGTGTATCTGTAAGTGTATCTGTTACTAAAAGTGTAACTGTATGTAAAAGTACATACAGCTGGATTTACCACATACAACTTTTCAGAATATCTATAGCAAAATGACTGCTGACAGGAAGAAAAATCATCATTAAAGCCAAGAAAATTATCAGGTGTGCCACAATAATAGAAAGACTGTACAGTTCTTGCTATTTAACCATAAAGGGACATCTACTACTTAAATTTGCCAAAGACTTGTAAAAGAAAAAAAAGCAGGATTATTTCCATTCAGCTGATGTATAAACTCAGGCACAGATGGGTTGGTCTAGTTCCTCTCATCAGTAATGCTGTCTCCTGATACCCATGGCTTATCACAGCCTCAATGAAACAGGTGTTTTTTGGGAGCTCGTTAGTAAACTACGAGCAGGAAAACACTGATTTGACGCTGGTTATTCAATGGTTATCATAAACCATGAACTGTTCTGGGATATGCAAGCTAATGTTACCTTCCCTAATCTTATTTGGCCTCAGCATTAGGCACCTCAGCCAACAGCTATTCTTTTCTGTCAGAAGAGATTGATCGAGATGACAAATTGCAAATAAAATTTACAGATTTTTCCTTTTAAACAGGACCGAACCAAGGACTGTAGGGAGATTTTCCCTTTGATCTATTGAAATAGTCACTGGAAACAAAAAGCACAATACTCCAAACTGAAAATGTTGTTTCAAATCTCCATAACAATGTGAGAGAGAGATTGGCAAAACCTCTTTTGCTCCTGTAAAACAGCATTCAAAGAGTGAAATCCTGACAATATTTGTTTACATTTGTCAGCAGAAATTTGATTTGCCAAAAATTGCACTGCAGAAGAAAAGGCCTCAGTAACTGAAAATTTAGGCTTGGATTCATTTAATGATTTCTCCTGTTGTCCAGATGCCATTTTTTATTACCTCCATTCCTTATATATTTAAGTAATTTCTAGGAACATTTTACAATCCTTTTGTTTAACTGGTTAGGTTAAGGAAAAAAAGCCACACAGGGCAATGAAACTAAGTTTGCTAAGTGATTTTCTGCAAATGCATCGGTTTCCAAGGTCTTTTGTCCACACTGATGTTGGCTGACTGAATGCCAGCTTGATCAAAACCAGACTGGAGGACAACTGGCGAGAAGCAGGAGAGGGGTAGATGAGCAATAAAGGGCACAGAGGTGGTAAAGTTACATTTGTACAAAATGCAGCCTGGATTAAAAGCAGCCTCACCTGGAAATACCCACGGAGTATAGGAGGAGATGCCTTCATACTCACACGGACACACCCCTCTAGGTATGGACAAGAGTAGGTTTTCATAGTGCAGCACATTGGCATTCAGTTCTGATAGCAACTGCCTAAAGCAAACTTCAGACTTCTCACAGGGCTTGCAAATCATTTGCAGGACCTCATTAAAAAGAACTTTGTTAAGCACAGAATGCTAAGAAAGCATTGCCACTAGATGAGAGCATGATAGAGCTACAGCAAGCCATTAGAATCAGGTATCACTTTTTCCATGTGCAATGCAAGATTTTCCAAGTCAGTGTCTGGAATTCAAACCCAAATACGTCTGAATCTCAGATGAAGCTTTTATCTGGAGGAAAAATACTCCCAAGAAGCAAGTTTTCAAACTAAGAAGGGGGCAGACATAAAAATCAGGAATTATTTACCTTCAGCCTCATGGTTATAGTGTCTTGCTTGCCAGGATGGCAGAGCATGCAGCATATCAGTGCAAGCTCTCCCCAGCAACGACAAAGATGCCATGAAAATATTGAACACAGAAGATATTTTTAGCACCTGTGCCTGTTTTTTTGCAGCTTTCCGTGGTTGAATTCCATAAAGAACTGTTGGCCCTAATCATCGTAAGCCCCGAAGCCTGACAGCTGACTGGCATTGTTACAGTCCCTCAGTGTTTGGAAGGTGATCAGCACAGCACAGAACGCACGCTAGAGTTCAACCTGCTAAAGCAGCCTTTAAGGGTTTGAGAGAGTTTCCCAGAGAGGGACTGCAGCAGGGAAAACTCCTGCACAGTGGCCTTAGTCAATTGTTCAGGAGATAGCAGGGAGAAAGCACTGGATTCCTCAGTGTCCCTGTAAATTTGCTGCAAGGCTTTTTAAGGAAACAACAAAGGCTACAAATGTTCTGCTGAGCCTTTCCCAGCATTTCTCCTTTTCCACAATAAATTGGAAAGATACTCTCCAAAATGAAAAGTGATTTTTTTCTCCCCTACAAAGCTGTAAGAAGACTACATGGACAATGGAAAAGTCTGAACTTGTCAGAAGCCCTTGGTAGAATGAAATGAGAATGAGCTGAAAATTGATTCCCAAATTCCAGCTGCAATGTGAAACTGTAAAACACCTTAAGCTCCTGCTTTCTTGGTGTTTGAGGTCTTGTAGATAAGAGTTAGGATAAGAGCATAGTTCAGCGGGGTAAAGCTCCTTCTTGTTCTCCAGTGTGTGAGGGAAATGGGGAGAGACTTCTTCTTGGAGCCAGTTACTGGTGCCAGACAGCAGGGTTCATCCTCTGGCACCCATTCAGACTATTTCAACCAATCAGTTCAAAAATGGGAAAAATTTAATGCCGTCTTCCAGAGGACAAAAAGCAGTTCTTAGAAACACAGCAAGGAAGAGGCCACCTGGGGTACCACAAACAGACCCAGTCCCGTTAATGTTCCCCAGTCTCCAAGGGATAAATCATTCTTGGCTATAATCACACCTCCCTGCTTCAGGGATCTGAGAAGCCAAAGTTAGTAGCCTTGGGACTTCCTAGGTGTCTACAGTTGATGAGGATAGAGAGGTTCCCAGAGGGCATAAAATGAGCTTCTGCTCTGCTGCCTATCTCTGGAAGACCTTTCACCTTTCTCTGTTCACTACAGAAGGATCATAGATGATGAGTTGATTGACTTCTTCTTTTGAGCTTGGACTTGCTCCTCTTCTCCTGCTGCTCTGTGCAATGAAGACTGAAAGAAATTCCAGCAGGGAGAGTGAAATGAATATGCAGTTTCATAAACATTTCCACACACTTAACACCTTCTTCCTTCCCCACCCCTCAATTTCTCAAGGGAAACTTTTTTTTTCTTTTTTTTAAGGAAAGCATATAAATTTTCTCTTCCATCAGATTGTTCTGACTTAACACCTTCTTTTGCAGGCATTGGGGTAGAAAATGCAGAGATTTCTCAAAATGTCACTTTTTCTGACTGAAGAGCTTTTTCTCACAGCTGAGCACAGCTGTTGCCCACAGAACTGCTGTTTGTGAGATTCTATAAACAATTCCAGGTTGCAATAAACTGTGAGACTTATTATTTGAGAAATCATTTTAAAACACATAATGCATAGCTCTACTTAAATGCATAAATACAAGGGTTGGAATTAAAGCATAATTTTCAAACTTTATTCTGCATTTTCTGCCTGCTTAACAGTTTTTGCTTTGCTTTAGTGCTCATTTTGTTTAGAACAGAAAGTGCTGTACCCTGCTTTTTAGCCCCAAATTCATAGTTAACATTTCTTTGTCTTCCAGATCTCTTAAAAACTCCATCAGATTAGTTTAAAATCAAAAGATTTTTAAAAAATCCCAAAACAACACGTTATCCTTTCATCTGCATTCTTAGTTTCCAAGCACTTAATGAGCCTTTCTCAGTTGGGCAGGTGGCAAATTCCCAAGCACGTCTGTGCTGGCTGTACTCTCAGGTGTCTGGGGTGTTGGGCTGCAGAAAGACAGACCCAGCAAGCACAGGCTCATGGGTAGGTATGTAGTGAGATAAAGGAAAGGGGTTTCTAGGATGCTGTGGACTAAATGTTGGCTAGAAACACATTCTACATGTTTCACATGTCACAATATAAATCTGAATTTCTGAAAGCTGTTACATGCTTAGGACAACATCAGACTTTTTATGATCACTATCTGTTGGTCTTGAAAAAGATGGTGCATAAAGGGAAAAACAAGTTTCAAAACCAAAGGGCTGCTGAGGGAATTTGATAGCAAATTTATCTGAAGGTTGATTTTTTTCAGGGTTCCCTGCTTGGTGAGATGAATAAAGACTAATAACATTACTGTCACCTCTTGTTATGTCATTTAGGCATCAAAGAATATTCTCTAAGACATCCTAGAAAGAGTTGAAGAGTGTAGATGATCATTTGGCACCCTTTTTGTGCACTGCCTGTCTCTTTTGGGAAGATGAAACTGTTGGACGCTTCACCCAAATTCACTGGCTGATCTTCAGCAATCTGGTACAGAGCTTACATGGGTAGAGCCTCAGAGAAGACCCTGGCAGACAAGAACAGCTGCAAGTGTAAGTGAACTTCATCCCTAGATTTTAGAGACTTCTATTAATCTCTTAATTACTCAGTGTATTTGAGAACCCAGCCGCTTTGACAAGTATCAAGGCAAGTTGGTAGCAGCTTGTGTGTAGAGTTGAAAAGCAATCAGACATTTGGCAGTGAAATGCTCAGACCCCCAGGAGATGGGTCTTATAAACCTTTACTATGAGAATGCTTTTTAGGGTGAGACTGAATGGGAAGAATACAGCCCATTCTCTCCAATCTTGAACAGATGCCTACAAGTCATTCCCAAGATTTAGAAAGACAGTCTACAATGATACAAAAGTAAGTAAAAATGGGTTCTTTTAAGAAAGTTAGCATCCTCTTTTTTTATCTTTCTTTTCAACAACTGGTACTTTCAAACTCTCAGTAGTTTTACTGTCATGGACCTGACCACATCTCCTTTCTCCTGGGGGTTTGGCACCCTGGGCTCAGGGCCAATTTTGATAACAGAGACGTTCAGCCTTAGGCCAGTGCTATGAGAAAACTGCAGTGGGTGCCTTCCCCTCCTTCACCTGGTGCTTGTAAAATGGCTCAGGCTCTTGCTCTTTGCCTGAGCTACATTGCTGGTTCACCAGTGCCCACCCTTGTACTTCCCCGCTTGTGGCCCTGATCCTCACACACAGGCTTGATTTTCTGGCTTGACCTTGAAGCTGTCCCATCCCTATGGACTTTCCTGGTAATTTGGACTGTTAGCTGAGGCTGGTTGTCATTGCAGGCCTACTCCGTGAGATGAGAGAAGATGAGCTGGGAGCCAAGTCTCACACCAAGGCAGTGACTGTACCCACACAGGTGTAGATCCACAGCAGCCAAGCAGGAGGAACAGCAGGTCCAATGTTGGCAAGATTACTATTATAATAGATCACAAAAATAGATCACATCTATTTTCATTTCAAATATGACCATCATTGCCTTCTGGCTCCCTCTATGGCTAATGAAATACAACATCCAATGGATGATGCTGATCAAAACAGGGATTTGTCTCATGTAAAATCTCCTCTATATCCAGCGCTGCTGCTTAGAGAAGGTGATTGTACAGACTTTTGACCTGCTGGACTCCTTTAACTATCATATGAGAACATGTCTTGTGGAGAGGCAAAAATAATGGTGATAATTTGCGAAAGAGCCAGACATTGCATCATCTCCTACTGGGGTCAGAACTAGCCATAATGATTCATGGTTACATGAAGCCATAGAAGCTCAGGAAGACCCATATATGAGATATGGCAGCCAACTTGGTAGCAGGACAGATCACTTGGAAAATTTAATATTACTGCTTTCTCCCACATGAAGCCCCCAGACCTTTAAGATGTCTGTCCTAAACACATAAAACTTTCTATCAGTTGAGATGTAGATGCTTCAGGTGTTCTCTCTCTTGGTATGACTGCCAGTTTCCAAGGTAGTTGTGTTCCCCTGGAATTATAAAGCCATTTGTCTTGTGACATAGAGCAGAAAGTGCATGCTGAAGCTACTTTCTGCAGTTTATTCCCATAAAGAAGAAAAAGACATCCTCACTCTAGTCACTTGACTTCACTTGGGACACTTGGGAAGTTTCCTGGAAAACACTGGAGCACTCTTTTTACACTCTCAGTTAGGATTGGGGCCAATAACAGACACTGTTTCACTGGTATGAAGCAATTCTTCCTTCACCCAACACTAGACTTTGTACTGAATGGCCAAAATTACCCTCTGTCTTTAGAAGAATATGATGGCAATGTTCTGTAGTACCCTATGGTGCTCCTTCTGGGCCTCAAAATAATATTGGAGAATATCTTTGAGTTGATCCTTAGAAGAACTTCATAAAAAGATAAATCATAAAGAGGACAGCATTTCTCTACTCCATTTAATTTTAAACTGAATGTTTATGATCCACCCAGGACAAAGAACTGCATTTCCATGCTACATACAAACTTTTTTTTGCACTGTCTGGCTTCCATACACCTTTTGGTCTATAGAGCAGGTTTTTCTTTTGCAGAATGAAAAGAACAACCTAAAATGTCAACTTGATGAGCACAGTGAAAGAGGTTACTACCTGACATATCTATGTCTGTGCTATGTTTGCTCTGGTAGACCAAAATATGATTTTGCTATTGGTATGTCACCATTTTCCTGTCTGCAGCATGTGCAGGACCGAGTCTTTTTCTAAAAAACAGAAAGAGTCAGAAAAGCTGTAACAGTCTTTGACCATCAATGTTATTTTATTCTTAACTTGGCCCTGTCCGATCTTTACAGCCGTGGTGTTGAGCTTGATTCTTTTGTCATCCTTCTTTATTTACTTCTCCAACTGGAGTTACTCATTGCCAGAAATTACATGTGCTGGGCAGATGTAGAATCCAGATATTATTGTGAGTTTTATTTCTCCAGGACTGATATCTGATTTTACCTTTTGCTCCTATCCTTGTTTGTGTGAAAGCCCTCTTAATACCCTTTTTTGCTGGTATTGCGGCTTTGTAACAGCAGTTTCACATGCAGTGCCATCTTCTGGGGGCAGCTGAAAAGAATCTGAAAGCTGTGTCACAAGCCCATCTCTGAAAAAATAGCTGAACTCTTTGGTTAGATACCTCAGGAACAGCCATTTTTGGACTTGCTCTTGTTCAGACTATAATTAAGAGAGAATTTTGCAGCTAATTTTTGGGAAGCAAGATGATCTCTGGACAGTCTTGTTTCAACACTTGGGGAAAAGTCTACTTTCTGATTTAAAGAAAATTCAGAGGAGCCTAATTTTGAAGGATGGGCATAGAGGAACTTCATCAACAATCCTACTAATTTCTATTTCTGTTCTTTCTTTTATGGGCTCTGAAACAGCATGACACATCAATATTCTGTCACATAGCATTCATGTATGTATTGCAAGGCTATCATTACTGTAAAACAAATTAACACCTCATATTACATTCTGGAGGGCATCTGAGACAATAAATCATCTTATTTGCATTTGTATGTGCTTGCAAACAGCTTACTTGCTGTTTACTAAGCAGTACTGATTACTTATTAATTGATAATCCTTCCTCCCAAGTAATGAGTACTGGTACAGCAGGCTTATACTTCGATATTATTTGTTCCATCCCTCCTCCTTTCCGAGTCCTGGTGACATTGCTGCAAGATGCATCCATGTTTTTCCAGAGTAAGAGCAATTCTGCAATAATCCTTAAGTTCCAAAGATTCTAAGAGGGCTACTTATACTTATGCTGTGCACACGCCTGAGTATCCTGCTAAATTAATACTTTAAGTCACTACATTAATCTGTTCCTTCCTCTTATTCTTGCGTAAAAATATAAACCTTTTTAAATCTGATATTTGAGCATAATTTTTAAAACACAGACATCTGGGATAGCTTCTGTTATGATTGTAATGTGAAGTAATTCAGTGACTGGAGTATTATGCAATTATCCTACGCAGTTAATAGGTTTGCTCAGTGGGTACGACAACTGGCACATTACTCTGTACTAACTTCACTGCTGCTGAGTGACTGTCATAAATCATTCATCTCTACCATTGTCTACATGATAAACAATCTCCACCTCATCTCCAAGATAATGTTCTGAAGCAGGAGTGAGAAGCTGCAATTCCTCATTACATTCCAGGTGTATCTGGCAAAAGTTACAGTAAGGCACACCTGGAAAGAGGTTCTACATGGAAGTGTGAGGAATGACTAATGTAACTATTACATTGCCTAATCCTTCTAATGCAATCTGGTAAGAATGCATAAACTATTTGAACAATAATGCCTTGAAAATTTTTATTATTAATGACGTATACATTAGGCAGGCAAAAAATTAAGAATGTAGTTTTGAACTTTACAGATTTGTTTTAGCACAGTAATGGGTGTAACCATAGGTAAGTGCTATTGAACTTGTCTTACAATGAGTGACAGAGTTGACAAGAGAGGTCAACTTGTACCCAAAAGTGATGTTAGTTTTCCTGATTCCCAGCACAATCACTAAATATCGAAACAGATCCTCTGTATTCCCAAGAGGGGATCAAAGATGAATAATGTGCGCCTAGAGGAGCACCTGGCTCTCTTCCAAACAACAAGGAATCCCGGATAGATGGTGTGGTTAGAAGTCTTCTGATTCCTAACAGGACAATCATTTCTGGACGTTTTACCGTTCAGTAGGTGTCAAATTTTGCCTTGTTATATTGGAAAATACCTTATCCCACAGTTTAAACTCTTATAATTTGTTTTAGTTTATGTAAATTAGCTAAGATAGTTAGCTGCTGTACAGCTTTGGTTTGGGTTCTTGTAGCTCTCTCTAGTGAGACTGAGTCATCACCAGCAGAACCAAGAACAAGACTATCAAACTTTCTATTACAAAATCTTTTTTTAATCAAAAATTTACTTCATTTTTTTTGCATTTTCTCTTAATTTGCAGAGAACTAAACTTGATTTGAATTTCTCTTCTTTTCCCCTCATTTTTTCCCTCTTTTTGCTCATATAAGAAATTGTTATCTACCATCTTCCCTCTATTCCTTTATTTTTAGATAGTCTTCTTTATGCCAGGAACTTTTCAGCAGTTCCATACCTTTGAAAAAATATGTGAGTGCAGATCTGATAACTGCTTCAGAATTGGAGCAATTTTGAATAGTTGTAGAATAGCAAAGAAGAAAAGTAGTCGGGGAAAAAAAAAGCAACCCAAAATAAACCTTGAACTTTGTTCATTTTTTACACTCAAAGGAAAAAAGTGGGAACAGGAAAAAATAACTATTTGAATAGTCTCTTCTGAAAGGTCACAAACATGTGGGTGGAAAAAAGAATCCCTACTTTTAAGCCTTCAGAATCAAAGAAACTTCAGAATGAGAATACATTTCACAAAATTATTTTTCCATTATTTGAACCAGGTCAGGACTAAATGTTCAATTCTGGACAAAACTCATGTCAACCACTGTAGCAGTGTTTAATAGTTAGGGAACTTGTATGAGTCATACTATGATGTATACCTCATTATGTGTAGAGAAGTTAATAGGATGGTGGGGCAACTGTCAGGGAACTGGTACAGTATCTTTTGTATCAGGATGTTAGAGTTTGGGTGATGTGTTAAAACACTTTAAACCACAGAGCAGTTAGCTGGATAGTCCCTATAAAATAAAAACACCCTGCCCAAACAAACACTAATGAAAAATTAGTATTGTTTGTATTCAGTCCCAAAATGTCTTTTTTTAAGTGAGTGCAGGTTCATGCAAGATGGGCAATTGTTAAATCTGGGATTTAGATTTTCTCAAATTTTGCAGTGTTTGAGATCCAGAACCAGATCTGAATTGCACAGTTCAAGCCTAATAAAATAAACACAGGTGAAGTCTATGAAACTTACAGGAATCAGTGGAAGTTTTATTATGTGCTCGAGAGGAGAAAGGATTTCACTCCAAGATGCACTTGGAATGAGAGAGCTTCATTATATTAAAGTTATGCAAAAATATAACTGTGCATGACTGAATTTGTCCACACTCAGAGGAATGGATGAAGCATGAAAAGTCCTATTAACTTTGTCATTAAAATCCAAAGAATATGCATGTAGGCTACAGTTGTTACATCCAGGCTTTTCTAGATGAATGAATACCAGGATTAAATCAAGCTAAATTTCAGAAAGCTACAAGTATATGCAATGGCAGGAGTGCCTTTAATTGTGCATTTTCATTGCCAAAAGGATTTTGGAGTTCTGTCATTTCAGAAGGGTCACCAGGTACTAGCATTCCATACGGATGGAACAAATAGGACAAATTCAAAACTCATATAAATAAATTATAATAATACAAGAGCAGTTATCTATCATTATTTCTGTTAGAAATTCACAGCAAAAAAATATTTTGATTACAATGTATAACACAAAAAAAATCCATGGAAAAATGTGAACAAAACAGTTTAGAAATCAAAACAAGCCGAGTCTGGCTTTTGGTGCAAATAACTTCATCTGAAATCTTCTTTCTATCTTGTAAAGAATAAACGTATTTCTATCACTTGCAGGATTTGGATTCCTGTTGATACAGAGCTATAACAGCAAGCCATGTGTGACTCCAATAAGACACGATAATATTCTGTCAGATCATCGGTTGGACCTTTACACTGGAAATACCTGGCTCTGTCGCTATGTGAGAAATCATGCCAAGGCATGAAAATAATGTGATTCTTTTAAAGAGAACAGTTGTTTAAAATATCCTGTCCTGGTTTAAAGGCCAACCATCCAAAAATAATTATAATACTTTGGAGCTATTGGAAGACAGATAAGCCGAAAGTATGTTTATTTTTAAATGTATACTATATAAAAACATTACATGTATCAGTGACTTTGACACATCCCTGTTTATTTTGAGTAATGCCTTCTGCAAATTGCTTTGTAAATGCTAATCGATGTGATGTTTTGAAATCAGTTGGAGCCAGTGAACCTTGCAGACAGCTTCAAAACTGTCTGAGTGTCCATTTAACATTTTGTGACGAGACATCTTGTGCCAGAGCATTTTTTGGGAACACAATGATTCATCCTATTTACCTAGCTCAGTGTAATAGCTAACAGCCCATAGTACCACCGTGCAGAACTGCAGCTGTTGTAAGCAGCATGTGACAGAACCCTGACTGACAGAGTGGAGCTGTGTCACTGCCTCATCCCAGCTCTAACCCACTGGACAATTCTGGTTTGCACAGGAAAAACAAGGTGTGAGAGACTGAAATGTTAAAGGTTAATGACCCAAACAATCAACCATTTGCTAAAGCAGAGGGTGCTTTCCTGAGGCAGGTTTGCATCTCCAAACCGAAGGGGAGGAGGAGTTTTTGGGTGTGTGGTGGCAAAACCTCTGATCTGCATCAGAAAAACCCAGGTGCGGAGGAGATGTGCACCCTCCACCAGAGGATGACAACAAACTAACTTTTGTTTACCAACAAGTTTGTTTTTGAGCCAGAGAAAGGAAAAGGCAGAACCTTCGAAGTGGGACAATGCTTTTTATCATGCCAGTGTCCTCCGTCCTGACGTGGCTCAGGCGTAAAACTTCCTCTCGGGGGAGCTATAGGGACATTCACACGTAGGTCTGAAGGTGTTCAGCCCTTCTGATGGGGCATGACTGGCTACACCGCGCTGGCATGACAGGCAGCTGTTATGTCAAAAATGTGTCATTAATCATCAAAGACCCCCAAAGTGCCCCCATACTCATTTCTGGGCCCTTCCACCAGAGAGGACTGTGCATGATCCACAGTGTTGCATAAGACGGTGTTAAACTCTCCCTCTTAGGGGAGGTACCTGTGTATTCCCACATGAACCTGAGCATTTATTAACCCACTGACCTTTGTGTTTCATGGGCTTTCCTCTGTCCCCAGCGGATGAAGTCTGCGACCTCAATTCAACCACTAGACATTGAAATTGCAGTAATCAAGTCTTGTCACTGGATACATGCATGGTGATAGCTTTCCTCTCCACTATCTACTCTTATCCTTTCTTTCTCTTTCTTTTCCTTATATATTTTCTTAATACTTTAAAAATATATTTATATTTTTAAATATATTTATATTTTTATATATAAAAATATATTTCTGTAGATAATACCCAAAAGTGCTACATACCTCCTTTCCATTGTAACCAAAGTCTTCTAAAATAAATCTTCCATATATATATATATATGTGTGTGTGTGTGTATAAACAAACTCTGGTCATTCAGTGTAGTTTCACTCTAATCAGTCCAAACGGATTAACGAGAAGCTCAGTCACCCCGCCTCAAGGGTGGGTCATGACACAGGGAAGCATAGTTACCACCTGGGGAGACCCGACCTGAAAGCACTGCTAAATGTGCTGGGAGAATCAGGTAGTCCAGAATTTTCTTTTCTTCCTATCATCAAAGAAACACTGCCTGCAAGACATAGCTCTAAAAGCTCTCTGCTCTTTCACACTCATGGAAATTAATTCCTTTTTGGTTGTGGTTTCCTACACTGAAATGAAACAAGTAGGAAGTGGAGAAATAAGTATTCCTTTGTGTAGTAAAGCCACAGTGGGCTAAATCCAGCTTTCCTTGTACAGTAAGGCATGAAATAAATAAGACAATTCACATAAGCAACCTTAGCAGGATCTGGCACTCAGTCTTCTATGCATGTAAAACCAAATTCATATGTGAGTAATCTGGTTCAGCAAAATACATTCTGTAACTACCCTGTGCACGTCTGCCTTTGATAAATATGGGATGTATTCCCTGAAACTAGAGCATACAATAGAAATGTTCCTCCATGAAAGGTGGTTCTTTTTCACTTCCATGTAGTCTCACTGAAGTGAATGAAGATTGCACATAAGCAAATTATAGAGTATTTTGACTACACCATCATCACAAGGAGAAATATCTTGTGATTGAAAGAGGATTAACTCTCACAGTCAAAATACAGTAATTTAAAACAGCTACAATTTTTGAAGTATGTTAAAATTTTGTGGTTTTTTCCCCTTGACATTTCTCCTTGCTGATTTTCCAGACAAAAAAGCAGCTAAGGCTATTTACATGAACAATTACTCAACATCATTACCCAATTAGAGATTTTCGGCTGAGAGCTCATGCAGAATTTGTTTACCAAGAATAAGAAGGTACTCCTGCAAAAGGTCTTTGTGTCACACTTTGATCCATTCAGGTGTGTAAAGTCTTAGGGTCAAGGACAGGATATATCTCACAAATTGACAAGTCTGGAATAGCAGCAGTGTACAACTAACCCTTCACGTTTCAAGCTGACAGATATATCTTGTAGTGTACATCACACCCATCTTGAGTACTTCCAGTAGCAATAGAGGAGCAAGTGTGAGCATCTAAAATGATGCTATTATTCAGAAGTGAACTACAGGCCTCGGTAATGTTGGCATCGGTAAGTTTTTTAACATAAGAGGTCATATTCTGAGGGGTTAAATAACTGCAGTTGTTAAGGGAGTGACTTATTTAAAATTACTTAGCGTCTCAAGTGTAAATGAGTGGAAATTAGTCTTCCAGGTGGTTTGTGCAATGTGAGTTATTTATGCTACAGAGGTTTAGTATCGTTTCAGTTTTTATGACAAAAACTGCTGTACCAGATGCATGTAGGCCTGGATTTGCCAGCCTTGAAAAGTGATGACAGAGTGGTGACAGCAGAATTCAGTGAGCTGCAGGAGAAAGAGACAGAATGAGAAGGAAGTCTTTACTTATGGTTCATTGTAATACAAAAAATAGGAGGGATTAACTAAAGTTATCAGTAACTCAAAAAGGAAGTAAGTGTTAACAGAGTAAAATTAAACTCTGGAATTCATTGTTACAGGATAATTGTGGGCATCAAAGTAAAATTGGATTTAGAAGGGAACTAGAAAAATTCAAGGAGAAAATCCATCAAACACAATGACATCACACAAGAAATATTTTGTTAATGGAATAGTATTTGCATATAGTCTTCTAACAAAGAAAATATATTTTCTATTTGTGACAAGATTATAGCTGTTCCTAAAATTGTCTCACACCAGATACAGCTATTTTTGTATCACACATTTATATAGATAACTATTTTTTAATATCTAAGAGAAAATATTTCTTAAAATTGCCTTTTGGGGACAGCTTTTTTCCCCTTCTTATTTTTTTTCATTTTTGCTACTGAATGCAAAGAGAAAAATATTTCTGCATCCTGTTTTTTTTTTCCTTTTTATTCCCTGCTTTCTTAGTTTTGGTTTAAAGTTTTTAAGGGTGTCTTTTTGGCAATTTAGGTTTTTTTCTAAAAAATTCCAACTGGCTAAGAGCTACCACAACCAAAGAAACAGGAGGGTTGGTTCTTTTTTTAGAACTGATGTCAGAGGAAAACCCTAGAGGACCATTCCTAACTTCAGTTGGAAGAGAAGTGCCCAAGTTATAACTCAAGTCAGTTGTTGACAGAGGAGAGGAGAGACAGACACTGTCGAGAAAGAATGCCCAGAGAAGATGATAAAAGCCTGTGGCTTGTCAGGGTCCTGATCTCAGCCTCTCAGCCTTTAAACCTCTCGCACTGAAGCTCTCATTAGTAAACAGATTGCTCAGAAGAGGCAGAGGAGGAACAGGACAAGAACAGGGCTGTGGGAGCCAGAAACACCGTGATTAATGATGTTCTGCAGACATGCAAAAGCAAATGCACTCTGTGTTCATGGCATCAAACTCGGCTACAGTCTAACAGTGATTCCTTAATTGTTCTCTTGGCATGCAGCACATGGCTCTTCTTCTGAAAATCATTTTGTATTAAAATTCCTGGTAAACCTCTTATCCAGACCAGAGTGAACTAAGCAGTGAAGCTTGTGCTGGGGAAAGAAAGAAATAGCCTTGAACAAAATGGTTGGAGAAGTGGTGGAGGAGAAGGGTCTCTCTGTAACAAAGAGCGAATACCATTCTGTAGCCTACTGCACCACATGAATCGCTTGGGTAGAGAAGTGAAAGAAAAGTGAACTTCACACATGCTCTGTCTAAGGGAGCCATCTTCCTGCCAGGGAGAATTTGCCTCTGGCAAGAGCAAAGTTGTTTCCTGAGGCAAGTGTGAAGTGTAAGGCTGGAAGTGGCAGGGCAAGACCTGAGGTGCTCTCCTGATGCCCAGCCTGTAGACCTGCTCCTTTGATCCCAAACCCCAACACGCTGCACTGCTAGGTACAAGGAAGGGCTGGTTTGTTGCCCTGTGGTTGGTGGAAAGAATAAAAAAGGTTTAGCTTTATATTTACACTTAGCCCAAAACAGAAACATTAAAACAAAAAATCACATTTTTGCTGTCATTTCGGCCATCACTTACCACCAAGTCTGCTGACAAGTGGTGTTCATGGCAGAAAAAGAACTTTTCTATTTACTAGTCATGATCTTTGCTAACACAGCTATCTCACTGCAGTTTTATGGTATCTGAGTGGTTCCTTTTGGAAGAATAAACTGATAGCCTTATTATGCAGCCTTCAAATTAGGAGCCACTTTTCCTTTCACCAGCCTCGCTCTTGGAGGCTAATTGCAAGCAAAAATTACAACGTATAAACCAGTATTTGCAGAACAAAGTGAAACACCAACCAGTCCTGCTATAGCCATCAACTTTCCATCCAGCACTCCTTAATGAAAATAAAATCCAGTGGCTGCATCTAACTTACCAAATGATAAATGGGAGCTGCAATCAGGAGTTCTATCTGGGTAACACTTGGTGGCACACAAAGCATTTAGCTGAGATGGATCACCAGAACATCTCATTTACCACACATACACACACACACACACATACACACACAGAGAGAGAGAGAGAGAGAGAGAGAGAGAAAAACATTTGTTAAAAAAATAAGAGTGGAAATAGGAAGATTTATTCTGGAGACTGTTGAAAGCCTAACAGGAAAGCAGATTTTATTCTTATCAGCTAGGAAAACAATTGCAAAATAATAATCTTGTTTTGCCTGGCTTGCATTTTGCTCTCTTTCTTTTCATTTTTAAGATGATACCAGCTCTGACTTCTGTGCAACTTTTTTCATTTGTTTCACATTCTATTTTTTTCCCCAGAAATTCTTTCACTGGCAGCTACCTTTATGTCACTTTTAATTTCAAAGTTGACATTTAAAATCTGTTCTGTGGTGCTGATACAGTTAGTGGCATGTTGACTGCTGTTTCTTCTGGTTTTTTGTACTCTATCAGATAAATTTTAGAGTTCAAACAGAAAATAATGGAACTAAGTGGACCTTTATACAGCAGACTGGAAGAAATACATTGCTAGCAATGCTACTCTCACAATATATATACTGTAATATTATGGCTATATTTTAAACTGAGATTTATTTTGTGATCAAGATCAAAGGTGAATGTAAAAAATCAGTGGATGTTAGTTGTAAGTAATTTGAACCTCTGGAAAGTGTTTGTTAGATTATCCATGATGCAAAATACAGCCACTCAAACCAATAAGGGCCTATTTGAAAAGACGGGTCCTACTCCCTTGGAAAGTACTGCCATAAAAAAAGCCAAAGCAGGACCCAGAGTGCCTGAATGTGCAGTTCATTGCACTGCAGAGTTCACAGAATCACATGTCTATCCACATCCAGATCAGAATAATAATCCTGAGTGCAGGGAAAGCTCCAGCAACATTGGCTGAACTCCATTTTACCTTAAAACTTGTGGATGAGAATGGGCATTTAATCTCGCCAGTGACTGCACGCTGATGTCAGGGAGAGAGGCCTGGCCCATGTAAACTGGAGGTGAACTCCAAACACAGCTGTAGGACTGCTTTACACCGATCGCGTTCTGCTGATATCACTGATGGTACAGTGATACCAGTGTAAAAAATATGAGAATCACCTTTGCTTCAGAGAAGAAACTCAGATCATAAGTTTACAAGTTAAAAAAAGGGAGGAAAAGGGACTGGAGACCTCAGTCTGGCCTTGCCATGCTAGGAATGGATTAAAATTTCGCTTACAGTGTGGGCGTTCCACATTCTGATGCTAGCTGTTTGTGGCAAAATACGCTTTTCGTTTTTTTACCAACCTGCAAAGAATACTAAGACTGAAATCATTTGGCTGTGCATCTGAACATCACACAGACCTACAAAGTTTCCAGCCTTTTTTGACTATTATCTAATTTCTATGTATTAGGGTGAAAATAGACCTTCAAGTCATGTTTCAGTACTTGAGTGATTCCCAGTTCAAGCAGCAAATTGGTCTTTGGCTGGCAAACTTTCTGCTCTGTAAGGTCAAAGTTTGAGGATAGAGAGGGCAGGATTGATTTTCTGGGTTTTTTTCATGCTGAATGGGAGATGACCCTTATGAATTTTTTACCTGGCCCTTTTAAGTCTTGAGACTTACAGACAAGTGGAGAATGGCAAGGAGTAAATGCCATGATGGCTGAACCAAAGACAGACACATCAAAATAAGCACATTTGGCAGCCGTGCATTGAATCCTGGGAGGAATGCCTGAAGTGAAATGAGGTTCTTGCCATACAGGTATAGCAGAGGTTAAGTCAGGACAGTTGTCTATTGTGTGTGGTTAGCCTCAGTGCGCACAGCAAACTTAAAAACAAACAAAACACAAGTTTGCAGTCATTGGGAGGGCAGGATTTTGGGCAATTTTCAGTACAAATCATATACTTATTGGAAGCAAGCACTGACTGCTTGGGGTGAGCAAAATTTCTTGATGATATCATATGAAGTCTGTTGGCACAGTCCTGGTACCTTACAAGACCAATGGAACTGACAGAACTCCAGCTCCTTCCTTATAAAAGCAGCACTACAGGCAGTTCTGGCAACCAACACTGCCCTGTCCTGCCAAGTTCTCCTGACTCCTTTTCATATTCATGATGCCCAAATGACTTTTTTGAGCATTTTGGAATATACAGGGTGGAAAGGGATGCTGACAAGACAGTCTGTTGAGTGTAAGAAAAACAATATCTGTATCAACACAGAGAAATTACTTGGTTTATGTGATTAATTTTTGTGTTTTGAAAACAATATCACTCTGAAGTTGTGTTTCATGTTATTAGGATATGTACTTATTTGCAGGAAATCTCATCTACCTCTGCCATGAGGACTGTGTCAAACATAAAACTGATGATCCTTGTTTCTTAAAATGCTTTGAGCAATTCCTAGGTCAGACAGTTAGGTTATTTCATTCATTTATGCATGAAACAAGAATGACTTTGATCACAACTAAATAGGTCTGATTGAACATACCAGGCAGTATCCAAGAACTATACAATGAAAAATTGCTTCTACATTATTTATATATGCTTTTTTTATTCTTCCTTTTTTTTTTTATCTCAGCCCCAAACAGACATGGGAGGACGATTAGTTCTGAATTGTTGATGATCAGTACCATCATTGTATGCAAGCTAAAAATGTCAGGAACTGCTAAATTTACATTACGGATATAAAGTTTCCCTTGGGGGACATCTTTCTGCCATTTTCTGCCTGAGCCCCAGTGTATTGCTACGGCCGGGTGATAGCAGAAGTTGTTGTGAGGTACAGAAGCTTACTTCAGGCATTTCAGAGCAGTGGAGATCCTTTCTGCAAGAAAAACAGCTTGTATGTATCTGAACAGTGTGAATCATGCATGTGCACCCATCTCGTTATCATACAGAAGAATTCTCCAGACCACAGCATTGTTATGAACATTTTATTGAATCTGTACATTTTCTGTGAGGAGTGTTAAAAAACCGAATTTCTACCTATACTATGAAACTTAGTGAAGGAATTCTAGTACATAAGGGTTACATAACAACTTCCTTAGTTAAAAGGACTGTGCAGGTCTTGGATTTCTTCCACTCTGATTTTCAAGCAATCTTTGATAACCCACCTTGAAAATAAGAATGTATTATATGACACGTTTTATTTTCAGCACCATATAGTACTGTTATTCTTGGGTATCCACTGCTAGGTCAACACAATAGGATGTAAGAATTCACGAAATTTATGGAATATAGATGCAATTCTTTAATACAGCTTCTGGATGTATCAAGCACTGGAGGTGCCTCTCCTGGATTCCTTACTCACGGATAAGGAAATAGTGGTTCAACATGTGATACTCGATGACAATCTTAGCTGTGATTATGACAAGAGGATAGGGATTAGGACCCCTTCCAGATTGGTAAGAAAGGGGAAACTATGGGCTGCCTGCTAGTCAGCCTAACCTCAGTCTCCAGGAATTTTATGGAGCAAATTCTCCTGGAAAACACATCCAGGAACATGAAGACCTAGTACAGAGTATCCCACAGTATCTTTCTAGGGAGTCAGTGAGATACAGGATTAGAGAAGCTGGCTACTGGGTGGTAAAAATGGCTGGATCACCAGGCCCCAAGGTTTGTGATCAATGATACAAAATTCAGCTGACGTTCAGTCACTGGCTGTGCCCCACTGGAGGTACCTGAGGTCAATATGGTTAACGCCTGGGAATGACCTGGGCAAGGAGACAGCACATACCCCCAGCAAGTTTGCAGTTAACAGTACACTGGTGGCTGGATGGGGAGGTGGGGGAAAGCACTCCATGCACCGGTGGGTAGGGCAGCCATTTGGATGCCAGAATTGTCATGAAGATCTAGAGAGAAAAGTGCAGGGTCCTGGGACTCTGCAGTGCCGGTGCTGTGGACTGCTGGGGCACTGGCTGAGGAGAAGCTCTGCAGGAAAGGACCTTCCAGTGCTAGAAGCAGAAAGTGGAACAGGCATAAATAGTGAGGATGGAAGATCATCCCATACTGGGCAGTATTACTGTACCATGGCCAGGCCAAGTGAAGTGCCCGCTGCTTGGCAATTGTGGGACCATGCCTGGAGAAGCGTCTGGCTTTGGGTCCCACAGTAGAAAGAGAAAAGGAAAAAAAACTGGGTGAGTTTCACAAAGGTACACCAGGATGATTAAGATGAGATACAGAGACAAAGGACCTGTCTTTCTTTGGCTTGATGAGAAGAAAGCTACAGAAGAATCTAATTTCAGTCTTCAGTTGCAGAGAAGCCAGCTCCGTGCTCTTTTGGAGGTGCACAGGGAGAGCCTGAGAAGTTATAAATGAGTTGCAGGAAAAATAAGCACATAGGAATGAAACTGTATCTGCTATTTCTAAACCACTAGTGACACCTAGTTTCCAAGAAAAATACCAGTAGCTACATTAACACTGCAACTTGGAAAAATGCATCAGATTGCATTTACAACACTATAGGGCTTGGTAATCCCAAAGTTCTGCATAGTATAACCCCAAACAAATGGACTTTGACAATAAAAATACATGCATTAAATCTGTGCTTCAATGAGGGTCACAGAGCTTGCAGGTGCAGCCTCTCAGTGAAAGGCATGGATGCCATAACATATCAGACATTTTGCCATGCCTGTGTCTGTGCTGCCTGACTACATCATTGGCTTTTCACTGAGGACTGACTCCCTGATTGTCCACACACTGTAAATACTGATGTGCACTTGAAAAGCTCTGGGGTGATACCATTTGGCTTCTCAGGTGGGAAAACTTGGACTTACAGAAGGAGCTTAGTCACACACAAGTCCTATTCTCACAGGCAGTAGAGAGGCAGTTGAGTCAGGTCTGGTGTGACCTGCCCTGCTTACTGTACTCTGAAGACCCTGGAGTACTGGGAAGGCCATGAGCCTCCCTTCCCTCACACTGTCCCCAGTTCAAGTTAAAACAAAAGCAAAGCAAATGGCCACTCAGTGCTGGAGGACTACACAGGAAAAGATCAGATTCTCCTTTCTGGGACAACAGCAAACATCTGCTAAATATGTTCATCCGAAAATTATGTTTCTTGGGGACATAAAGTTGTAGGTATGTGACACAGCTCACAGATTGTGACAGCCAGAAGAGGAGAAACATCAGACAGTGACTGTGGGCAGCCACATTTTCCCAGCATTGCTACAGTACTCTCAGCTACAGCATCCTCATCCACTTTCCAAACTTTCCTGTCCCCTGCTCCCCATTTGCCAAGAGAAATAAGAATCCTACTTGCATAGAAATGAGGGGCTTTTACTCTAATTAGGCAGCAGTGCCAGATGTGACAGGGTAGGAGAGTCACCTAGCAAAAAAGCATTTGGTGGCCTTGGACCACTACCAGACAATGACAATGGCATTGGTGACAGTGGTGAGAATGGTCTGGTCACCACTTTATAAACCACAGATGTCTGAAGAAACAAGGACAGCTGACTCCTGCACACAGCTACTTATCCGTCACCAGCTCTGACTTGGTTTTGAGTCAGATATGGCAAGACAATGGCACAGAGACTAAGTACCATGTCATTAACAATGACTGGCAAAATTACTGTGCTTGAGTCATGTCCCTGAGGGTGTTGCAAGAGCAAACTAAGAGCTCATACTGCCTGCACAATCTTTCTTCATAAACTCTCTTCATTTATTGTTCTTTCCTCAAAAACTGGGCTCAAAAATACAGTTTTATGGTGAACAAATAAACATCCATTGGGAACAGCCACTAGCATTCTGGCAATGCTGAGGTGTCTTTTCAGTTTAAGGAAGAGAAAAGAGCAAGTATGCATGAAAAACTACATGGATTTTATTTATGGATCACTGTGCATTTGAGAAAACTATGTCTACTAAAGTAATTGATGTTTATGACAACATAACTGATGGCTAGCCTGTAGAAGATCCGGCTGATGGCTGTGTAGTAACAATTCTAATAGCAGACCTTTCCATCCTACTCTGCCAGCTCACCAAGCAGTAGGAGTTTGAGGGTAAGCACATTTCAGAAGACAAGTACCCTCTGTACTGAAGGATCACACTGACATTCAAGTTAACCTGTGGTTAGGCTTTGCATGGTAGGACAGTAATGTTGTGCAGCTGCACAACCTATTGCACTATGTGGATCCAACCGATGGAAGCCCAGCAAGCTTGGACTTGAACTTGTACAAGTACAAACCAAGCTGTACTAGTATGTCACAAATGTGAAGAGTGTGGCATAGAGACAAAGTCTGGAGCATTACTCCACCATCCTCCTGCTCAAAGCACGTACCACCACGTGATCAGACCACAGTGGTAAGAATTTTATCCAGCCTAGTTTTGAAAATACTCAAGGATGCAAAACTTTTCTAGGCAACGTGTTCCATTGTCTGACTGTCCCTGTGGTGAAAGAACTTTTTCATTCTATCTAGTTGGAACTTTCAGTTTCTCACCATTGTTTGTCAGCCTCTCATCACGCATGTCCATGGATCACTCCATTTTCTCATACCTCCTTGTAGGTACCGGAAAGCTGTCATTAGGTTGTATCAAAACCTTCACTTCTTCAGGTTAAAACAAGCCCAATTTCTGCCATCTCCCCATCTGGTTTCTGTATTCCAACCATCTGACCAGCTTGGTGGCCTTCGGCTGGACTTGCTCAAGCTTATGAATATTTTTCCAATACTAGGGAAGGCCAAAACGGAATGCACTATTCCAGATGTGGTTGAATGAGCATGGAGTAAAGGTAAGTGCTTTGCTCAGCCCTGTGGCTGTGCTTGTGGTGGTACAGCACAATATGCTGCTATCAACCACCCCCACAACCACCAGCTGAGTACACAGTAACAAAAATACAGTGTCTGCTTCCTACAGTTAAATGGCTTCTGGAACATTGTTTCCTCTACTGGATCACAAAGGTGAATCGGCCCATCACCTATGATTCGAAGTCAAATTTAAATTTGCATTTTTTGTAATTTCAAGTTGGTTCTTCACTCAGTATGTCAATATATTGCAGTGTTTTCCTTTTCCTTGAAAGATAACATTATTTATAGTCAAGAATGTGCTTTTTTACTTTTATGTTGTGACTAAGAGCTATATGGACTCTAGGGCACATATTAACAATCCATTAATATATTGCTCAGATGTTTAAAATTACTCAGCCTAATGTTTTGTGCCTTTCTGCACACCTGAGTTAATACATACCCTGGAGTGCTTTCCTGCTTAGTTACAGCACTCTCTACTGCAAAAAACTGGGACTTGATTGCATCCATATATTAATCACAGTGGATGTTTACATAGTATGACTTCACTTAATAGCGTAATGATGAAGAAGCCGGATGTACATAACTGTCTGGCTGAATGCCTGACTTAGGGAAAAAGGAAGGCTTTCCACAAACATTTTTACATCTCCACAGAGGGCCAAAGAAATCACAGAAATGCTGGACATATTTTTTTAGATTGTTCAATCTATCTTTCCCCACAATATACGGGAATGCTTTGCTGGATCGTATATACATATCTCAGAGAGTGGTTTTTGTTAATCTCCTAAGTAGCAAATAATTTCTGTCTTTAATGAATTACATTAAAAGGTGAAGTGCTTAGTGGCAGGAACTCATGTAAAAGCATGATTAATCACCCAGAGGATTTTGGCTCCAGTAGGCAGCTCCTTTAAGTTACTTCAGAGGGCTTCTTCCTTCCATTTAAGCTTTCTTTTGTTCTCCTCCTGCAGGACTTCACAATGTTCATTTTTGGGTGGTTGTCTTTTTTGCTTGTTTTTTTTTTTTAATAAATGGATTTATTTATTTATAATTTCTGTCAGGGATACGCCCTCTTGTTATTCAGGTAAAAAAATGGGGTTTAGTGTTTCTGAATAAATTATCCAGATGCATTACCATCACTCAGTCAAGAATCACTTTACAGCTATACTTCAGGGTCTTGTTTCTGCATTCTGTATCTCCATTTTTCATGTTCTTATTGGGGTAGGGAAGTAGGATCATTTACGCAGAACTGGGTTGTGAGATGCACAAACATATCATGAAAGATGGAAAAGTATTTTTAAGTATGAAATATTTTTAAGTATGTTACATTTGATGGACCAGATACTTGGAAGAATAAAAAAGAACTGCTCTGCTACTGTTGTATTTTTGAGATCCAGGTAGTGATTGGTGTGCTGACTAACACAAATTCTCAGACAGGAAACACCACTAGAGAAATCTCGTTTTTCTTTTGATATTATTGCATTTCCTGGGTGAGACTATTTGAGAAAGAGATACAAAACAAAGTTTAAAATGAGAAAAGGCCAGGCTCATACAAAGAAAGACCTGTTCTGATGCAAGAGCTGATTTTAACTCAAATCTCACATAGCTGATGAGCAATGTTTAGTAAACCAGTATATACACAGATTGTTTTACTGCTCTATGTAGTAGTGTAAAATAACTAAGGTCCTAGAAAATTCCAGTGAAGCACAGAATATTACTAAGGATAAGAAACAAAAAACCTGCAACCTGCACATAAGGTAAGGTTGCTGTACAGCCACTTGGTAACTATAATTACATCTTTGAACTATCCAGAGTGTCCCAGTCCCATGTTGCACAAAAACATCAAACGAGTAATTTATTCACAGTCATTGTCTTACACTTGCATGTGGCTCCTTTCTCCCGGAGCAGGAGAGCACAGCAAACTACCCAGACAGAAGGAAAGCAGTACAGAACTTTGTTCTTAGGAATTCAGAGGGAAGATGCTATTACTGTTTGAACACAGGAATGGGTGGAAGAAAACTCGCCATCTGTTGACAGCTCCGCCCCTGTGGGTGTGGGTGAATTTTTTAAAGGCAGGTGAATAATGTAGGACTTGTTTCTGAATGAAAGCTGAGGTTTTCCAAGCTCTTCAACAAATGAACCCTCCATTGTGCATGCTTCCTGTCTGAGAGTCACTTTGCTTTGATGAAGTCTTGTGGCAAATTTCTATTCACTGACTGGATAAAGCATAGCTTTTAAATTAGATTACTGATGTTAACACATTACAAATTTAAAATGTGTTACAAAGATTTATAAGAAAAGTGAAATCTCTATTTTGCTGTGTAGTCTATTATACAGTATATAACACAGAAAAGAAATCTCTTGGTATTCAAATATCTTTATTTACAAAAAAAAAATACGAGTCCAGAGGATTTATTCTTTTTTTGTAAAATGTTCTGATAATCTGGGATGGAAGATGCAGAGGAAGGAGTAATAAACATTTTAAAAAACATTACTAAAATTCTCTACCAATTTCCTTCTTTTCTTCCTTTTATTAATTGGATTTATCATGTAAATTTTACTGTTTGTTGCTGCATACTTTATAGTCTAGTCTTGGGTGTGAGAGAAATAGTTCTTTTTCCATAGTTACTCAAAAGTTTCTCCTAACATAATGTTCTGCTAATATCAGCATATATATGACTCCAAGAAATGCTGTTTGGGTGTTGGCTACTAGATTACCATATTTCATTTTTCTAATGGATGCATTCATGTTTGCTAGCTCTGTCCTAATTTTACTTCACTGGTCAGTTCTATTTAATGCCAGAGTGTCCTCTGCTGTACATAGGAAAAACAGCAGTATGTTACAGGTTCTTTCATTCATAGTGATCAAAAGGCAGTGAATAAGAAACTCTGAAGGGATCTATGCAACTTCTTATTTAAATTTCTTTGTGAAAAGCATTTTTGCAAAATCCTTTCTAGTTCCCCCCAAATCATTCATGCTACAGATGATTTTGTAAATAGAATTCACATTAAAACCTCCTAACACTCCCACCTCGCTCTCACCAAAGTTTTATGTTTAAAGGAAAGATTTCACTGAGAACAAATATTAGGAAAATTGCTCAAAAACAATCCTCTGGGACACCTTCTCTGAATGTCAGATATGAAATAGAGATAAACCTTTATGAAGTTTTAAAAAATAAAAGCTGTGAGGAGCGGCCAATACCCCAGAGGGCTGTGCAGCCCTTCAGAGGGATCTCAACAGAGTGGAGAGATGGGCAGAGAGGAACATTCTGAAATTCAACAAAGGCAAGTGCAGGGTCCTGCACCTGGCAGGGAATAACCCTGGGCACCAGCACAGGCTGGGGGCTGACCTGCTGGAAAACAGCTCTGTGGAGAAGGACCTGGGGATCCTGGTGGACAACAAGCTGTCCATGACCCAGCAGTGTGCCCTTGGGGCCAAGAGGTCAGTGGTATCCTGAGGTGCATTAGGAAGACCATTGCCAGCAGGTGGAGGGAGGCGATCCTACCTGTCTACTCAGCCCTAGTGAGGCCACATCTGGAGTGCTGTGTCCAGTTCTGGGCTCCTCAGAGAGACATGGAGCTCCTGGAGCAGGTCCAGAGGAGGACAACAAAGGTGATTAAGGCACTGGAACACCTCTCTTATGAGAAACGGCTGAGGGAACTTGGCCTGTTCAGCCTCGAGAAGAAATGACTGAGAGGAGACCTCACCCATGTCTGTCAGTATCTGAAGGGAGGGTGTCAAGAGGGCGGATCCAGGCTCTGCTCAGTGGTGCCGAGGACAGGATAAGAGGGAACTGGCAGAAACTGATGCACAGTTAGTTCCACCTGAATATGAGGAAGAACTTCTTTACTGTGCAGGTGACCGAGCACTGAAACAGGTTGCCCAGAGAAGTTGTGGAGTCTTTCCTCACCAGAGATACTCAAGAAATGTCTGGACACAATCCTGTGCCATGTTTCTGGGATGACTCTGCTTGAGGAGGGAAGTTGGACCAGACGACCACTGTGGCCCCTTCAACCTGACCCATTCTGTGATTCTGTAAAATACTCAACAAATATTTTTTCTCATAACTAGCATTCTGCTCTTTACTGAGGACAGACTGGGTGTGTAAAAGGTTATAGGAATGCTCCGTTTTAAGGGTGGATGGTTAGCCATTGTCAGGATGTCCCAAGAGTAAGGCATATGCATATTTTTCTAATTAACACACATGTAATTTTATAGAAAAATTAAAAATACTGACAACTGCAGTCATAATTATTAGCTACAGAAATAGGACTCAGGATAAACCTGTGGGAGTTAAGGTGGATAGCTCTCTGAAAATGTCAGTCAGTTGGCAATGTTTAAAGTAAGAAATTGTATCAGGTGTTTTTCAGAAGGACAGCAGGGAAGGCTAGAAATGCTCACATCAAGATTAGGTATGCTACTCATGTTATTTAGCACAGAGTACCTTTTCCCTGTTTGGAGAATCCTTGAAAAATGACTTAAGACGATACAACAGAAACTCTAGGAAAGAATATAAAGGCGAGCAGAGAATAATTTTTATTCACTATTTCCAAATTAGCAGAAGTAGCAAGAATGCAATAAAACTTTAAGGGAACAGGTTTGAAACAACTAAGAGGAAGCCTTTTTGCACATAATCTTGTCAGTGAACAGTGGAATTCTGTCACATGATACTGTTACTGCCAGAAATTAAAAATAAAGGAGACAGCTTTTAGAAATGAGGCCAGACACTTTTGTGGAGTATGTGTCTACCTGCAAATATGAAATACCGTACACCCAATGTCACAGTAAGTGCCTGAGGAGGAATAACCCCAAGTACCAGCACTGGAGAGCAGCTCTGGTGAAGGACCTGGGAGTCTTGGTGGGTGCCAGGTTGACCATAACCTGGCACTGTGCCCTGGTGTCCCAGAGGGCCAATGGTGTCCTGGGGTGCATTGGGAAGAGTGTGGCCAGCAGGTGGAAGGAGGTGATCCTGCCCCTCTACTCGGCCCTAGAGAGGCCACATCTGGAGTGCTGTGTCCAGTTCTGGGGTCCTCAGCACAAGGAAGACAAAGAGCTACTGGAGAGGGTCCAGTGGAAGCCACAAAGATGATTTGGAGTCTGGATGTCTCTGTAATGAGGTGAGACTGCAGGAGCTGGGCTGGTTTAGTCTGGACAAGAGAAGACTGAGNAACCGCTAGGCCTGGGTTGGTTGGGGGGGGGGGAGGGGGTGCCTTATTTGCATCTGCGTCTTTATGTTATTTCCCAGGGCACAACGTCGATGGACCTGCGGCTGACTGATCCCACCCCCGAGGAATCCCACCCTTGAGGAATCCCATCCCTTTGCAATCCCGCTCCCGAGCGCTCCCACCCCAGCGCCCTGCTCAGGGCTCGCGCTCGGCCGGAAGTGAGGAAAAGGGGGAGGGGGGCGGGGCCGCGCGGCTCCCCACGGGCCTCGGCCGCCGCCATTTTGTTGGCGCCGGGCGCTGCCGGCGGGACGGGAAGGGTTGGGAATCGTTCGTCGGCTCCTCCTTCGTCGGGGCCGAGAGGCGGGGACTGAGCGCGGCCCGGCCGGGACGGGACGGAGCGGCGGGGCCCAACGCGGCGCAACGATGTCGGCATTCTCGGAGGCGGCGCTGGAGCGGAAGCTGTCGGAGCTGAGCAACTCGCAGCAGAGCGTGCAGACCCTGAGCCTGTGGCTCATCCACCACCGCAAGCACTCGGCGCTCATCGTCAGCGTGTGGGAGCGGGAGCTGCGCAAAGGTGAGGCCGGGGCCGGGCAGGGCCCGCCGGAGGCGCCCCGGGGCGGCGGGTCCGGGGAGGAGGCGGAGGCGGCCGCCCCTGCTCCGGAGTGCGGCTGCCCAGGGGAGGGTGGATGGCGGCGGGG